>JASKMD010000019.1:4317087-4432348 GCA_030144725.1 Haematococcus lacustris
CCCAGCCCTGCCCAGACCTGCCCCACCCCCTTCCAGCCTTGCGTTGCCCCTCCCCTCCCTGCCCAGCCCTGCCCCACCCCCTCCCAGCTCCGCCCCACCCCCTCCCAGCCCCGCCCCACCTCCCAGCCCTGCCCCACCCCCTCCCGGCCCAGCCCAGCCCTGCCCCACCCCCTCCCTGACCTGACCTGACCTGACTTGTCTTGCCCATCGCTGCCCTGCCCTGCCCTGCCCTGCCTGCAGGTGTGTGGCAGTGCTTGCTGCAGGTAGCAGCAGGCTGCAGGTGTGCTTTAGTGCATGAGCAGCAGCAGCAGGCTGCGGTGCATGTGCTGCAATGCATGAGCAGTAGTAGCAGCAGGTTGTAGGTGTGTTGCGGTGCATGGACAACATCAGCAGGCTGAGGTGTGTGGCAGTGCAGTCTTGTATTAGCAATAAGCAGCAACTATGAGCCTTCATCTGAAAAGAAGGTTGCATGGTACAAAAGCTTTAGAAAAGCTGTCCTGAGCTTCCGTTCAGTTCCATCCCACACAACGTGATTTGTAAGCTGTGAATGGTCAAGATGTAATGAAGAAAACGGTGGTGGTCATTAGCCGTGTATCCTCTTCTCAAATGATACCTACGCCCCTTGTATGGACAACACCACCACGCGGTGATGCGCTAAGGCCGCAAAGGTGGTAGCCACCTGATACATACCCCCTATGCATGTATGCATCACGGTCATGCTTAACAAGTGCAGGCCTGGCAGTGATCCACACCCAATGTGTCACAGCTAGCGTGACTACGGATGGTACCTATAGTGGAGGCTCACCAGATCCAGCCACATGCTAGGGTGTGGTGCACCACATGCCCCTTGTATGGACAACACCACCACGCGGTGATGCGCTAATGCTGCAAACGTGGTAGCCACCTGCTACATACCCCCTATGCATGTATGCATCACGGTCATGCTTAGCAAGTGCAGGCCTGCCAGTGATAGGTTAGGATGGGCTGGGCTGGCTAGGGATGGGCTGGGCTGGCTGGCTAGGGATGGGCTGGCCTGGCAGTGATGGGTAGGATGGGCTGGGCTAGCTAGGAGGCAAGGCGGTGCTAACACTGTTTAGGCTACAGGTTATAAACTTGAGCGCGGCCATTCTTATTTGGCTTGGGTAGCCTTGTCTATCCTTGTCTAGCCTATGTCTATCCTATGTCTATCCTTGTCTATTGTCAATTAAGAGCTACTACTCCAATTAGGAGCTAGGCACCTAGGGATGCGGCTGGTTACACGCATGGTATGTAGAGGTTGGGACCGGGTGACTCTGGAATGAGGTCTAGTTAGGTCAGCTCTCATCGGCTAGGGATCACATAAGCGGTTGGTTGGATAGCATTACATGACCACCATGTTACAAGGAATTACAAAGGTGTTACATGTGGTACAAGGGAATGAAATTTGCAAATGGTGCAGCTGCCGTCCATAGTGCAGCAGCTTGCCGTAGGGGCGTGCTGTGGAGGCCTCAGCCCATGGAGCTGGCTCACCCCTCACCATAGCCTAATGTTGCTCCTCTGTCATGCTGTCAGCTGCTGCATCCTCACCACTCCCTAGTGCCTGGTAGAGTGCTGCCTCTGAGAAGATGACGAGCTGTCCTAAGCTTTGCCTTGATGGCGTTGCTTGCTGCGCGCATGTCCTTGTCGCTCTGGCCCATACGGTCGCGTTGCAACCCCAGCTCGTGCACATCGTTGGTGAGCTGCTCCACCTGGGTACGGTACCTACAACACACCGCACAAAACCAACTGTGCCACACCTCACCCTGAACACTCTGCACCCTTGCCATGCCACACACACCTTGAGACTTGACTTTCGACCAGGAGCACCAGGCCTCGTGCAATGAGAGGGCTCTCACCCTCAGCACTGCCATGGTGCTTCTCCTTCTCAAGGGCATGCACGCCGTGCGCTGTCTCGAGCTCCATGCACTTCAGCTTGGCAGCTGCCATGCGCTGCTCGTGGGGCCCTCGTAACCCCCTTGGCTGCAGCTGAGCCATGTCTGTTGACAGGGAGATGGAGGGCAGCCGGGTGGGTGCCTGACCCTTGCCGCTGGCCATGGCCTCAAGGGCTCTTAGGCGCAGCTGCTGGTCCATCCACTGTCCCACTGCGGCACCACAAAGCACCGAGCAATCCAACAGCATTAGCCTAGCCACAGATGTGGCACTTTTGCTATTGACGTACCTTCCATGAATCTTCTGACTGACCATGTGACGTCTTAGGGGTGAGGTGGCTGTCCTTACAGGCAGCGATGGCTGCTGTCTCATCCGTCACACCCTCAGCCAGACAGCCAGCTGTGTGCTGGAAGGCAGATACCAAGGCTAGTAGCGGCACGCCATGGCAGCACACAAAGCCAACCACACCACGCACTGCACAAGGCTGGCCGGCTGTTATGTTGCTGGTCTTAGGCCTGGAATAGGACAGCGAGGTCGAGCAGTCATGTGCCTCACTGTCCACGCCTGCCAATCTTGCTGCTACTACCCAGGGGGAGTTGCCCACTGTCATGCACCTGTAGGTAGGTTTCTGTGTGCTGTTCTAGGTCACGGGTGGCCTTGGCCACACCGGCATAGCTGCTGGGCTTGTTGCAAGCATCGCCAGCAACACAATGCACGTAGCCATCTTGTGGCACACCTGCAGCATGCACACACACACGCACACACATACACACCCATTGCCGTATGATAATGATGATAATGATGTCACACACAGCTTTCCTGCATGGCAGCAGATGCATGCGACCACTTACCTTGGACGAGCGCACAGATGGGACAGTCACTAAATGCTCCTCTGGTGAGTTTGGCTTGTAGGTCTGAGCGCTGTTGCAACAAGCTGGGCATGGAGAGGAGCCGGTCAACGGCCCGCAGGTAGTCAAAGAATGCTTGGCTGAAGCTGTCTGTTCTGATCTGCTGAGGTGGGTACAAGGCCAAAGGATGGTGAGCGGCGTTGAGGGCCTCCAGGAAGGCTACATGACAGCACACACAAACACACATGATGATACGCATGGGTGGCGCATGGCACAGTCTACAGCGCAGGTGACTAGCGATGGCTGACCTTCCATGGAGACACCACACCCTTGCATCGGGGCATAGGAGCGCAAAACTCTCACATCATACCATGTTTGAGCGTGGGTCTGCTGCTAGGCCAGCAGAAGAATGAGAAAGGGTTGGGACTGATCGACTGATTGCATGAAGCGCACTCATAGCAAGGGAGCATCAACTTAAAGCGGTCCTGCATGCTGATGTACTCCACCTGCATCACCTGAAGTGGCTTCAGGGGGAAATCTTCTAGTCTAGTTGCCCCAGAGGCACAAGCATGGTGCTGCCAATCCTCGCTGATAGCTGTTTACATAACTGACTGCAGGGCTGTCATTTGAGCTGCCAAGCAGACTCCACATACTCCCTCTTGCGCTGCTCCAAATTGGAACGGGTAGCGGCATCTGACCGCTCCCTGCGCTCCTGCCAAGGCAGAAAAGCTGCAGAACGCAGGTGCTGCTCCTGCTGCGGTTCCTCCTGTAGCTCGTCTGGCACTGCATTAGTGTCCGTCGCTAGGGGGATTTGGCCTGTCCTGTTGGCTCGCCGCTTAAGCACTGCGCTCGCTCGTGTAATCGCTCCCCTGCAAGTCCCTTTTGGGCTGCGCGCTTGAGCTTATCAAAATAAGAACGGTCCATCAGGCGGGTGTTGGGCTGCGTTTGCTGGGCAGTAACCGCCCGCCCGGAACCGCCTCTGGGCAGTCAAGGTTGCGCGTCAAAGCATGCGGAGGAGCCCAGCAAGCTGTAGTGTGGGTTGCTAGTCGCTAGTGCTTGTCGAGTAGCGCGGTTGGGCAATTCAAAACTTCCCCCATCTACAGCCAACAAATTTCCCCCATATAGGGGGAACTTTTACCGGGAGACTTGATTGGCCGAGGTCTCAAAGCAGCGCTGGGCCAACGCCAAGTTCAGGCTGTACTGTGGCGAGATGCGCGTGGTGGCTTCGTTCTGAGCCAAGGTAAGGCCCCGTAGCAGCTAGCCACGAGCTAGGCAGCAGCCAACCACAGTCAGCTCACCTGGCCAGCTGCTGCTGTTGCTGCCTCTGTTGCTGCTGCTACCTGACCTTACACATGTGTGCCACTGTGTGCTGTACCATGTGTGGATGCAGGTCAAGAAGCAGGCACAGAAGCGGTGGCCGGACCGCATCCTAGCCCTAGCCTATGGGGCAGCTAGCTTCAGCGGCGGCGGCAGCGGTGGCTGCAAGGGTGTCCCAGTCAGCCAGATGCGGAAGGAGGCAGTGAAGCAGTTCGGGGCAGGGCGTGTGGTGCTGGTGGAGGAGTTCCGCACCAGCCGGGTCAGCTCAGCTTACAACAGCCCCAGTGAGGCCCTCCCTGGACTTACGCCAGAGTCCTTCAGGTGAGAGTGTCAGTGGGTGATGGTCGTTGGGTCAGGGTAGTGCTGGGAGGTGGTGGAGTCAAGGCGGCTGGGTAGGGTCAAGATTGGGAAGGTAAGGAATGAATCTTACAAATGTGCATTGCCCCATGTGTCCATGCAGGTGGCTGCGGCCAGTGTACAGCGCGGCGAAGCGTTCCCAAGTCAGGGGCTTGATGTGCTCAACAAGCAACAACATCAGGTAAGCACTGGCCTGGCACTGCACATGTGCATGGCTCATGGCACATGGCTCTAACATATCCCACATGACATGGCACATGGGTTGACTTCATGCACTTCCCACACCCATGTGCAGGTTCTATGACCGGGACGTGTCAGCCGCGCTGAACATCCGCCGCTGTGCAGTCGGCCCAGGCCCACGCCCCACTGAGCTGTGCTACTGGGATGGCCGCCCAGCCTTGCCAAAGCCAGGCAGGCCAGGCCAGGAGTGGGTGTACGTGCGTGACAAGGCACTGTTGCGCAAGTGGCGGCGATAGCCAGCTACAGCAAGACAATCCAAGAAACCAAGATACCAAACCCCTCACAAAGGGGATGTGTGTGAGTAAGAGCTATAGAGTAGGGTAGAGCTCTTGCTAGTAGTAGACCTGGAGGCACACACACCAGAAGGCTGGCTGAGGTGGGCACTAGGCACACTATCAGTAGCCTTTACAACAGCGATCTCGCAGCCTGTGTTTGATTGCAACTCATGAGTTGCATGAGGGCTGTAGGGATTAAAACTTGTTTGTGGTACATGGTATTTGGTAACACTGGTACATACACAAGTGATTAACCTCGCCTTATCCCAACACGCAAACAATGCAAGGAATGGAGACGCGGTGCATTTGTCTTCAAGCACGCCCATTGGATGCGCACAATGGAAAAATGGTGTTAGGGACGGAGTCTTGAGCTGCCCCGACCTGTACGTCACGAGACCCGGCCGGTATGAATGCCCGGGAGCAGGCGCCCCAGTGGGAGAGCCTGCACAGGCACCGGGCTGAGCCTGGCTGGCAGCTCCCACTCTGTTGCCACCTTCGCAGCGAAGACGTCAACTGCGGGAGGGGCAAACAGTACTGTACAGTAACTCGATCAGGATACTGGTGAAATCCTGTATCTCATCTCATGGCTGCTCGAAAGCTGGGGAGTGCGGGAAAGCGCGCTGCGAGCACTCCTTCAACACGGTAGATAATAGACGCGGAGGCCTGAAGTGGGACCTGCGGAGCGGGCCCGCTGCACAAACGCACGCTGCTGGCTGGGCCGCGAATGTGCAGCCCGCCGTCCAAGGTGCTGCGCGGCACGCAGGGGCACCACACACGACCATTTGCGAGGTAGTCTGGAGAAAGAATCGCATCACTTCAGATCCCACGCGCTCAGGCACACAGCTCAAGTAGATCTCCTCCAGCCTAACCCTCAAACCCCTCAACCTCCGCAATTGTCAGATCGATGATCTGACAGGCACGGTGTTCTAGCCCCTCTAGCCCCTAACTGGCCCACCTGGCATCTACTTCCAAAGTATGACCTAGGAGGTTGTGAAAAAGTCGTTCCTGCAGCAGCTGAGCCTCCTGCGCAGCAAATGGCACAGACAATGGCAGGATCGTTGACAGGGTCAGGGTCAGGGCCAGGGTCAGCGTCAGGGTCAGGGTCAGGGTCAGGGTCTGGGTCAGGGCCAGGGTCAAGGTCAGGGTCAGGGTCAGGGCCAAGGACACCATCTTTGTCCCCACCACACTCCTCACGCCCCCGTTGGCCCCGCCTCCACCCCTCCCACATGTCATCGCAGCCCCGCCAGTCAGGTCGGCAGCCCACCTTCACGATGTGGTCTGTGATGACATGGCTGGCCACCAGCTCTGCTGCCACCCGGGGGGAGGTCAGCAGCTGGGCCAGGCCAGACACCCCCAGCAGCTGCCCCAGCCGTGCCTCGTCCTCGTTAAAGGCCTGGCAGGCGGCGACGGCAGGCTAGGGTTTCCCTTTCATGTTTTTTTCAAAAAGGGGGCTTACACAAAGAAACAAAGAGGAGAACAGATAAGAACAGGGGAACAAAGGGATGAAGCACCGCCTGGGGAGGAAAGAGAAAGCGTGGGGACAGGTTACAGAGGCATGGCAACAGCACACTCACCCTGTCTGTGGGTGCAAACACTGTGGCGTGGAGCTGGGGGTCCATCAGCCGGGCCACGTGGGGGCTGCGGGTGGCGCTCTGGATGACCTGGGACGGCAAAGCCAGTGGCGAGGACCTCTGGAGCAGGAGCCGCAGGGCAGGGGCCGCAGGGCAGGGGGTGCAGGGGCAGGGGCCACAGGGCAGGGGCCGCAGGAGCAGGGGGCGCAGGGGCAGGGGCGTCACAAGCAAATGTGATCAGGAGATGGAGCAATAATGCACAAAGAAGCTGTAGTGAGCTGGATGACTGTGAGCAGGTGTTGAAACAGCAGCAGGGGCCTCTCCCTCCGCGCCCCCACAGCCAGTGTGCTATCACCCTCCCCCTTCAACCCCTGCTGACATCACCCCGCAGCAGTCGAAGTAATGTCAATGTAATTGTTGCCAATGTAACTGTTGCCAATGTAAGTCGGTGGAGCTGTGCAGGTGGCTACACCGAGGAAGACTTCCTGCCCAGGGCAAGGAGTACCCAGCACTGGGCTTCAAGAAGCTGCGAGATTGAGCCCCCAAGGCCCAAGCCCAGCAGCCTGTGGCACAGTAGCATGTGTGCACTGCGCAATGCTGAAGTTGTTGCTTACATCAGAGCATGTGTTTCATACCAACATAGATTTCCCGGCCTTCGCAAGCGGGTTGGGGTAGTGAATCACATATTGGTACCGGATGCTTGCTGCATGCAAACAGTTCGGATTACAGATAACACAGCCCCTGCCCTGTAGTAATAGAAGGGGAACAACTGTGCTGACATCACCCCATCACCACATTGGACAAGCTACTCTACCAAGCTACTCTACCTGACACTGGCCAAGTGCCGAGTGCTGTCTCTAGCCCGGCTTTGCCTTGATGTTGCCCCTTCCTGACACCCCTGACGCTGGTCCTCACAGCTCAGAGCTGACCCGAGGAACGTCTCATCTTGCTGTCTCAGTCTGGACCACTGATCTGCTCCTGCGTCACTACAAACCTGACCCATACCCACAACAGGGACCCTGACTTGCAAGGCACGAGCCTGACAACATGCTGGTAGCTGTTACACCGCCCTTCACTGCCATGTCACCCCTGACTTGAACACTTCCTGCTCATCACCAACCTTGGCATCACCACCACCCTCACCCTCACCCGACATGGCACCCTCCCTTCCTGCCCCCTGCCGGTGCCACAGCCCGGCAGGTCTCTCACCTTACAGAACACAGCTAGGTCCGCAGTCGAACAAATGACGTCCACCACAGACTGCAACACACAGCATGGGCGTGCAACAGCTAGCCCTAACCCCACCCTAGCCCTGACCCACGTCGGAAAACCTTCCTGCAGTGAGGTGAGGCTGGTCATAGGGGTGGACACAAAGTGCTGACAAGTATTGTGTGCAGACTGCATACCCACCCGGCTGTCTATGGCAATCTCTGCAGCAGTATCAATGGTGATGATGATGGTGATGCTGGTGATGCTGGTGATGACTTGCACCCGATACCTTGCAGGGTGAAGCGTGCAATGAGAGGCACATCATGCACAACAAGCGCACAAAGCTTGAAGAGAGCTTGAAGGCCCAGCAGATGAGGAGAGCACCACCGCCTGCTCTGTCTAGCATGGAGCCAGTCCAGGGCCTACAGGCATGCCCGCTGTAGCAAGCTCCATGCAGCCCCCACGCAGCCAGGCACGCCCACCGGCTGCCTAATAGCCAAGAGCCTAAGAGCCAAGAGCCTTAGGGAGCCTAAGAGCCCTCCCCTGCCAGCCACGCGCTCCAGGGCTGGACAGATCGCCAAGCCCCCCAAGCCCAATGCTAAGGGCAAGGCAGCCCAGCTCAGCCCACAGCCTGGCAGGTCGCAGGAACATGACAGGTACTGCCATGCATCAGTGAGCATGCAGTGCTTTGCCAAGAGCAAGTGGCGCCTACTAGAGCTGTGTCAGTCGCCTGGCCTGCCTGCCTGCTTGCCTGCCTGCTCTCCCTGGCAAGGGCAAGTAACACCCTGGACACGGCCACCCAAGGCCCTGCAGCAGCAGCAGCAGCAGCAGCCCTGCCCAGAAGCGTGTTTGGGGGCGCCCCTCCAAGCTAAGCTAGCTCGAGCAGCTGGAGAGCATGCCTGTGAGCATGCCATCTGTAGGCGGTAGCCATGTCGGCTACAGTGCAGGTGGAAGGCGCCCACATCATGCCAGGGCATTCACTTGCAGTGCTGCTCTGCCCGCCAAGGGTAAGGAACAAATGAGGACGTGTGTGACAAGTGAAGCCATTCAGGGGAAACATCTCTCTCCAGTGTGGGTCTGGGCTGGTGTTGCTGGAGGTATACAATCAAGCCCATGCACGTGAAGAGCAGCGTGATGCCAGATTGAGCGATAGGTCAAGAACGACATGAAGGTGGAAGGTGTGTTGGTATAAGACAGCCACATGGTATGTTGATATATTTTTCCCACTCGGACGGGCCACGCTCCAGTATGTCAGCCCTGTGGGGCTTCCTCTGTTGACAGCAGGCAGCCAACCATGCCCAAGGGCTGCCTCCTTTGGCAGGTGCAGCGCTGCAGGTGGGTGCCCTGGCAACATTGGCAGCAAGTCACGCTGGGGAGGTCAGGGGTGCCACGGCGGTGCTGCATGCTGCATGCTGCATGCTGCAAGGTGCTTGACTAGCCCAGTGGCCGGCAGCAGAGGACCGGTAGGGTGGGGCAGATGGATGAGTCTCTGACAGCGGCTCTCCTTGCTCGGGACCAGCCATCCAGGGACAGCAGCCAGCAGGGGTGACAACCAGGCTAGCCAGGCTGAGTCTCCTACTGAGTGTTGCGCCAGCCAGATGGCATCTGCGCGCATGGTCAAGGCCGATGGCAGGGAGTCCCTGAACCTTGGCCACACGCTGCAAGGCGCCACCAGGGCTACAGGGGTAGCAGCCGGATGATGACTGCCCCCCCCCGTGTGACCTGCTAGGTGCAATGTCCCCAACGCTTTCAAGGATGCCCATGCGCATTGTGTGCCTTGTGTGCCATGCAGTTAGAGGAGGAGGCAGCCAGCGTGTCCCAGCAGGAGTGGGGGACACGCAAGCAGCTGGTGGTGTTCTTTGGCAACGCAGGCATTGGCACGCGGGGTGGGTGGGGGCACAAGGCTGTGCTGCAGGCCTGCCACAAGGTGGTGTAGAGGGCCAACAGTGGCGGGCTAACGGACAGGGTGAAAGGCAAGGTGGTGACAGTGGATGAGTTCCGCACCAGCAGGGTCAGCTCAATCTTGAACAGCCCCCAGCCTTGTGAGGAGGAGCTGGACAGCAGCAAGCCCACCCGGCCTGAGGACTGGAAGCCCAAGCCTGGCCAGGTGCAGAACCGCTTGTTGCGGTCAGCCTGGAGCCAGCGGTTCGAGGTGCCAGTGTGGGGGCTCATGTGGTGCCCACAGCTGCACCAGGCCACCCCTGGGGACCTTGGCAAATGGGTGGACAGGGACTGCAAAGCAGCCCTCAACCTCCAGCCGGCAAGGGAGAGCAAGTGGTGCCCACTGGAGCTGTGCAGGTGGCTACACCGAGGAAGACTTCCTGCCCAGGGCAAGGAGTACCCAGCACTGGGCTTCAAGAAGCTGCGAGACCGAGCCCCCAAGGCCCAAGCCCAGCAGCCTGTAGCACAGTAGTATGTGTGCACTGCGCAATGCTGAAGTTGTGGTTTACATCAGAGCATGTGTTTCATGCCAACATTGATTGCCCGACCCTCGCAAGGGGCGAGAGGTAGGATAACAGGTGTATTGGTACCGGCTGTAGGCCACAGACACTCAGTTCAGATCACAGATAACACAGCCCCTGCCCATTAGCAGGGGAATAATGCGCTGCAAGGCGCCACCCGCGTCAGGCCACGTCCTAGCTGTGGCGACAGTGAGCGGTGATGGGGCAGCTGGTCACTGTGCAGCGGCATGTGCGGCAGGGTGACCATAGTGCCAAAGCCAAGTTTCTAACTACCCACCACCCTGCTTCTCCCCTTAGACCCTTACAACGGCTCACAGCTCTGCTACCCACACAGTCAGCGCCGGTCCCAGTCAAGAGTCATCTGCTCCTGGTTGAGAATGGACGTCTGGCTGAAGACCTAGTTCACTGTGGGGTTGTGCCACTCCACCCTGCTTCCTACCTTGCCATTGCTGGTAGGCTTGCTGGCGCTCGGCGCACGGCCGGACAGAGATAGGAGGTATACACCACAACCTGAGGCACCAATGCTGGGATGACATCGGAGCAGCTTTTCCTCGAGTCAGGTGATGATGGCGGCGGCGATGCGTTACAAGTGAGTTTCTAGGCTGAGAAAGCGTGCAACGACGCTGGAATTGCCCTCTACTCACCGAGGCAAGCAAGCACGATGCTCGCGATGGCCCGATGGCGGATAGAGCTGCGAGCGCTGGGCTTCATTGCCCTGTAGAGAGCCAATGGGGCATGGCCCGCCCACCAATCCAGCTGAGTTGGGGATGTGCCGGGATTAGAGCGTGCGCGCTACGCTCTCGTCGGCCACTAGTTCAGGCCCAGCGCTCATGGTTGCAGCGTAGTTATTGTGTAGGCGCGTCGTCGCGCATGGATATTGAACATATTTGAATACAAATGAAGATAACTGCCGTCAGTGCCGTGCTTATTCACATCCGTTCTCTGCCCGTCTTACTTTACTTTCTTTTTAGTTAGTCACAATAGCAGCGATCTATGTTGTTGTTGCCATGACTGGCAAGGTCCTCGCGCTCCTCCCCCATGCCGTACCCGCGTGCCCTGTCCTTCCCTTGCCCCCAGCCGTGCCCCCTCACACCGTCTTGGTGAGGCAGCTAATGGACATTCTGCCACTAGCTGGCTGCTGCCAATCAGACCCTCCCAACTCTGATAAAACCTTTTGCACAACCATGTCATGGACATTCCGGCGCCGGGAACTGTGCGATTGGCGTAGCACCGTGCGGCATGCGATGAACGCTTAGTCTGCTATACGCCCGTAATGCCAGGAACTCCGTAAACGAAAAAAGTGCGCCCACCAATCAGCCGGTCGCTCTCAAGACATCGCGCAGCGCAAGTCAGCTATGGGAGTGCTTCGCAATACCGTGGTTGCCTCCTAACGCTCTAAAGGCAAGTACAGCCGGCGCTTGTGATTCCTCCCGCCTCAATCAACCCGACAGTGTTTCCTGGATGTAGACGCGCACCCAGTTCTACTTCTGTGAATGCTTACTCGTTGATGGGCCTAACGCTTAGATGTACCTTCCACTTGAAGGTAAACACTGACTGTGCAAGCATGTCCAGCCTACAACAAGCTTGCTATGTTGCTGTTGATGAGTATGCCATATGAAGGAGAATGACTTGCCCTTGCTACCGCTCTCAATGTAGACAAAGCATAGGTAACCAGGCAGTTATCCACTTCGTGCATAGCTACCCCCATCACCATCTTTGGCTATTGTTGCAGGAGCCCTCTTACTAGCAACACCACCACCACCACTACCACCTCCACCACTACCTCCTAGCCTACCACCACCACCCAGCCCAGCCCTCCTACTTCCCCCCCTCCCTCCACCCCCCCCTTGACATAGCAGCCCTCTCCCTACACTACCCAGCAGCCAAGAGCAAGCCCCCTCTCCCTGCTACAACCTGCTAGTAAGATACTTTAACGCAGCATCGCTTTGCCCAAACCTGCCCTGCCCTGCACCATGTGCCTACCACCACCCCCTCCTAGTCTCTACACCCATGATGGCATCCTCAGCCTTCAGTCCCAGCCTTATAGTTACAGCCATAGAGTTATCCACCGTATGCATAGCTACACCCGTACACCATTGTTGCCAACTGTTGCAGGAGCCCACTTATCCAATCTCAGCCGCTACCACCACCACCACGATCACCACCACCTCCTAGCCTGCCTCCACCTACCGCTCCAGCTCAGCCAGCCATCCTATGGGTGGTCTCAGCAAACGCAATAAGGCCGGTAGGGCCAACCGTGCTCTGGGGCATGCTCTTGCGGCAGCAGCTCAGCAACAGCAAACTCTCATGTCTGCTGCCACAGAGGCAGCTGCTGCCACAGAGGCAGAACTTGAAGAGGCCAGATCTCAGCTTCGCTCATGCCAGAGTGTCAACATGCGCACCGCCACCGATCTGCAATTGTGCCAAGAGCGATTGCACCAGTCCCAGCAAGCGTTGCAGCAGTCTGAGCACGAGGTGCTTGCCTTGCAAGTGTCTTTGCATCGCTACCGATCAGAACTTTCAGGTGCAAAACAAGAGCTGGCAGCATGCATGAGTAAGGTCAGAAGCATGGGGACCCAGCTGGCAGCCATGCGGGCCCAGCTAGCAACAGCGAAGAGGGCCATGCCCAAGGACGTGCGTGACAAAATGTCCTGGCTGCAACGCAATGAGGTGTCACTCTACACCTTGAAGCGCTGGCATGCCATGTGGGGTGCACCGCCATGCACACAAGCAGCCAGCCCAGCAACAGCCATGCAGGTCCCCCCCCCCCCCCCTTGCCACAAGGAGCGTGATACTGTGACGGGAGCCTACACTGCAGCCTATGCATGCAGCAATGCGGCGTTGTTGACTTTGCCCAACGTGTCATGCCAACAGCTTGGACGTTGCAATTGCCTGGGAAGAGTTGGACGTTGCAATTGCCTGGGAAGAGTTGGACGTTGCAATTGCCTGGGAAGAGTGCTTGCAGTCTTGCTAGCTGTTTGCCATCAAGTATATGTTGCTCATCTATTGTACCCAACCAATGTGGTATGCACGTCGCGGCATGCATGACACAAGTTGTTTCTAAAGCAAAGGCTAAAGCAAGCTGCCTCCGCCTCTACTGCCTCTAACCATGCTAGTACAGGGACGTCTGAATGAGAGGGCAAGGGGTTTGGCATCTTGGTAGAGGCAGCGCATGCAAGTGGTCAATGTGGATGTGAATAGTGGTGTTGCTTGGGTGCTTTGCTATGAAGTGTAGAGGCCTTGCCTAGCCTAGGGGTGCGAGTCGGGCCAGGTGGGAGTGGGAGTGCATTTGTTAGCACCGGTGGTGATGTCCGAAACCGCTTTAGCGACAGAACGAAGACTGCGCATCTGCATACATGCTCTAGCTACAACGAATACGGGGCGTAGACAGCGAAACGAGCAGAAAAGGCTTGAGTATGAAGAGTCCCGCGGTCAATATAACTATCAGGCCACATAGTCTACTGTAGTCAAATGTGAAGGGTGCACATAGTGTCTTGTTGAACCGCTAGAGCATACAACTACTCCGTCTTACGCGTGACAGCGCGAGCGACACAAATGACGAGTGAAAGCTAATCGATGCTAAGAAGTAGGCAACTGTCCTAATCGCAGCATTAGTAGTGGTGTGGGTGCGTTAAAGAGGCATTTCAGCTTCTTAGGTTTCAAACTCGCGGTTCCGGCCATCGCAACACAAAGCGCGATTGCACACATACTTGAATTTGCGTCATCACGGCATCATTAGGAAGGTCGAGGGTGGAGGAGGCGTGCATGGTGATATCTGCCCACAAAATGTATGTCAGGTTCACGCCAAGGTAGTGCATCATGTACAAATTTAATAGAGTTGAGGACAGGCATTCCGCGTAGCCAAGCGAGTCCTCTACACACTGGTGTGCTTCGATGCTCAATCGGCATCCTGAGCGAGAAATAAACCTCGTGTAAAGGACACACCCTCTTTTCAAGAGAGTTGGGAGGCTCTGACTGCCAACAAGCAGCCTCCCCTCCATTGCAGCAGCAACTGCAGCAGCAGCAGCAGCAGCAGCAGGAGCAGCAGGCCCATAGGCTGCAGATGGAGTCTGCACGTGTAATGATTTGAAATGGGTTCCACTGCTTGTCGGACTTTTCCGTGCTATCCACGCTGCTCGTCCACGCAATGTTGTACAGCCTGGGTGTGACAAAAAGAGCGGCGCCTCTGCGACATGACAATATCGCCCACCCTGCAAGGCACCTTACGCTGGAAGGAGCAAAGGAAGTCTAATGAAAGATCACAGTAACTTTGGAGTAGTGCTGATTGCTGTCGTAGCGTCCTGGGCAACTGGTGAGGCATCGCAAGTATGAAATGTCTCGGCTGCACGTGCGGTGCTGACCTGCGGTGCTGAGCTGTTACCTTGGCCGCAGTCAGTCATGCTGGCGATGCCACGGGGTCGGGCTTCCCTTACTTCGACAACTGCCGCAGCAGTCTCAGCGAAACGCGCTTTGATGTCCGCCTGACCAGGTAATGCAAGGCGCATGCTATGCAAGCACACACTGCCGCCCCTCCCACTGCTTCCCATACGCCACATTGCGGGCCCCTCCTTTCTTGCCTGCAGTGAGGCAGTGAACCCTGTCAATGGCAGCGTGTTTTGCTGGACCGTGTACGTCAAGCCAGCTACGGCATGCCTGTCACCGCAGCGCCGCTGTTGCTCCACTAGCTTTGCCAAGGTCAAGCTGTACACGAGTGGGTCTTGTTGCTGTGGCAGCATCATGCATGTGGGTGAGTCATCTTCCATCATGGCCCACAACCTGGCTGCTGCGCTGCCTTCCTGCAGACCAGCTCTGCAACAGGAGCTTCAGTGTGATGCAAGTGACAGCGCCACTGATAAACTTCAATGTGACAGCATCTGTGTCGCAAGGTAGGGGCAGTGCTCGAGTCTCGCACTGACAGCTCAGGCTGGTTTGCCGAGTCAATGTCAGCAGGGGCGGTGATGCTGCCTTGCAGACAATGTGTGCTCTGCGCAATCCATCACGAATTGTGTGAAGTTCACACAGTTTGGCCCCATTCCCCAGTCAGGGGCTAATGGAACCACCTTGTGTATGCGCATGCGGTCAGCCAGGGAAGGTGAGCCCAAACACCATCGCTGGCCCTCATGTGCTTGCCGTGCTGACATTGGCCACATCAGGAACACATACTGCATTGCTCACTCAACCATTGGTTGGTCACTGCCGCAGGGGGAGTTTGCCACACCCTTCAGCAGATCACAAACCCAGTGCTTGCAAACCGCTCCCTCTTTGAGCTAGGGATCTATGACAGGAAGGTCGACAACTATGAGTGCTGCCCGACCTTTGCATACAACCTGGGTAAGGGCAAGAGCATTTCAGCCTGGGAGAAGCCGCCTCAGCTTAGCAATGCTGTCAGACTTGTTGCTAAGATATGCAAATCCTAACTGCATGATGATTCCCCTCTGGGCTTTTGCAGCTGGCAACGCATCTGTGGACCCATCTCCACCCTTATCCCTGCCATCTCCAGCTTTGACATCACCGCCACACTTACCCCCACCCTCACCCTCTCCCCCCCGGCCACCGTCGCCATCCCCTCCTCTCCCCCCATGTCACAAAGTGGCAATGCCAATGGGCCTACTTGCCCGCGGAAATAGTGAAGTGGTGATTGGGTCGCTCCTTCCTCGCGACTCAACGTCCGTAGCTTCCGATTGGGGATAGTCTCTTGTTGCCCTTGCACCAAGTCCCCGTTTGCTCTACGGCCCGCGGTGATCTTTCACCGTCACACTTCGTGTAAACAGATGTTAGGCCTCTCCCGAGCCATGCACTCTGTTACAATCCCCCCGACTTGGCCAAAACCCGTCCTCGGGATAAAAGACCAAGGGAGCTCCATTCCACGAGGTAGCTAGTCTCAGGAGGGCTCCGGCAGTGTTGGTGCAAAGGATTAGAACCATTGCGTGATCAGCGCGAATGATCTGGGCGTGTTCGGACCGGTACCGAGTTGTTACGCCGCACCAAGGACGACAGTGCACACATACAGACGGCTAAGAGCATTTTCGCTCATGATAGCCCTGCTTACACTGTTTGGGAGGTGCACACATACAGCAACCAGGGTCCTGCTCACACCACGTCTGGTGCGCACATACAGACGACCACATAGTCCTGCTTGCACTCCTGTCCTTATGTCACTGCACTGTGCTCTATGACAATTAACACTGGGGCTTTGCAACAACCACGCAGCTTGTCATGCACTTGTCAAATGTGAAGCTCATGTTCACCATGGAGCAAACACAGATGCTTCGACACCCATGAGGTGCCGGCAGCTACTTCATCTGGCCTGATGAGTAGAGGGACTAGATGATCTCGGGGGTCGGGATCAAAGTACCCTTGTATTCTTTGATGAGATCCTTGGATATGTTCTTGGCAGGTTCCCATAAGTCGTGTTCGGGGCCATAGCCAGCCCACCTGACCAAGTATTCAACTCGACCCTTGACGGTCCTATGTTTCAGGATGCGCTCGACCAGGAACCACTGACCGTCGCCCAAGTCAAGGGGAGGAGGGGGTAGGATCATCCCCGGCCCATCTCTGTGGAGCTTGAGCTTAGACACATGGAATACATCATGTATCTTGAACCCATCGGGAAGCTTGACCCTATAGGCTACTTCATTGATCTTTGCCGTGATAGGCATCGGGCCAATGTACAAGGGTAGCAGCTTAGGAGATCCCGGGTTCTTGAACCTGAGGTGTTTGGTACTAAGAAGCACCTGATCACCCACTTGGAACTTAGCGTCCGTATGGTTCATGTCATAGTACGCCTTCTGCCTGTGCCGGGCAGCATGGATAGCCTGTTTGGCTTTTTCCAAGTTTGAGTAGATGACCTTTGTAAAGTCTCTTGCACTTTCATTTGCCGTGGACTCTAAATCCAGAGTGAGAGGGAGACGGGGGTCGAAGCCACTGTTCAACCGGAATGGCGTTGTCCGTATTGATGTGTGGAAAGAGTTGTTGATGGCAAACTCGATGGGTGCCAGGAACTGATCCCAGTCATTAAACTCTGCCCCCACATAATGTCTCAGCATGTCTTCCATTACTTTGTTGACCCTCTCCGTTTGACCATCGGTCTGCGGATGGAAAGCAGTTGACATGCACTGCTTCGATTGCATGATCTTCATAAGTCCTTTGAAGAACTCCCCTTGGAACCTTGTATCTCTATCAGAGATGATGGTCCTGGGCATGCCATGCAGTTTGAAGACATTGTCAAAGAAGAGCTTTGCTACTTGTATTCCTCCACTCTTTTCGGTCATGGCCATTAGGTGTACCATCTTGGTCAACCTATCGACGACCACGAGGATTGAGTCATTGCCAGCCTCGGACTTGGGTAGCTTGACCACAAAGTCCATACTCACACTATCCCATGGGTATTCAGGCACGGGAAGGGGTTGCAGCAAGCCAGCTGGTTTCTTTGTGCTTGACTTGTTTCGTTGACACACTTGGCACCCGCGCACATATGCTGTCACGAAAGCATGCATCCCCGGCCACCAGAAGTGTGAGGCCACTGCCTGGAATGTTTTCTCTAGACCTCCATGCCCGCTTGTGGTTGCGTTATGGAGCTCATAGAGGATACCCTTTCTCAACCCTGGGACGTCAGGCACGACCACTTGTTTGTCGCGGTACCATATGCCTGAATCACTAAGCCGCAGGTTCTGCGTATTGTGATCGTCCTCAAACCATGGGTCTTGTTTGTACCCTTCTTGAATGGTTAGGAGCACCTTGTATGTGTCATCCGGGGATTGGGGATTCCTTAGTTCTGTGTGAGTCACCTCAAAAGTAACCTTCTTCTTTGCAGGCCTCTTGGGTTTTGGCTTCTTAACCACCTCAGCGGGAATAGGTTGTTGCGTTGGTTTCGCATTACCTGTGCCGCTACGTGTCACGGCCATTAGAAGCGCCGTCACTCGTACGGGTGGATAGCGAGACAATGGATCGGCCACATTGATCTTGCCGGGTTTATACTCCCATGAGAGTTGTTTGAATCTCTGTAGAAATTCTGACCATCTGGTCTGCCGTCTTGAGAGGTTAGGCTGTGTTTGAAGGTATACCAATGGGTTGTGGTCTGTTATGACTCTGAACTTCACCCCCTCCAAAAAGCATCGCCATGTCTTTAGAGCATGGACGACTGCCAAGAGCTCCTGCTCACCCGTTGTGTAGTTAACTTCAGCCGGCAACAGGCGCCTGCTTTCGTAGGCGATAGGGTGTTTGTCTTGCATTAACACCGCGCCTATGCCAGTCACAGATGCATCACAAAGCACCTGGAATTCCTTGTTGAAATCTGGCAATGATAACACGGGAGCATTTGATAGAGCGTGCTTGACGCCTTGAAAAGCCTCCTCACATTTGTCATCCCAGCACCACGTTACATCCTTTTTGGTAAGGTTCGTTAGTGGTTCCACCAGCTTGGCAAAACCTTGGATGAACATCCTAAAATAGGTGGCGAGGCCGACAAATGAGCGTATAGCGGCAACATCATTGAGTGGTGGCCAATCTTTAATGCTCTGTATCTTAGCTGGGTCAGGACGAATGCCATTGACACCGACTAGATGTCCGAGGAACTTAAGCTCAAACTTCTCAAACTCGCACTTTTTCAGCTTGGCATATAGTTCATGCTCCTTAAGGATGCGGAACACAATTTCCAAATGCTTCAAGTGCTCAGCTTTGTTTTGCTGAACACAAGGATATCGTCGAGGTATACCACGACAAAGTCATTGAGGTAATCCCGGAATATATCATTCATGACCGCCTGGAACGTGGCGGGAGCATTGGTGAGGCCGAAGCTTAGCACTTTGAACTGGTAATGTCCATAAGGTGTGCGGAAAGCCGATTTGGGTACATCCTCCGGTTGGATGCGGATTTGATGATAGCCAGACTGCAAATCAAGGCTGCTAAATACTGTAGCACCATGCAGACGGTCGAGCAATTGATCTATCCTTGGCAAAGGGTATTTGTTCTTCACAGTAACCTTGTTCAATGCCCGGTAGTCAATGCACATGCGTAGAGAGCCATCTGCTTTGGTGACAAACAAAACAGGTGCACCAAAAGGTGAGGAGCTAGGTTCGATAAGATCATGAGCTAAGAGCTCTTTGATTTGCCTTTCGACCTCTTGCAGTTCCGCTGGAGACATCCGATACATGGGTCGGAATGGCGGCTTCGCTCCTGGCTCAAGGGGAATGGTATGCGCGACTTTGCGCGTTGGTGGGAGTCCCCGCAACTCCTCCGAGAATATTGTGTGATATTCGTTGATCAACCTTTTTACAGGCGCGCTGACCTTTAGGTCGTTTAAGCGCTCGTCAATTGTCTCGACGATGGCTGAAGTCACATAGGCCATGACCGCGTGTTGTCCCTTGCTTACATCGCGTTTGGCTTTACTCATGCTTATGCAAGAGATGCCAAGGGAATTAGCTTGGTCTGCTAGTGGTTTGGGAGTTAGTTTGCAACGCCGATTGTACGGCCCTTCAATTGCACAAACTTGTTCCTTGTAGTCCAACACCACTTTGTTGGCAAGCATGAAATCTTGACCAAGTATGATATCCTGTTGAGAAGCCATGTCGATTACAAAACATGTACAGGCTTTAACAAGGCCATGCATTTTGACTTTGATGTTGCACCGTCCTTGGGTCTCACCCTGACTGCCATTGGCTAGTACGACGGGGCGAGAACAACCAATGGTTCTCAGCTGTAGCTTGACAACAACATCCTTGCTTATGAAGCAATGGGTCGCGCCCGAATCCATGAGCACAGTCACAGGATTACACTTGACAGTGGAACCAAATGTCATCAGTGGGGCACTTGCAGTTTTGTTCACAGTTGTCACACACAACATGGAAACACTGACAAGCGCATCACTAAACACTTGAACAGCGCAGGACGGAGTTTCACCGTTGGTCCGCATTAAGCTGCCTTTAGGAAAAGTGTGTATCAAGTGCCAGCCTTCAGTAAGCTGTTTCCACTCACGCCAGGTATGGCCACGCTTGATCCTGGGTAGTAGCACACAAGCAGATGTAGTGGTCGGCAACACCTCTTTGCTATGTTTATAGTGTTGCAAGCACTCAGTGAGGTGTTCAGTTGCACAGTCTATCCATAAGTGCTTGCCAGGCACAAGACAAGACATGAACTGTGCTTGTGAGGTGATTCTTTGAGCATCCGTCTGAGCATCATGCAACAGATCAAAGGGTTTACCCACTTTGGCAGCAATCAAGTTGACAAGATTTGCATGCACGGGAGCTCTCACCTTGTCGGTCAGATGTCTTGCTGACCCGGATTGTCAGGTGCGGTTATCATGACCGCCCCGTCCCTCGCCGCGGCCACCGCGGCCACCGCGGCCTCCACGGTTGTTGTTCGGGTCGTTGTGGTGGTGCTCACGGGAATAGTCTCCACGTCCACGGGCACGGCCTCGGCCTCCGGTGCGGCCGCCGCGGCCACCGCCACGGGCACCACAGCCACCGTCCTCACTGGGAGGTGCGCTTGCGGGGCGCTTGCGATCCTGTGAACCAGTGTTGGTATCAGAATCGTTGATGTGGCGGTGGGGGGATGGATTGCTCTTTCGTTTGTGGGAAAGTTTAGAGGGTTGTGCCGTGTGCGCAGACTGCAAGTGCACAGGTCGTTGCGGCTCATCTGCACTTGACCGGGAGTGCAAATCAATTTGCAAGGTGAAGTCAGCCAACTCCTCAAAGTTGTCCCAGAACCTGCCGGTTTTAGGGTTCAACTTGCATTGGTCACGCAATGTCTGCTTCAGACCAGTGTAGTAGAAGTTCAACAGGTCAGCATCAGCAGGTTTAGGTTCTGCGACCCTTGCCAGCAATAATCTGAAGTGCCGCAAGTACTCAGAGGTGCGGGTTTGCTGCCTGATTGAGTAGAGTGCCTTTCGAGCCTCAACTGGTATGTTGATATGGACAAAACTCTTTGCCATGGTGTCGGCCAAATTTTCCCAGGTTGGTTTGGTGCCCAATGCTCGCATGGGTTGAGCAACTGCAAGCCATGCTTGGAGTGCTTTGCCCTTAAGCATGTTCAGGACATGGTCTGGCCAATCTTGCTTAGGCACACGGCAAGTGTCCAGGTAAGACTCAAACTGAAATTTGAAGTCCTCCCAAATTTGTTTGTCCGCCCCAGAAAAGGGTGGCGGGTGTTTGGGTTTGATGGACAAAGGACGTGTGTCTTGTGTTTGTTGTGGGACAGCGGGAAGTGAAGGGGTTTTCTCTACCACATCCTTGGTACTGACCTTCTCCGCAAATAGCGGTTTGACGCACTGCGCCCACTCATGGAAGTGGAGTCCACAGGCAGAAGGGCCCCAATTGGGGTGGTTGGCCAGGTCGCCGAGCTTCATGCTGGCGGCGTACTCAAGGTAATGCCTTAGCCGGTTGGCAGGGCCGGTTGCAAACCACGCTTGCACAGCCTCATGCTCCTTTGGGCCCATGTACGGGCCAGGACCCGCCTCCAGCTCGTCGGCAGTGAAGGCGTCCTCTTGCCATAGCTCCTCATCCTCGGTGATGGGTGGGGGCAGCGGCGTGACAACGTTTGACGGGCCAGGCGCTCCCACTGCCGATGGCAGAGAAGGATTAGCACCTGCCGCCTCCGATGTGGCCATGAAGGAGAAGAGAACGTTCTCATTGAAGCTGGGGTGCAGGCTTGCCTTTTGCGCTCGGGCTTGCTCAGTGGCACTCAGCTCATGGAGGTGCTTGGTGAGCATCGCCTCCACCCCACCAGGGAACTGGCTCAGGATAGTTCGGGCGTTGCGCAGGCGGGACTCAAAAGAGTTGAGCTTGTTTTGCAGCGCGGCTTTGTCGCCCTGCACCACATCGTAGCTGTGCTTCAAGGACTCGATTTGCCCCTCCAGCTCACGGAAACGCGCTTGGCTGTGCGCATTGCCCGTGCGCAGCTCTTCCTGAGCTCTCTCGCGCAGGGTGCGCTCGAGTTGAGTCTGGCGCTGTGCCGCCGCCAGCTCGTTTGCTGCGGCTTCAAGCTCGGCAGCTCCTGTCGCAGTTGCTGCTGTTGCGCAGCTGTTCACCTCGGCTGTGAGCCGGGCGATGTCTTGGCGCAGAGAAGTGTGCATTGCACTGGCTTTTGCCTGCTCCTCAGCCTGTTCAGCAGTGAGGAAAGGGAGGGAGAGTAACTCCTGCAGCCGGGCTGTGACCCGCACCAGGTCACCAGACGCAGTCTGCAGCTGCGCTGTTGCGCTGGTGAAGCGCTCCCTCATCAGACGGGTGTGCTCAAGTGGTTCCAGCTGAGCCACACGGGCACGCAGTTTTATGACTGCAACCTGCTCAGTCTGCAGCTTGGACTGCAGGCTCACCATCTCCATCTGCAGCTGACCCACTGTTGGTTCAGGGGCTGCAACTGCTCCAGCTGGTGCTGTTGGGCGAGAGTGATGGTGAGGTGACACCAAAGGGGGCAGGCGTGCTGTGATAGCACCGCTTGCTGTTCCACCAATGGGTCCCATGCTAGTGGCTGAACCACCGGCTGCCGGTGACTGGGTGAGGCTTGAGACAGTGTTGTCTTGAGCCCCCACCTCCAGCTTCTGAAACCAGGTGGACAGGGCACATGCACCAGCAGACTTTAGCATCAGCCAACTCGTTAGAGCTTCATGCTTGAGAGACTAAGACAGCTTTAGTCTAGTGGCTGGTGTGCCTACTAGCACGGTGCACAACACTTGCTTGCGTTGCTTGGTTGTTGGCACCACAGCATGTACAAGCTCTTGCAGCTGTTGCAAGCAAACTCTGACCTTGGGGTCTGTGGTTTGTAGAGCTTCCATGGCCATTGCGGCTTGCTCCACCCCAGGGCACTCTGGGCGTGGACGAGACTCAGATGAGTCGCTTTGCGCCTTAGAAGCTTGGCTTTTTCCGGCCAAGCCATTCCCGAGCTTCTTTGATCCGGGCATCTATGAAGGCACGCAAAGCAAACACTTATGGGCCGTATGGAGAGCCTCAACGGGATCCCTACGGGATTGCCCTAAGTGCGGGAATGCGGGTGGTGCCCTTTTGCGGGTTAACCGAGCACGCCCTTTGGGTTGGTGCGAGATAGGCTAAGGTGCTTGTAAGCCCCGCCAAAGAGGAAAAGAAGAAGAAAAAAAACAAAGCGGGACAAGTGCCACGGCCAACGAAGGGAGCCGAAGCCCCTCAACATCGGTCGGAAACCAAATGTCACAAAGTGGCAATGCCAATGGGCCTACTTGCCCGCGGAAATAGTGAAGTGGTGATTGGGTCGCTCCTTCCTCGCGACTCAACGTCCGTAGCTTCCGATTGGGGATAGTCTCTTGTTGCCCTTGCACCAAGTCCCCGTTTGCTCTACGGCCCGCGGTGATCTTTCACCGTCACACTTCGTGTAAACAGATGTTAGGCCTCTCCCGAGCCATGCACTCTGTTACACCCCAACTCTTCCGTCCCCTCCCTCGCCCGTCCCGCCTTCCCCTCCCCCATCTCCAAGCCCCCCACCGCCACTCACACAGAGCGCTCCATCTCCACGGCCCCCTGGAGCTGCACGTCCTCCTCGTGTCAGGCCTCCTCCACCCCCTCCTCCACCTCCATTTGACTAGGAGAAATGATCCTTACACGCGGTCTGTTGCACACACACATCAACTGCCACACAGCCTGTCTCCCTCCTTCATCCTTCATTAGGAGAGAATGCGTTGCATGCAAAGCATCTGCCTTGCATCTGCTAATACTAACCCTTAGGGTACTACCAGCCCTGCTCGCGCGGACACAACACCATGCAGGAGCATAACCTGCCGTTGTGCCCTGTCAACTGTGGGTGGTAAGACCTGACCCTTTTGCTATCCAGCACAGGCACCAACACATGCATATTAGGTGGCATACGCGTAGCACTCACGCCTGGCTCGCAGCGACAGCCTGACTTGTGTCACCAGCCCTAACGCAATACCGGAGCCTTGGACAGCAGCCAGCTATCCACCTCAGCCTGCCCAGTCGCTGCCAGCGTCCCACTGCATACTGCCTACCGCCCTCTTGGTGCATCACACCCAGCCTGCCCCGCTCACATGCGCTGCATGGCTTGCATGAGGGTTGCATGGGCTGCAGGGCCCAGCTCCTGCTCCAGCTGATCCAGGGACCACACCTCACCTGCGGCCCCACAGCAGCAGCATGCCCAAGCCAGCAGAGTCAGTAGCAGAGTTAACTCACATGCACCTGCGGACTCTGATGCTCTTTGAGTAGGGCTGCAAGGGCTGATAAGTCATCTTGATAGCGCTCAGTAAGCACGCTGTAAGATAAGCTGTCTCCGCTGAGGTCCGCTGAGGTCTCCGCTGCAGGTCTCATGTGTCAGGGGCTAGCTAGCAGCTAAGGACGCGTCATCCAATGCAACGCAGGCTTGGGGTTTGTGGTTATCAGGGGTGCGATCGAGGGCGCTACAACGTGTTTGTAGTAGCTGAGTGAGATTATTAACAGGTCGACATGTTGTTCCTTGTTGAATGAGTTTTGTTGGCCTGACTTGTGTCTTAGTCGTATCTTACATGGGCTCAAACCTCGGCTCCAATCTCACGTCATACCACAGACTATACTCATATCCCACGTGGAAATTGAACTGTACCTCCCGTGTGCACCTCCAGTGGCCTTATGTTTTTTGTGCCATGAGCTGTAGACCAATTCCGACCCCGTGCTTGAAGCTTGCAGCCTACGAGTGCCTGCCAGCGTTCCAGGCAGCCCAGCGCCTTCTCCACCTCGCCTGGCACCATGTCTGGTGTGAGGTTGAACTTTTCCCCCATCAGCTCCTTATCAGCACACTTCACCAACCTTGTACTGATCAAAGAGCCAAACACCGTGCGGTACTGAAGGCTGGCGGTGCGCCTCACCTGAGTCCCCTTGGAGTTCATAGACTGCTATAGAGTCCCCATGGCAGGAAGGATGCCCTCATGAGGTGATGCAAGGCAGAATAGTCCTGCAATACCACACCGTCGGTAGCACGCTGACTGGTATTGCGCATGGCGATAAACATGCATGCCTGTCACTAGGGACCACATCGTGGGGGCAGTATTTTGCTGTGAGGAGTTATGTTTCACATGTGCAAAGGCATGATCAGCCTCTGCGGCCCATGGGCAGAAGTGCTGACCAGGATTTGGTCATCAGCCTACACGAGATGGGCAACAGCTGTGCCATGCACTTTCACTGCACTAGTGGGGCCAACAACCTCTACTCGCATACATTTGCCTGCACTGCAAATGGAAGGGGTCTCAGAGGGCATCTTTTTTTATAGATAGGTGGCTTACACCGCTTAAGCTGTCAGCCGTTAGGCTGCTTGGCCGCCCTCCCCTTCTTAGGGTTCGGAACTTTCTGTAGCGCACTTCAAAGCAAGGTGCACAAACAAAGGTGCACATGGGCTCAAAATGAAGTCATGCAAGTTCTCATTATTGTTCTGGAAGGCGTCCATCAGCACACAGTTGTCATCCCTGAAGAGAACCTCAAGGCAGGCAAGCAAGGACAGAGGCACCTTGGCCAGTGTTCCCACAGCCCGAGCCAAGGGATGTGGTCATAGGCCTGCTTGGAGTCACGAATGCAGCACAGAGCTTGTGGTGTAACAGTAGTGTTTGTGCGGTCAGGATGCATGGTCGGCTGAGGCATAAGTGCCGGCTTGCAGCCGTCGAGCATGCTGACTTGTGCGGCTATTGCTGCCGCTGCGGCTGTCTACATACTCATCGACAACCTCCGAGTCGCGCAGTGGGTAGTGCAGTGTACTTACATCGTGAAGACGTCGTAAAGAACTAATCCATCCAGAGAAGAGTAGTCATTGCAAGCAGAAGCAAAGCAAGTCCATCAGAAGGCTGCAAGAAGTCTGAACCAAGCCCCTCCAGCATCTAGCACTCAAGAAGTCCCCCAAGTCTCTCAAGATCTCGTCATAAGTAAGATGCAAATCAAATCTCACAGAATCTTGCATGCAGAAAAGAAACACAAACCTACCATTCATCCTAGCTGAGTGTCTGGACTGTTACATGTGGCGCTTAGCATCAGCGCCTTCTATGCATAGATGGCCTTCTGTGCATGGATATTGTGACATGTGATGTAGAGTGCACTTGAGCACTTGGACAGTTGACAGCCGGGAAGTTGCCAACCTTGGAGGGATATAACTCAGGCGCCCCCCCAAAATGGCAGTAAACCGACCCCTGGTAGTAGGACGGCTGTAACTCTGCAGTCGCTGCGCCAAATCTAATGCTAGCTGGCTCAGTATGTAGCCAACCCAGCCAGCTACCTTTCACCCATCCAGAATAAACATACACCGAGTAGGCCGTGCACAACAAAGCATCAAAGTTAGTGATTCAAATTTGGGCCGTTGCGGGGCATGCCGTCATCGCTGCGACCGCCTTCGTCGCTTAGGCTGCTCTACATGCGCATGCGCGTCGGCAGCAGCAGTCGGATCGGAAAGCGGTTGCGGCGATGTGGCAATGAGCCCACCTCCCCCCCTTACCTAGAGGGCAATGCCACAGCTCGACCATTGGGACTTACAGCATGCTACTTACTAGGTTACGCTCCTTTAAGACATTGTTACACACGCTCATACTCAGATATGTCAAAAGCACACTTTGGTCTGTGACCGTCAACTCCCTTAGCCGATTTTGGGGTCAGGGCCATGCAGTCAGTCACACAGCTCCACATCATGACCGAGTTTGGACTCGGCTCCTCTGAGAGATACACTCCCCTACATCCCATCCACCTGCGTGCAACGTTTCATAGCTCAACTGCCACCCCACAGCCCCGTGGCCCTGATTCTACTTGGAGAACATGATGTCACTTTGAAGATGTCAAACTGATAGAGGCCTGGGCTGTTTAACGTGCGGTTTGTTTTGATAGATGCGCCAAGGGGTCAAGAACAAACGTTACGTATCGCTTTTTCTATGGGTGCAGCGGGTGCAACACAGTGGAGGACACAGTGGAGGAGGGGGGGGTGTAAGCCGGTGATACCTTAGCGTGCGCCGACCCAAATGGTGTGTTCGGCGAAAGCGAATACGCCCAGATGTTTCAATCACCCCGTCAAGGTGCCCTGCACGCCCGGCAGACATCGCGTTGGGTGTTGGCCGGACATTCCATTTGTGCACAACCAGCTCACTACGCTAGGTAGATGGGGCCACAGCGATGCGGCTCACCGTGCCAAGGATACCCGTCTCGCCACTGTGGTCTGTTCGCGGGCACATGTGGCAGTACGCGAGCAAAGACTCCAATGTCGTGCGCTGATGGTCAGATGACGCGCATTGATTTGCAGCTACCAATGTGCCAAACGCTATCGAAAACGATGCAGTATTTAGAGAGTACTTGCATGCATATTACCAACCCCATGTTGGGGGCGCCTGAATATAACAACACCCCAAACGATTGCACTGCCATCACCATCATCATGCGGCACGGTGGCTCGGCTTGGCTGGGGGCGGTTATGGTCAGCCAGGCCAGTGGCTTATACATTGGCCAACAAGCTGCCCGCTGGTGTCTGAGCAACAAGAGTGGGTGCCAGCCAGGTCAATAGCACTGCTCCTGTGGCCCCTCCCAACATTGTGCAGCAGGTTCAGTGCTGGTTGCTATCCTGCTGAGGAGCTACAGCCAACAAGACATGAATCTCGACCTTGCCTTAAACCGTAACAGCCTTGGTAGGATGTGCGGATTTGCTAGGATGTACGTTGCCGACTGGTGGCTACGAGGCCCATGACTAAATTGCTATGACATTTGACCCCGCCTCCGCCCCCGACTGTACCTCGGCAGAAGCAGTAGAAGCAGTGTCAGCATCCGCAGTGTCCGCAGTGTCCGCAGTGTGACGGATGAGTGTGACGGATGACTGCCCGACACCTGCCAAATACAAATGATACAATCTCTTCTGTTTTCATTAGCCACGCTACCCTGCGCCTTCTCCGTACTGCACCAAATCATTGGTTTCCATTGTCACCAAGCGCAGACAATCACATTCCCTGTAAATCAACGTCGGCATCGACATTGCATAACCGGCACTTATGTAGCGGAGCTGTTAACACTACTGTGGCGATGTACGTTAGTTTTGAATTGGTGCTGATTGCTGTCGTAGCGTCCTGGGCAACTGGTGAGGCATCGCAAGTATGAAATGTCTCGGCTGCACGTGCGGTGCTGACCTGCGGTGCTGAGCTGTTACCTTGGCCGCAGTCAGTCAAGCTGGCGATGCCACGGGGTCGGGCTTCCCTTACTTCGACAACTGCCGCAGGAGTCTCAGCGAAACGCGCTTTGATGTCCGCCTGACCAGGTAATGCAAGGCGCATGCTATGCAAGCACACACTGCCGCCCCTCCCACTGCTTCCCATACGCCACATTGCGGGCCCCTCCTTTCTTGCCTGCAGTGAGACAGTGAACCCTGTCAATGGCAGCGTGTTTTGCTGGACCGTGTACGTCAAGCCAGCTACGGCATGCCTGTCACCGCAGCGCCGCTGTTGCTCCACTAGCTTTGCCAAGGTCAAGCTGTACACGAGTGGGTCTTGTTGCTGTGGCAGCATCATGCATGTGGGTGAGTCATCTTCCATCATAGCCCACAACCTGGCTGCTGCGCTGCCTTCCTGCAGACCAGCTCTGCAACAGGAGCTTCAGTGTGATGCAAGTGACAGCGCCACTGATAAACTTCAATGTGACAGCATCTGTGTCGCAAGGTAGGGGCAGTGCTCGAGTCTCGCACTGACAGCTCAGGCTGGTTTGCCGAGTCAATGTCAGCAGGGGCGGTGATGCTGCCTTGCAGACAATGTGTGCTCTGCGCAATCCATCACGAATTGTGTGAAGTTCACACAGTTTGGCCCCATTCCCCAGTCAGGGGCTAATGGAACCACCTTGTGTATGCGCATGCGGTCAGCCAGGGAAGGTGAGCCCAAACACCATCGCTGGCCCTCATGTGCTTGCCGTGCTGACATTGGCCACATCAGGAACACATGCTGCATTGCTCACTCAACCATTGGTTGGTCACTGCCGCAGGGGGAGTTTGCCACACCCTTCAGCAGATCACAAACCCAGTGCTTGCAAACCGCTCCCTCTTTGAGCTAGGGATCTATGACAGGAAGGTCGACAACTATGAGTGCTGCCCGACCTTTGCATACAACCTGGGTAAGGGCGAGGAGTCACTGCAGATACATATTGTCCTCTGTGGCAACACCTTACATTGCATTGTGCTCGTGGAGCTGCTATCCTTCAGCTTGTGGGTAAGCTTGTCCCAAATTTCACACCAGAACTGCGTTGTGTCACAATGCCCCATTGTACCCCACTGGTGCTGCCCTGACACATGTGCAGGAGGAAGCATGGCACCTGCACCCACTCCCCTTCTCACGTCCCCCCTCCAGCCGCTGCCCTTCCCTCCACCACCACCACCACCCACCCTACCACCACAATCTCAACCACCACCGTCAAGCTCACCGCCTCCAAAAAGCCCTCCCCCTCCTAGGCTGCGATCTCCCCCACCACTGCCACCGCTGCTCTCTAGCCCACCTCCAATGCTTCCGCCACCACCCTCCCCGGAGCCACCCCCTCCCCTTTTCCCCTTCTCCCCTCCTCCTGCCCCTCGTCCCCCTCCCTTCCCACCTGTCGCCCCCGGGGCGTACTGGAACATCCTTTCTGCTCTGCAGGTAAGCACCGAGCAGCCGCAGGTGCTTGGAGCTGACAAAACCAACCTTATGTTCTGCTGCTGTGCATCACGGCGACCATCCCTGCTTAGTGCTCGTAGGCGTACCCAACCTTGGCACTGTACCTGCAGCTCATCAACTCCCAGCCTGACATTGCTGCGATGGTTGCTAACCCGGCAATAGCAAATGTGACAGTCTTTGCACCCCTGGGGTCATCAGTTGCCCGGTACGTGATGAGCTGCACGAGGGATTGTCACGTTGAGGCCGCTGGATCAGTTCTGGTTCTGTGCCCACCCTTTGTTTGAGGCTCCACACTGCGAGGTGGACAGCGGAGACAACAAACCCCATTGCCAACACACCCTTGTCATTGTGTCACACTTGAATATTGATACTCTGCTTAGGCCCGTACACAACGCCATGCAGGAACATAACCTGCTATTGTGCTCGTCTACTGTGGGTGGTTAGCTCCAGGGAAGTCACACTTGGCCCTTAGCACACACCTCGTGGCAGCTGCTTGACCCACAGGGCATGCTCATGGGCATTGAGGGGCCACCCGTCAAATACAAACACTAACTAATGATCAGTGATCTGGCTCAAATATGTCCCCATTAAACAGCATCTGGCATCAGCACCAGCACAGAGACTGCCTGGTGCCACTCACGAGAGAGGCCCCAGACCTTCAGACAGGAAACACATGACGATCTGGGACTTGCTTTGACCTTGACCAGTCAAACAAAACTCATTCAACAAGGAACAACATGTTCGACTGTGGGGAGCGGGGCAGGAGGGGCAGGGGCAGGGGCAGGGGCTGCAGCCTTTGCAGCTGCTGCAGGTGCTGAGGTGCTGCCTCCGCCGGACTTTGTCTTGTCAGATCTGCTTGGTTCCTCTCCTTGACCTTGACCAGGGCCGTGACAGCGCTGCGGCTCAGAAGCTTCACCGACCTCCTCAGGAACACGACGCTTGTGCGTGACCTGTTGTTGTACAACATGCTGCAAGGCGTTGTCAGGGCCAGTGGCAGCAACTGGGTGGTGGGGAGACAGCTGCCCACCCTGCTGCTGACTGCACCGCCCTTGACAACGGCATTGCGAGCAGCAGCCCCTGCCCAGGTGAGAGGCATGCCATCTCTGACACCCTGCCACACCAGGATTGTGTCCTTCTCTCGTGGGTTGTGTCTCAGCAACAGGCTTCGCATCTTGCTCTAAACCTTGTTGGGCTGTGGTTTGCTCATGACGCTCAGGAGTTTCAAGGCGTGCGCAACAACATACAGATCTGGAACCCTGACATCGCCGCCGGGCAATCCTTTGTGCACACCGTCAACAACATGTTGCTGCCACCATGATGGCTGAGCAAGACTTGGCATGTTGCGCAGCAAGGTTGCTCAGCAAGGTTGCGCAGCAAGGTTGCCTCTGTTATGACAGCTATGCTGGCATCTGCATCGAGCATCTGTGCCATAATGCCCAGTGTTTGTGAAAGGTGATCCCCCCCGGTGTGAATGCCAAGCGCTTGTGAAGGCAATCCAGAAGAATATCTAGTACCTTATGTGCACCTTTGCATGTTTGCACGTGCATGCAGCCATGATGTGCACTGCAGGAAGTCTCGCACTCCTAGATAAGAGCGCAACCATGCAGGCCAATGGTTGACGGCTTGATGCACCACACATCATAAACACCTTTAACCCAGTCCAAACCTGCTGTAGTCTCATTAGTTGGCATCAGTTCAGAGTGTGGCACAAAACGAGCATATGCTAGGGGTGCACTCCCTGCAACAACCGACTACACTATCTCTGTCTACGGGGCTACGCGGCTACCAGGATGACTGGAGCTGTGACTGCAATTTCAAGGAGGGGGGTGGAAGTTGCTGTTTACATTGAGTGCATACATCAATACTACTGAAAGAAATGATGATACTATTGATAGTAATGAAGTAATGCAACTGGGTAGGTGTGCCAATGGCAACTGGGTAGGTGTGCCAGGCAAGGTGGTGACAGGGTGCCAGGCAAGGTGGTGACAGTGGATGACTTCTGCACCAGCAGGGTCAGCTCAATCTTGAACAGCCCCCAGCCCTGTGAGGAGGAGCTGGACAGCATCAGGCCCACCAGGCTTGAAGACTGGAAGCCCCCAGCAGGTCAGGTACAGAACCGATTGTTGCGGTCAGCCTGGAGCCAGCGGTTTGAGGCGCCAGTGCGGGGGCTCATGTGGTGCCCTTGGCTGGCCCAGGCCACCCCTGGAGACCTTGGCAAATGGGTGGACAGGGACTGCAACGCAGCCCTCAACCTCCAGCGGGCAGGGGAGATCAAGTGGCGCCCACTGGAGCTGTGCAGGTGGCCACACCGAGGAAGACTTCCTGACCAGGGCAAGGAGTACCCAGCACTGGGCTTCAAGAAGCTGCGAGACCGAGCCCCCAAGGCCCAAGCCCAGCAGCCTGTGGCACAGTAGCATGTGTGCACTGCGCAATGCTGAAGCTGTTGCTAACATCAGAGCATGTGTTTCATACCAACATAGATTTCCCAGCCTTCGCAAGCGGGTTGGGGTAGTGAATCACGTATTGGTAGTAGTAGTAGTTGTTACACTAAGGAGGTAGGGCTCGGGTGGATACAAGCCAACCTCCAAAGGTAAAAGAATAAGGAGAGAACAGAGAAAAAGGGAAAGAGGTACCGGATGCTTGCTGCATGCAAACAGTTCGGATTACAGATAACACAGCCCATGCCCTGTAGTAATAGTAGGGGAACAACTGTGCTGTAGTCTCATTGGGCAAGCTACCAGGACAGCTTCTCAGACGTTGTTGCACGCCGTGCTTTCTCCGATTCATGTGCCCGACGTTGCTGCCACGGCCCAGCTTGGTGAAGCCGGAAGTGTAGATGACCATGGGGGTGCAAGGCCATGCCATGAACACCTTTGCCATCGGCCCTGTTGGAAACAAAAAACTCTGTCCATGTGTCAGACACCAACAATGTAGGTTATTTCTCCCTACCGGAAGAATATGTGGTTATCTACAAACAACATTGCACAGATGTCGAGCCTGGATGCTGCTTCACGAGCAGCCCCATATCATGCTGGATGGTCCATCACTAGGGGTATCTGCTTCTCCAATACGTTTTGTTTAGTACGTAGTAAACCCACCTGCATGGTCGCCTTCAATCTACACTACTGCCCAACTCATGTAACAGGGAACACGCTGTCAGAGAGTTGCTTGATTTACCGTCAGGGAGCCTGACAAGCAAGCGCTAGGAAACCTGTGCAGTATGTGGCGAATGCAGTGCACAGGATGGAGTGGCTGTGTTTTTGAAAGTCCATGGGACAGCTTGCCAATTTAGGCAAGGCTGAGTGCACAAGAAACACCAGCCCTGAGGGTAGCATGGCACCCCACACACGTGCCCAGCAATATGTTTGCAATGGTAATACCTCGCTCACACTCGTCACCACTCACACCTCTACCTAGCCCACACCCACTACAACAGCACCTCCCTCATCACCACAGCCTATTATGCTTTGCCGTCCTTTTCTGCCCGAACACGCCTTGAACGCGACCCTGACCCCATGCCCATATTTTAACACAAAGTACCCAGTACACCTGCACACGCACCTTAACTTCCGTGCACCACACAGACAGGGTTAATTCAAGGCTGCTTGGTAGAAGGCTGGCTGCTGCCTGCAGGCGGCCAGCTGACATTGACCCCTGCTGGCAGCAGCATGGGTTGGGGGCAGGGCTGCAGGACCCCCATCATCAGCTGCTGGGTGGAGTTGGAGCTGCAGATGGATGCCCCAGGTCTGACCCGGGTCTGGCCCACCGTCAGCACCGTGTCGGATTGATACATGGAAAGTGCCACATAAAACCACTCCATGCGCCGGTCAAATGACACTGCAAAAGCATGCAGGCAGCAAAGGAAGGACCGTGTGGAGGAAGGGGTGCAGTTTCACAGTCAGATGTTGAATGTGGGGCAGCATGGGGGGCATCGCAAATCCTTGCTGAGGTGGCTATGCTGACCCACGAGTATTGTCGTCACCATCGCTCGTACCATCACCATGTGGCAGTGCTAGGTGGAGGGCATTGCTGCTGCTGGTGTTGCTGCGACTTGGGCGATGGGATCCTGCCTGCCTGCCTGCCTGCCTGCCTGCCTGCCTGCCTGCCTGCCTGCCTGCCTGCCTGCCTGCCTGCCTGCCTGCCTGCCTGCCTGCCTGCCTGCCTGCCTGCCTGCCTGCCTGCCTGCCTGCCTGCCTGCCTGCCTGCCTGCCTGCCTGCCTGCCTGCCTGCCTGCCTGCCTGCCTGCCTGCCTGCCTGCCTGCCTGCCTGCCTGCCTGCCTGCCTGCCTGCCTGCCTGCCTGCCTGCCTGCCTGCCTGCCTGCCTGCCTGCCTGCCTGCCTGTTGTCTGGTGTGCTACCTGTCCGCTTGCTGCTCTCACCTCTGGCGCTGCCTGGCTTGATGCTGGCATTGATGGTCCGGCCAAGGGAGATCAGGGATGCGTTGCGTTTGACCATGTCAGTGTATGGCAAGCTGGGCAGCAGACCCAGCCTGGACGCCTCCTGGTATTGAAGCATGCTAGAGCGGTAATTCTCCAGCATCGCCTGTGGCCAGGAGCAGGTGCGGCAGGGGCAGGTGGTCAAAGCCGGGTAAGGCAGGGGCATGTGGCCAGGAGCAGGTGAGGCAGGGGCTTGTGACCAGGGGCAGGAGGCCGGCTTGGAGGACCCTGACAGGCAGTGTCTGGGTCAGGGTCCCCGTGCCTGTGCTGCTGTGTTGTCCATGGCCGCATGGTGGTGGAGGGCAGTGGGATGGGGCAGGTGGGGCCACCAGGCGTGACCAGCTCCCTGAGGCCAGCTCACCAGCGTAGTCTGAGCCATAGTTGCCTCGATGGTCCTCTTCTCCCGGGCCTCAGGTACCCCAGGTGCAAACACAGCCTGCACCATACCCCGATCCCACCATCATCAGGGTCACAGCCGGGGCGAGGATTGGGACCGGGAGCAGGGGTGAGGGCATGTCAGGGTGGGTGGGTGGGTGGGTGGGTGGGTGGGTGGGTGGGTGGGTGGGTGGGTGGGTGGGTGGGTGGGTGGGTGGGTGGGTGGGTGGGTGGGTGGGTGGGTGGGTGGGTGGGTGGGTGGGTGGGTGGGTGGGTGGGTGGGTCAGGCTGTCTGCACAGGTAGGCACGCAAGCTCAGGCTACTTGGGTGGGCCCATACCCCATACACATTGCTTCACAGTGCCACTGGCCTGTCCCTGGAGCCAGACTTGGTCCCTGGCGTGGTGCTGGTTGCCCCTAATCCTGGTTGTGGCCTGGCTGGCTGGCTGGCCCAGTCATCGCACCTGGGCAAAAATGAGCGCAGTGGGGGCCATGGTGGCCAGCGGGGTGAGGACCCAGGACAGGAACTGGCGAGTAAAGAACTTCCAGTTCACGCCGTGCCAGCCCTCCACCAGCCCGACTCCCATGATGGCTCCGGTGATGCAGTGGGAGGAGCTGGTTGGCAGCTTGTACTGCACAGGCAGGAGCGGGGTGGCATGCAGGGCTGGGACTTGGGCCAGGGCTGACCCGCCACATGAGCCATCCCAGGACGTACACATCTGTATGGGGCGGGCTGGAGGTGGGGGGTTCGAACCCTGCCCACCCCACAGCAGGCTGAAATACATGCTCGAGCGGTTGTGCGGTTGCTAAACATTGGCCAGGGGCAGGAGGCGGGCCGGGCGCAGCAGGCGGGCTGGGATGATGGTGAGCAATTGAGCAGTAGGGGAAGGCTGGGTTTGGACACGGTGTAAATGCAACGCATGACCAGTTTAATGTGCCACATGGCTGTGGTCTAAAGCCTGCAGCACTGCCTTGCGTGAGAGGCTGCACTGTGTTGAGGTGCGTGAGAAGGAGGTGGCAGTTCCTGCGAGTTACCTTGCCCCCTGCCCTGTCTCAGCCCCTTGCCCCCTGCCCTGCATAGCCGTGTGCCCAGCTTTGTTGTGTGGCAGTTCCTTCAGTAGCTGCTGGCAAACAAGTTCCTTTAGTGGCTGCTGGCAACCGGCTTGGGTCGGGCCCTAGAGCAAGGGCTCTTCACCCCTGGGCAAAACAGCCTGGGGCACAGCAGCAGGGAACGTGATGAAGGTGCCATGAGGGGTTGGTCATGTTGCACTGTGGCTCAAGGTCCTGAACACATGGCCAGCCCGGGGCTATGTGCAGTGGTCACCCCGTGTGCAGTAGGTGGTGGGCAGCGGGGGGAAGGGGGAGGCAGAGGCTGCCAGGGCCTCTGCACATGGCTGGCAGCCTCACACATGGCAGCCAGGGCCCTCACCTGGCCAGCGACCATGATCACAAAGGCGGTGGAAATCTCGGCACACATGCCACGTGTGGGTGTGAGCTTGCACAGCTTGACGCCCATGGACCGGGTGGTTGGGTAACCTACAGCAGGTGGGGTGGGGTGGGGTGGGGTGGGGTGGGGTGGGGTGGGGTGGGGTGGGGTGGGGTGGGGTGGGGTGGGGTGGGGTGGGGTGGGGTGGGGTGGGGTGGGGTGGGGTGGGGTGGGGTGGGGTGGGGTGGGGTGGGGTGGGGTGGGGTGGGGTGGGGTGGGGTGGGGTGGGGTGGGGTGGGGTGGGGTGGGGTGGGGTGGGGTGGGGTGGGGTGGGGTGGGGTGGGGTGGGGTGGGGTGGGGTGGGGTGGGGTGGGGTGGGGTGGGGTGGGGTGGGGTGGGGTGGGGTGGGGTGGGGTGGGGTGGGTGGGGTGGGGTGGGGTGGGGTGGGGTGGGGTGGGGTGGGGTGGGGTGGGGTGGGGTGGGGTGGGGTGGGGTGGGGTGGGGTGGGGTGGGGTGGGGTGGGGTGGGGTGGGGTGGGGTGGGGTGGGGTGGGGTGGGGTGGGGTGGGGTGGGGTGGGGTGGGGTGGGGTGGGGTGGGGTGGGGTGGGGTGGGGTGGGGTGGGGTGGGGTGGGGTGGGGTGGGGTGGGGTGGGGTGGGGTGGGGTGGGGTGGGGTGGGGTGGGGTGGGGTGGGGTGGGGTGGGGTGGGGTGGGGTGGGGTGGGGTGGGGTGGGGTGGGGTGGGGTGGGGTGGGGTGGGGTGGGGTGGGGTGGGGTGGGGTGGGGTCAATGATTCAGCCAGTGCTGCAGCTCACCGAACATTGCCAGGCCAGCCACCAGGCCCAAGGCTGCCACGAGCACGACCCAGACAGGCACCGCCACGGTGACCGTCAGCTTGCCCGTGTCCACCACCTCCCAGATGGTGGCGAGAGGGCCAGCTATGTAGCCTGAGTCGGCCGCCCCGTGCGCGAAGCTGACACACACAGCCGCAAACACCTGCCGCCACCATGGCCACCACACACCACTGGCCAGGGGACCACCCGAGGCTACTGGCTACAGCCATTGGGGATCATGCGCTGTGTCATGGGAGGTATGAGGCAGAGCAAGCCTGCTCCCAACCCAGGTTGAGCAGCACATGCCATCGGCCAGCATGACGCATGGGTAAAACTGGCGCTGGTGCTGGTGCAGGTGCACTGGTGCTGGCCATGAGAGTGATGTGGAAAGTAATTTTTTGCGGGGAGGTCTGTTGCAGTGTGTTTGGCTGCAGTGTGTTGGCTCGCCTGCAGGTACTGGAATGTGTATTCCGCTCTGGGGTCAAACAGCTCGGCCTGGTCATGAATGGCCCGCACCGCCTCGTCCTCCTCTGCAGGCAGCAACCGGCAGGGGGTGATGGCTGCACACCGGGGTAACCTGGTGGGGGCGTCTGGCCCATATCCCACCTGTACCTGAGCTGCAGCGCCCAGAACTGCTGCTTGACATACTTCCTAGTGCGGGGATTGTGCTGGGGGTGGGGGAAGGGGAGGGGGAGGGGGAGGTGTGAAGTACGAAAAAAAAGGTCACACAGGTCAGGCTGTCCTCGGTCGCACCCTTGATGACTGCAGCCCCCACTCCGGTGGCACTCTTTCCCCCTAGACCACTGGGCACCTCATCAAAACCAACAGCTTAAGCTTAGGCTGCACAGGTCAGGCTGTGCCAGGTAGTGCCCCAGTCAGTGGTGGAGGGGAGCAGGCCGCAGCGGCTCACCCAGGACAGTGTGAATATCCACACGAGAGCCGTATGCAGCAAAGGTCAACAGGTTCTGCACCTGGGCAGCGCAATGGCAGCAGAAGCAAAAGGGACATCTGCCTCGAAACCCAAGACGCTCCAAACAAAGACAGCAGCAGCAGCAGCAGCAGCAGCAGAAGAAGAAGAAGGCAAGACAGGGTCAGCAAGCAGGAAGGGTAGTGAGCAGCAGTGTCCAGCGGGCAACTCCCCCTCCCCCTCCCCCTCCCCCTCCCCAGCTGGCTGGCAGCATCCTGCTGTAGGCTGGGGACCTACACCCGATTGTTGCGGTCAGCCTGGAGCAAGCGGTTTGAGGCGCCAGTGCGGGGGCTCATGTGGTGCCCTTGGCTGGCCCAGGCCACCCCTGGGGACCTTGGCAAATGGGTGGACAGGGACTGCAACGCAGCCCTCAACCTCCAGCGGGCAGGGGAAAGCAAGTGGCGCCCACTGGAGCTGTGCAGGTGGCTACACCGAGAAAGACTTCCTGCCTAGGGCAAGGATTACCCAGCACTAGGCTTCAAGAAGCTGCGAGACTGAGCCCCCAAGGCCCAAGCCCAGCAGCCTGTGGCACAGTAGCATGTGTGCACTGCGCAATGCTGAAGTTGTTGCTTACATCAGAGCATGTGTTTCATACCAACATAGGTTTCCCGGCCTTCGCAAGCGGGTTGGGGTAGTGAATCACGTATTGGTACCGGATGCTTGCTGCATGCAAACAGTTCGGATTACAGATAACACAGCCCCTGCCCTGTAGTAATAGTAGGGGAACAACTGTGCTGTAGGCCACCCACCCTGCGGTGCAGCCTTGTGATCCGGGGTACACAGTGGAACGACCACAGCGTTTGCAGCTGCAACATGCAGCCCCTGGGCATGCCGCCCCTGGCTGTGACAGGGTGGTGGTGGGAACTGGAGCGCACGAGGGAGTCGTTGGAGCCGCCCGCGAGGCCGGGGCAGGGCGCCTCCCCCTCCTCCGCCATGGCCTGCAGGCCGTCTGGCACCTCTGCCACCTCGTGACCCTCGACCAGCATCACGGGGCCTTTGAACACGCGGCTCACGCGTTCAATGCGGTCCCTGGTCCTCACTGACGGCTCCTGTGTGGGAGGGGGTGGTGGGTGAAGAGGGAGGGGTGGCTGGAGGGTGCTGTGAGGACGACGGGGATAGGGGGTGAAGGTGTGATGTGTGGGGGAAGTGGGTGGGGTGGGAGGAGGGGTGGGGTGGAAGGGGGTGGGGGAGCCTCAGCAGGGGAGGGGGCGCAGGGAAGAGCAGGAGGGCAGGGTAAAGCTGCAAAATGCCTAGATACAGTTTGGCAAACTTCCATGGCCTGCGGTGTGGGTCATGGAGGATGGCCAAGCTGTATGTGAGCCCTTGAGTAGGCCCTGAAACTAGAAACGAAGTAAACTATTGTGTCAGAGCGCCAAGCCAGAGCCAGAGCCAGAGCCTAGGGTAGCCAGAGAAGTGGTTTGTGCCAGTGACACGACCCAGGCGCTGGTGGAGGAAGGCACACCAGGCAGAGCAACAGATGGTGGGCTGGGTAGCCAGTCCAACAAAACTCATTCAACAAGGAACAACATGTTTGATTGCGGATAATCTCACTCCGCTACTCTGGGCTGGGTGGCTCGGACCACTGGACCACAGGCTAAACAGTGCACTGGGACAACAGCCTCACAAGGGCATTCTTTTGCTTAGGGCTGTCTGGAGGCCACACGACAACAGTGGTCGCCTTGCAGCGGGTTGGCCAATGACCCACTACAGTTGACTGGAGGTAACATGGTGCACACAAGGCCTCACCATTAAATGCACCAATAAATGCCCTGCAACTGCAGCACTGCAGCACTGCTGCTGCTGCTGCTGCTGCTGCTGCTGCTGTTGACGGTGGTGGTGGTGGTCATGATCCTGCAGTGGCGGGCCAGGGGAGTGGCACTCACTGGCATGTCAGCGACAGCAGCTTGGCCGGGCAACGAGGCTGGACCAGCCCACGACTCCAGGTCTACCGCCTTCCTCAAGCTAGGGTCGCCATCAAGGTAGGCGACTGGGGCCCTGCTGGCCAGCACAGGGGCAGGCCAGGGCAAGCCTGTATAGGTACAACAGGGAGAGGAGTCACAGCATATGAGTGTGTGGTGCAGCAGGGTGGCATGGTAGAGTGGGAGCATGGTCTTGCCGCCCCTCTCACTCTGACATAGTGGCAAACTGCTTGTTGGCTTGCCGGAGCAGCAGAGGCACGGCCACCACTGCTGTCAGCAGGCCTAGGCCGGCCCCAGCCACGATGCTGCAGGCGCAGGGCAGGGCGCAGGGCAGGGTGCAGGTGAGGGCAGCGAGGGAGAGCGGGAGGGGAGCGGGAAGTAAGGAATGTGTCTCTAACCCCACCCTGTGCGCTCATGGAGGTGGAGGTGGAGGCAGAATTGGAGGGGGAGGGGGAGGGGGAGGGGGAGGGGGAGGGGGAGGGGGAGGGGGAGGGGGAGGGGGAGGGGGAGGGGGAGGGGGAGGGGGAGGGGGAGGGGGAGGGGGAGGGGGAGGGGGAGGGGGAGGGGGAGGGGGAGGGGGAGGGGGAGGGGGAGGGGGAGGGGGAGGGGGAGGGGGAGGGAGAGGCACTCAGTCGAAGCAACAGCTGTTGCAGAGTAACGGTAGGGTTTTCCCTGTTGTAGCGGCTGGCCACACACCTGACCCACAGGCACTGCACTGTGGTCCAGCCCATGCTGCCCAGAGTGGCTCCAGCGCCCTGCACACATAACGGAGTGGCCTGCCTGCCTTTCCCCTGCTGTGTACAGCTGCTGCTGCTTGCTACAGCTTGCTCAAAGCTCAAAGCTCAAAGCCCCAAAGCTCCTAGCTTACTCAAAGCTGTGCATTGCAGCAGCGCCAGCTAGTAGCAGCCCTGCGCTGCCGCTGCCCCCTGTACTGCTGGCAAGCATGCTTATGTGCCCGCTGATGCTCCTGCTGTTGGCCACGGCGACCACAAACCGCTGTGGACCGGCACGCAGGCAGCCCACCTTTGTGAGCACAAAGTAGATGCAGATGGATGCTGTGAGGACCATGAAGGGCGGCAGCATCCACAGCGCCCACATGTGAGCCGACTGGCGGCGCAGCACCAGGGTGCGGAACAGCAGGAACAGGGCGGCGGAGGCCAGGCCGGTCAGCACAGGGCTGATGAACCAGGAGGCCACGATGGGCACCACGCCCTGCAGGGCAGCAGGGCAGGCCCGGGGTGGCGGTGGGGGGTGGGGCAGCAGGTGGACCCAGGGTGGGGGGACTTACGGCAGCATACATGGTGATGGAGCCATGGGCGGCATGGGGCAGTGGGCGAGTGGGGGAGCTCGGCAGGTGGACCCAGTGGGTGCTGGTGGTGCCATTAAGGGGGTGGGGCAGGCAGGCAGGTAGGCTTAGGTTGGGCGCAGGTAGGCCAGTAGGTGTGGCTGGTGGCATCCCGCAAAGGAAGGGGACGGATGCTGAGGTCGCGGGTCCGAACCTAGCCAGACGCAGAAATGTGCTTTGGGGTGAAGGGGCAATCTGTTGGGAGCAAATTTGGCCCTGTCACGCAGTAGATGTCTTTCTTTTCTTTGGCAAGTGGCAGGTGGTGACTCGCAGCATGGAAGGCAGTGGCGGAGGGGCAGCAGCAGGTCATGGGGGGAGAGCGATGAGGGCGCACAGAGAGGGGCAGTGGCCTATGGGGGTGGGGGTCTGGCAGGTGGTGGTAAAGTACAAGGCCCCTGTGGGGCACAGTACAGCGCAGCAGAGGCTTGTGACAGCAGCCGTGTCAAGGTGGCAGGGGCAGAAGCTGGCTGGTGAGGCAGGCAGAAACAGCCCCGCCCCACAGCACAGGTGGGCTGACTGCACCCCTGCGGGCTCAATGCTAGCTCCACGGAGGCCCTGCTGTTTGGTTGCATCTGGGCCAACAGCCAGGATGGCAGCCAGCAGGGATGGAGGGCTAGGCCTTCTGGCAGCCTGTGACTGACCTTGAAGCGCAAGGGGGACTTGGGGTCGGGCTGGGACCACAACACCGCGTTGTTGCCATCAAAGACAAGTGAGAAGCCTGTGGAGCATGTCAACAATGGCACAGCAGCACGCTCACATTGCTACCACATGAATTAACTCTGAAGCTGAGATGACAACACTGTGTTGTGTGGGATGGGGTCTGACTGTCAGCAGGAAGCTTCAAAGATGGTGTGCCTGCATTGAGTGAGTCTGAGTATGACCAACTGGGTCTTTAAGCTGGTGTGTGGTGTCTAACTGTTCTGTTGTGCCGCACACTGGCCAGTGCCCTGTACTATGATGACAGCGATGATGCAAGCATAGGGATGGCCCCACCCTGCCCAGCCCATGTTAAGTCTGCATGCCAGCAGGCTACTCAATGACGTCTCCTGTCAGCTGGTGTGGCCCTTGCTAAGGCCACCCTCCTGAGGCTGCCGGCGGCTGCTGGTGCTGCTGGTGCTGCTGGTGCTGCTGGTGCTGCTGGTGCTGCTGGTGCTGCTGGTGCTGCTGGTGCTGCTGGTGCTGCTGGTGCTGCTGGTGCTGCTGGTGCTGCTGGTGCTGCTGGTGCTGCTGGTGCTGCTGGTGCTGCTGGTGCTGCTGGTGCTGCTGGTGCTGAGGGAGGGTATAGGGGGAGAGGGGGAGGCGGGGAGAGGGGGAGGCGGGGAGAGGGGGAGGCGGGGAGAGGGGGAGAGGGGGGGCGAGGCTGGTGAGGGGGACAGCTCCCCTTCCTTTGCTGCCCCTCTTGCTGCTTCTGGGAGGCAGGTGCTGACTCAGCACTGCTGAGGCTGCTGGATTCATGCATGTGTGTGCCTTTGCGTAGTGCACATGTGTGCGGCATTAGGCCAGCCTGAAATCCCCGCACCGATGATGCAGCCGATGATGGAGTGGGTGCTGGACACATTCAGCTCGTAGTAGGAGGCTGTGATCTGCCAGCAGCCGCTGACAATCAGGCTGACCATCATGCCATACGCAAACACCTGGGACAGGAGCATCAGGCAGACAGGGGCATGGGGAGACCGGCTGGGAAGCTAGGCAACAGATGGAAACAGTCAACCGCACTGCTGACAGTCAGAAAACGTGAGTGCAGTGCTTGCGTCCATGCTGCTAGTGAGGACACGTCAACGTAACTGTTGCCAATGTAACTGTTGCCAATGTAAGTCGCGAGAGTGATAGTCATGAGAGTTGATACAGTCGAGAAATACCATCTACTACATAGCCCCAGCTGATCCACAGATCCACAGCTGCACAGCTGCACACATGCCTGGCTGCCTGGCTGCCTGGCTGCCTGGCTGCTACTTCTATGAGGGTGTGTACATGACCTGCGGCTCACTTGAGGCTGCGCAAGCAACCACCGTGCTGTACTGCGCTGCACACACAGCCAGCTGTTCCTGCTGCAGGAGGGCCTGCTGACCCTAGGCTGCTCACCTCTGGGTAAGAGGTGTATGCGTCGATGTCTGCAATGCCACCCGCAATGGTGTTGGTGGAGGTATGGCCCAGTAGCATGGCACCAGTGAACTCTGCAGCTGCTGCGAGCTGCAAGGGAAGACAAACATGCCATTAGCAAGAATCACATGTTGCTGGCAGTAATGGCATGAGCAGCTCTAGGGCTGGCATGTGAGGTGAGATGCAATGAGTCAGAGCTCTGCAAACGAGGCTGTTCCAAGTCACTGTCATATTGTCCGCCACATTGTCATAGTTGAGCAGCATGGGACACACCGCGATTGCCTGCCCCATGGTGAGAGTTCTGGTTCCCACAGACGTGCCAAAGGAATTGCCCAAGTCATTGGCGCCTGTATGAAGGGCAGAGAAGCAGGTCAAGGGCTGACATACAAGCTGAGATGTGAAGGGCAAAGCATCTGCAGCACGAGCCAAGACAGGCTGAAGCATGGTCACCTGTCCCAAATCCGAAACAAAACGCCCCAAGTATACTGCGGCGACGCGATGGCGTTCGTCGTGTGAAAACAGGAAAACCAGGAAAAAACAGGAAAACAGGACATCGAAAGCAATTAGCGCCATCGAAGGCAATTAGCGCAATAGAGCACGCACCCAACGACAATGAGCCAGTCGTAGCCTGCGTTGTGCGCTGGTGACACGGTCATAGTCTGGTCGTGTGAAGATGGAATACAGCTGCGAGCTGGCCCATTCACCGTGCTGTAACAACCCGGACCCAGGTGGGCTGGTGGTGCAGGTGGGCTCTCGAGGGATATGGCGGGGATTCGCACGAATCAATGCATCTCGAAAAATGTTCAGGAGAAAAAAAGAAAAAAGGAAAACAGGACATCGAAGGGAATGAGCGCCACAGCTCGCGAAGCGAGCTAAGAATATGCAGCGAAAAAGTCAGCGTAAACGTGAACGTAATCGTAATAGGATAGGGCTCTATCGACTCATAGGGTTAGGGACCTAGGTTAGGGACACACACTGGTCCCTGACTCCCGTGGAGAAGTGTAGGGGCTCCACAGGAGGATAGGGGTACAGGACGGCCTCAATGCATCTCATCGAACTGATTCACCTGCTTCAGTGCTCCACCGTTCTACCGCTGTGCCGATTTGTCGCTGTACAGCCATCAAGCATACAAGGCAACAGACGTGTCATCCTGGCATCCGTCCCCCGTACATTGCATTACACCCCCACCATTGTCCCCATGCATTGTCATCTCCACCACCTGCCAGCCAAAACATAACCCATACAACATGGAGAAAGATGCTTGACTGTGGGTAATCTCACTGAGCTACAATCAAGTTGAAGCGTTCTCGGTCGCACCCTTGATGACTACAAACCATACACCGGCGGCACGTTACCTCCAGCTAAGTGGAGACCACTAAGCACCCGCCCCGCCCCCGCCCCGCCCCGCCCCGCCCCGCCCCGCCCCGCCCCGCCCCGCCCCGCCCCGCCCCGCCCCGCCCCGCCCCGCCCCGCCCCGCCCCGCCCCGCCCCGCCCCGCCCCGCCCCGCCCCGCCCCGCCCCGCCCCGCCCCGCCCCGCCCCGCCCCGCCCCGCCCCGCCCCGCCCCGCCCCGCCCCGCCCCGCCCCGCCCCGCCCCGCCCCGCCCCGCCCCGCCCCGCCCCGCCCCGCCCCGCCCCGCCCCGCCCCGCCCCGCCCCGCCCCGCCCCGCCCCGCCCCGCCCCGCCCCGCCCCGCCCCGCCCCGCCCCGCCCCGCCCCGCCCCGCCCCGCCCCGCCCCGCCCCGCCCCGCCCCGCCCCCGCCCCGCCCCGCCCCGCCCCGCCCCGCCCCGCCCCGCCCCGCCCCGCCCCGCCCCGCCCCGCCCCGCCCCGCCCCGCCCCGCCCCGCCCCGCCCCGCCCCGCCCCGCCCCGCCCCGCCCCGCCCCGCCCCGCCCCGCCCCGCCCCGCCCCGCCCCGCCCCGCCCCGCCCCGCCCCGCCCCGCCCCGCCCCGCCCCGCCCCGCCCCGCCCCGCCCCGCCCCGCCCCGCCCCGCCCCGCCCCGCCCCGCCCCGCCCCGCCCCGCCCCCGCCCCGCCCCGCCCCCGCCCCGCCCCGCCCCGCCCCGCCCCGCCCCGCCCCGCCCCGCCCCGCCCCGCCCCGCCCCGCCCCGCCCCGCCCCGCCCCGCCCCGCCCCGCCCCGCCCCGCCCCGCCCCGCCCCGCCCCGCCCCGCCCCGCCCCGCCCCGCCCCGCCCCGCCCCGCCCCGCCCCGCCCCGCCCCGCCCCGCCCCGCCCCGCCCCGCCCCGCCCCGCCCCGCCCCGCCCCGCCCCGCCCCGCCCCGCCCCGCCCCGCCCCGCCCCGCCCCGCCCCGCCCCGCCCCGCCCCGCCCCGCCCCGCCCCGCCCCGCCCCGCCCCGCGCCCCGCCCCGCCCCGCCCCGCCCCGCCCCGCCCCGCCCCGCCCCGCCCCGCCCCGCCCCGCCCCGCCCCGCCCCGCCCCGCCCCCCGCCCCGCCCCGCCCCGCCCCGCCCCGCCCCGCCCCGCCCCGCCCCGCCCCGCCCCGCCCCGCCCCGCCCCGCCCCGCCCCGCCCCGCCCCGCCCCGCCCCGCCCCGCCCCGCCCCGCCCCGCCCCGCCCCGCCCCGCCCCGCCCCGCCCCGCCCCGCCCCGCCCCGCCCCGCCCCGCCCCGCCCCGCCCCGCCCCGCCCCGCCCCGCCCCGCCCCGCCCCGCCCCGCCCCGCCCCGCCCCGCCCCGCCCCGCCCCGCCCCGCCCCGCCCCGCCCCGCCCCCGCCCCGCCCCGCCCCGCCCCGCCCCGCCCCGCCCCGCCCCGCCCCGCCCCGCCCCGCCCCGCCCCGCCCCGCCCCGCCCCGCCCCGCCCCGCCCCGCCCCGCCCCGCCCCGCCCCGCCCCGCCCCGCCCCGCCCCGCCCCGCCCCGCCCCGCCCCGCCCCGCCCCGCCCCGCCCCGCCCCGCCCCGCCCCGCCCCGCCCCGCCCCGCCCCGCCCCGCCCCGCCCCGCCCCGCCCCGCCCCGCCCCGCCCCGCCCCGCCCCCGCCCCGCCCCGCCCCGCCCCGCCCCGCCCCGCCCCGCCCCGCCCCGCCCCGCCCCGCCCCGCCCCGCCCCGCCCCGCCCCGCCCCGCCCCGCCCCGCCCCGCCCCGCCCCGCCCCGCCCCGCCCCGCCCCGCCCCGCCCCGCCCCGCCCCGCCCCGCCCCGCCCCGCCCCGCCCCGCCCCGCCCCGCCCCGCCCCGCCCCGCCCCGCCCCGCCCCGCCCCGCCCCGCCCCGCCCCGCCCCGCCCCGCCCCGCCCCGCCCCGCCCCGCCCCGCCCCGCCCCGCCCCGCCCCGCCCCGCCCCGCCCCGCCCCGCCCCGCCCCGCCCCGCCCCGCCCCGCCCCGCCCCGCCCCGCCCCGCCCCGCCCCGCCCCGCCCCGCCCCGCCCCGCCCCGCCCCGCCCCGCCCCGCCCCGCCCCGCCCCGCCCCGCCCCGCCCCGCCCCGCCCCGCCCCGCCCCGCCCCGCCCCGCCCCGCCCCGCCCCGCCCCGCCCCGCCCCCAGGAGGATAGGGGTACAGGACGGCCTGATCATCTTTACCCACTCTCACTCCTCGTCACTTATGCACCTCATTTAGTGCTTTGGTTACTGCTGACTATGCTGCAGCGTTGGCCATGGGCAGTTGGGAGTGGCTTAGTGCCGTAATGACATGACAAATCAGGGTGACGTTTGTCTTCATGCCCAAGTTGGTAATAGGTAGGGGTCAAGCGCCCATACCAGGCTTTCGATGATAATGGTGAAAAGCCATCATCATCTTGCGTCGGCATGGTCTTAAACAAATATTTTCGATGCACCGCTTGCAAGACGACATCTTGAGGAAATGTTGCATGAAAATCACCTACTCCCTATCGAGTCATCTCCAATCATTCAGCCTGCTTCCTGAACTTCGACCTCTTGCCTCACATCACTACATGGGCGTAGGCGCGTCCACGAGGCGCAGTGTGGCACGTCGTAAAAATCAGGCAGCTGGCTGCTGCGCATGTCTAAAGACGAGATAAATTTGAAAAGCCCCATGTTGGTAACCAATATTTTGGACCCATTTGTCCATGTCCTGCATGGACAAGCCAGGTGCGAGACTGGCATCACGACACGACACAACCTACAAAACAACGTAAAGTGCGATACACCAACGACATCTGTGTGCCCTTGAAATGTCTGCATGCCTGCATGTCTTCGGTCATCAAAATGAATGCCAGCAAGCATGGCTGACTGCCCAGGACCTGATGCACGCCCTTTTATGATAGCATTTGAGGTCAGAGAGGCTGTGTGGCGCATGCATACCATGCGTCACACAGCCTAAACTGTGGCGGGTTCAACGCTGAACGCGCAGGGGCAGGTGACAGACCCGGGTGTTGCTGGGGCTAGGAGCGAGGGTACCAAAACATGCCTGCGGTCACCGGCTGCCAGGGTTTGAGGTTGGGCATGCGAGTGGTCCAGACAAAGGCAAGGGGGGTCTGGCGGTGTGTTGGGCAGTGTGACAGGCTAGCTAGCGGACGGGCTGGTGGGCAGGCAGGTGGATAGGTGGGCAGGCAGGTGGGCAGGTGGGCGGGCAGAAAGGTGGGCAGGTGGGCGGGCAGGTGGGCGGGCTGGTGGGCGGGCTGGTGGGCGGGCAGGTGGGCAGGCAGGCTGGCTGGCAGGCAGGGGGGTAGACTGGCAGGTAAGGGAGCTGGCTGACAAGCCAAGGCGGGGTGTTGGCCAGGGATAGTCAGGCAGTGGCAAGTACACACAGGCAACAGCAGGCAGTGGACCAGTCAGTGGCAGGAGGCAGTGAGCTAGCCACCTGGCACAATCAAGCCCGTCCCACCACCCATGTACAGCCGGACACCAGTGGGCGCCTCCCAGCACTGCTGTCTTAACCTAGGCAGCGCTGACCCCTGCCCACCTTTGATGCCTTGGGGGTCGGCTTCGAATCCCAGCTGGCGATAAAAGTCCACCACCTTGGCATCCGCAAACAACGTGATGTTGCTGATGTCGCGGCGCAGCAGTGTCCTCACCTACAGCAGGCCAAGCACAGCATGGACAGTGGGCATAGCAGCGCATGCCATGCATTGATGATAATGCAGCGAGGATGTGCTGCACTTGAACATGACTCACCATTTGCTCTACTAGTGCTTTCCCCAAGCCTTGACCCTGGTACTGCAGGCAAAGCAAGAGGAAACATGATGGCAAGCATTTGTGGCATTGCATCTCATACTTCGTGTGGATAAGTGCCAGTGGCCAGCTGCTATTTCTCTATGCTGTTGAGTAACCCACCCTGCCCCGCCCCGCCCACCTCAGGGTCAACCAGCACGTCCCAGATTGTCGCATTGAAGACATGGTCGCTGGTTGCTCGGGCCAGGCCTATGAGAGTCTCGCTCACCACATACTGCTCAGGAGTTGAACCCGTGACCTGCACCGGCCCCGAACTGTCTGAGGCGGTGGAGGTTGGACTGCCCCGAGTGATGCGCAACACAAGGGACGCCACTAGGAAAGAGTTGCGTAGTGCGATGTCCACCTTGGCTATGGGCCGGGCAGGCCAGCCAACCTACTTGCACCACAAGGGCAGGAGCCAGAGATTGGACATGGGTGGAAAGGTGCAGCAAGAACAGGCTGACGGCCAGGATGAGCATTAAGGGGAAGCAGTGAGATTGCGGCACAACACTGTTGTTGTAAGGAGCTGATGTAGGTGTGGCCAGGCGGGATAGTGACATGACCATGTGTTCACAGCACTGGGTGTGGCACGCTGCCATGCGTGGCTGCATTATTGAGGGCATGCCTTCACCAGCCCCTAGTGCTGACCAGCTCAGGGTGTTGCTGCGCTGAGAAGCGCTGCACTGGCAGCTCTGTGCTGCCTGGTGCACTGTGGGATCTGAGGTGATCTGGGCGGAGTCAAGTACAATGGGATCGGTCAGATAGGTGACTCCGCAAGGGCATGGGTCCTAGGGGCACACTTGGGCCCTAGGGCCTTGGTTCTTTAGCCCTGGCCAGTCAGGTGATGGTGCATGGGCCTGACATGAGTGACCCAACCCCGGAAGTGTGACCTGACCTTGACACACAGGCGCTCCAAGGCCTCAGCGGTGACACGGCCACCCAGCCGGAACACCACCTGCCCCGCACTACCGTCTGATCGCACGTGCTCCACCAGCACCACCTCCTCCTGTGGCCAACCAGTGCAGATGTCGTGAGCCACTTGCAGCCCTTATCCTTAACTACACCCCAGCCCCTACACCGCCTCCTGCATGAGCCCTGGCCCCTGGCCCCTCTGCTACCCTCATGCTGTTCCCGTCCCCAGCTACACCTGGATCCTTAAGCCGTCCCCTAGCACTTATTCTGCCCCAGCCCTGACCTCGACGGTGCCAGTGCCGTGTGGGGTCTGAGCCTGGCCAGGTGCGGCCCTAGTACCACCATCATGTATATCAGCAAGCATGTCACCAGGGGCAGCAGTCTCACCGGCTGTGGTCCAAGATTCTCCTCCACTGGGTTCACCTTGCTGGCACTGGGTGCACTGCAAGCCACAGGGTCAGCCACAGAGTTGCCTGCAATCTGCCAAGTGACTGGTGACTGCCGCCCAGCAGCCACACCCAGCGGTCACACCAGGATTGTAGTTCAGATGTGTGCACAGCGACATTGCCGTCAAGCATGATGTAGTGATGCACTTCGCTTTGAGTATGTGAAGGTGTCCTGCTGATGTCAGGAGGGGGACGCAACAGGTGAAATGCTCACACCTTGTGCCAAAGAGGTTTTGAAGGAATGCTGTACACCGGTGGGAATACCTCCGCCTGGGATGAAGCAAAACAATGCACGGATGGTCCCATGCTCTACAAACCACTCATAACAAGATCTTCCACGCGACACATGATCGCTATCGTGGACGAGGTGTGCAACAACCTGCGTGCTCGCGAGGACAGTGTAGATGATGACTGTATGGGCGCACGCTGGTGCATGCAAGGGGCTGATGCTCGAGCGGCTGTCCACGGAGCGACGCATGGAAGGAGCGGGGCCAGCACGTGCACCATTGCCCCGCTCGCTCCAGCGTGCAAGTAGTCGTGAGTCCAATTCTCATACATACATCTTCACATCTTTACACATCTTTACTTCCTGACCCATCTTCACTCACTGCTATGCCCAGAAGCACCAGCAGCAGCACAATCATCATCATCAGCAGCAGTAGTAGTAGTAGCAGAGAGCACGCTGGGCCCTAGGCACTGCGTGAAAACATGGTACGAGAACGGGCTTGAATGTAATCGTGATAAACTTGAGGCAGGTTCTGCGTCACGTGGGGCTGCATATACTTCACTTTGGTGCACGCAGTAACTGTGCACAAACTTGTGTGAATTCCATGCATCCGAGTTTTTTTTGCGTTTCGTGGCCACCCGTTTTACCTCAACTCATTCCAAGCCCCGTTCCACACAGCTGTAGGCCCACCCGCCCACAAGCTGCGATATGCAGAGCAAAATGATGGCGTCCGTGCAGGGTTCCTTGGCGGCTTGCTGCCCACAGTCTCTCCCTTTGCGACCAACACTTCCAATTCGGAGCCTGTATAGCTTGCAGTCCGTTTGTGGCCCTTCTGCCCATCTCTGCAACCGAGGCTTAATTCTTGCACGGGCAGTGGTGAGCGTCAACGTCCGAAGCCTCCTTTGCTTTGTAGAGTCTCGAAAGCGATACAAAAGGACGCCAGCCTACACCATATTCGTGACGGCTGTTTGCTGCAGGCTGAAGCGCCTTCTGCTCCTTCCGCCTCGTTCGCCTCTATCATGGACGACGAGGACGACGAGGACGAGCAGGAGGTTATTGAGGTGGACGCAGGCCAGGCTGATGAGAGCCTTTTGGTGCGTGTAGTCATGCAAGCCTGGCAGAAACGTGCCTGCAAGTGCTGTCTTGCTTGTGTTGTTGCTACTGACACTGCTTCAACGGCATGTGCAGGTTGAGAACCTGGGCTTGAGTCCTGAGACTGTTGCTGCGGTGAAAAAGCGTGGCATCAACTCCCTCTTCTCCATCCAAAAAGCTGTGTTTGCGCCGGCCATGGAGGGTCGTGATATGATTGGCCGTGCCAAGACAGGCAGTGGCAAAACCCTTGCTTTTGCACTTCCAGTGGTCGAAGGGTGCATTAAGGTAAGCTGTGATTTAAGCCTTGTCCTCTTTGGCTATCAATAGGCTCACCTTGAGCACTTATGAATGGTGAGGCATGTGCAACCATCACCTGCGCAGTGCACGTCACACCAGCTAACTCTAGGGCTGTAACACTCTGGTTGACCGGCATGCAGGAGAACAAGGTGACCAGGCCAGCTCGTGGTCGCTCACCCCGAGCCCTGGTGATGGCACCCACGCGCGAGCTGGCCAACCAGGTGGCCCGCGAGTTTGAGACGGTGTGCCCCTCCCTGTCTGTTGCCCCAGTGTATGGCGGCGTGTCCATTGGGGGCCAGATGCGGGAACTGGAGCGAGGGGTGGATGTGGTGGTGGGCACACCTGGACGTATCATTGACCTCATCGAGCGTGGAGCGCTGAAGCTGGATAGCGTGCGGTACGCCATTCTGGATGAGGCAGACCAAATGCTTGACATGGGGTTTGAAGAGGACATGGAGAAGATCCTGAGCTATGTGCCTGTGGAGCGGCAGACGCTCCTGTTCAGCGCTACCATGCCGAAATGGGTCAGCAAAATTGCACGCCGGTTCCAAAAGAATCCACTGCTGGTGGATCTTGTGGGAGAGGAGAACACAGGCCGCCTCGCCGACACCATCCGGCTGCTGGTCATGCAGGCAAGGCTGCAGGGCTGTAGGGGCTGGTTCTCCAGGGATGTGATCAAGGGGTGAGTTGGTGTGCTAGGGCTGGATGGGTTGTAAAAGCAGACTGTACTGCTTCAATGGGTGTGTATGTGTGTGCATGTGCGCAGGTGGAAAGTGCACAGAAGGTCAATGCTACCATTGATGCCATGAACCTACACGCAGCGGGTGGGAAGACCATCGTCTTTGTGAACACCAAGGTTAGTACAGCAAGCATGTCAGACACATTAGTGTTGCAGTCATGCAGCGCGTTTGTCTCTACAAGCTATGTTGTTCTTGGATTTTGACCCTCACATGTGTCATTTTGACAGCCTGAAACCGGCTGCTGCCTTCATACATGTGCCACTGACCAGTCCTCCAATCGCTGTGGCCTTTGCAGGTCATGGCGGACCAGTTGATGGATTCAGTGTCCCAGACCCACCCCTGCGCCGCCCTGCACGGTGACATCACCCAGGCCTTGCGTGAGCGCTCTCTGCAGCAGTTTAGGGATGGCAAGTTCTCTGTGCTGGTGGCCACGGATGTGGCTGCTCGCGGCCTGGACATTCCTTCGGTCGACCTTGTGGTGCACTACGATGTGCCCCAGGTGGGTGGCATTAAGAAGTTGATGAGGAGTAGTCGAGAAAGGTGATCAGTGTGGGAGGAGATAAGGCAGGGAGGGGCAGGAGACTGTTATGCTTTATCATGGCTGAGCACTTTCCTCTCCACACTTTGTCCTTTTCATGCGCAGGATGCTGAGGCCTTCCTGCACCGCTCCGGCCGCACTGGGCGTGCTGGCAAGACTGGCACCACTGTGCTGCTGTTCACTGAGCGTGAGGTGCGCCTTGGTGCCTAGTCAGATCAGATTGCATTACCCACAAACACCCCTGCTTGATAGTGCTAGGTGCCAGGCCCTGCTCCTCCTGTCGCCTTGTTTCTCAACCTCCATGTGCATCATGCTACGTGTGTGTTGTCCTGGCCCGCCAGATCCGCTCTGTCGGGCAGATCTTGGCCACCACCAAGACAAAGAATGCTGAACTGATGGGTGCCCCAGAGCCTCAGGAGGTTCTCACCCGAGCGGCGCGCTCCGTGCTCAACCAGCTGGACAAGGTGTGATGGGAGCAGCGAGTGGGATGATTGGCTAGGCTGCTTGCTTGACTGCTCGCTGTCCCTCATTCAGCTGACCCTAACATGCTTACCTACCATTTGCACCCTACACGTGCCCTGTTTGTCTACCTCTTCATATTGTTCATGTGTGCCTTTGTAAGCTGCATAGCAGTTTGGACACTGTGGCATTGCAGGTGGACCCCTCCATCATCAACTTCTTCGTGCCTGCTGCCGAAAAGCTGCTGGGCAGTGAACAGCCCAGCCGTGTGCTGGCCGCTGCCCTGGCAGCCCTGGGTGGCTTCCGCCGAGCACCACAGCCTCGCAGCCTGCTGACTTACGAGGAGGGCTTCGTTACGCTGCGCCTCATGGGCCCGCCAGGTGGGCTGGACATCAGGCTGCATCCATAAGGCAAAGGGCACTTCTTGTTCAGCCAGCAAGCAGCATACTGAGTATCAACTTACTCTGCCCCATGCATCAGCCCCAGACTCAGTACAGGATATGTTTATGCAGTGGTCACATGGTATGACTGTCCATTGAGTTGATTTGGTAATCACAGCCTCATGTGCACATGATTGACATTGCTATTGCAAAAGTCTATTCAGGGAAGAGAACTTGTAGGTTTCTAACTGTTTTGGTTCTGTGCCAGTACATGTCATATTTTGCCCAGGTACGTGTTTAATATGTATTGGAGGTCATGTCTGGCTGCTGTGGTTATGTGCACAGGCACCATTGATGGCTTCTCCTCCCTGACAAAGGTGATGCGAGCGCTGGTGTCCAAAGCCAGGCTGGGCAGGGACCTGGACCAGTACGCATTTGGCAAAATCAAGTTGGTAAGGGCAAGCTGCTGTGACCTGCAGCTGAAGCAGAATATGTCCAAGCTTAGGAAGTGTACGCATGCCTGTTTTGCCTATGGTCATGTTTATCCGGCTGTTTGAAGATGTAGATTGTGGTGAACAGGTACCATAGCTACTGCTGTTAAGCTGTTGGTAAGCCTGGCTGCTCCTCCCTGCCCCAGGTGGAGGACAGAGCCTCTGGGCTGGCTGGCGCTGCCTTTGACCTGCCTGCTGAGGACGGAGCAATGGTGATGGACAGCCCAGTGGTGCAGGCTGTGGCCAACAAAGCTGGGTACCTGCTGGACAGGCCTAAGTCACTGCCCCTGGATGTCAGTGAGATGATGTCATCAGGGGAGCGAGGTGGTCGCTTTGGGCGGCAAGGCGGGCGCAGTGGCGGGTGAGTGTGGCTACAGAAGGCCTCAACCTCCTTGCCTAGCATGCGCATGGCTTGATTTGTGATGCTTTGCATGCCATGTAACCCTCAGTCGCGGTATGCCCTGTTCCCGCACCTGTGATGTTGTCATGGTTGTCAGTGACACAGTGTCCTTCATCTTGCTGTGCTCTGCTGTTCCCCCTGTGCAGGGATCGTGGCAGGGACCGTGGCTTCAGCCGCGACCGCGGTGGTGGTGGTGGCTATGGCAATGGCAGCTCTGCACGTGGCTATGGCTCGCGAGGAGGCTCCGGCTTCAGCCAGGGAGGGGGCCAGCGAAGCAGCAGCCTCCGCTCAAATTCCAGTGGGGGTGGCAGGGGAGCGCGCGCGAGCGATGACTTCTACGATGCCTCCAGCAGCAGTGACTCCTACTTCGACTTTGACTCTGGGGCCAAGGGCCGGGGCCGATCATCCAAAAGGGCTGGGTTTGATGCAGGTAGTTCATGGTAAGGGCCAGCAGCTAAGGTAGAGTGAACCAGGGGGAAGGAGGGGAGCCCAGACGCTCACAATAGTAGTGGCGAACAGGATGTCCAACGGTCAGACACCGTTTCCTGTAGTTTGCTGGCATGCAGCACTCCGGGGTAATGTATAGCCATTGCCCTGACCAATGGTCCAAGAGAGCGGTATGTTCGTCACTTGGGCTGGTTTGCGCTGGGGGTGGGATAGAAGAGGCAAAGCAAGCAACAGCTGCTGCCTGAGGTAATGAGGCAGAGCAACCTTGCTGGATGGCAGGGACTGCATGGCATGTGGAACAGACAGCCGGTTAGGAGGTATCATCATTTGTGGCATTATCATCTGGTTTGGTATGAAGTAGGTGCTGTCCGCAAGGGCTGTGCCTGACAACTCAACATGTGTTGGTTGAGCTGGTGTGGTTACATGCACATGAGGGAGGTGCTGGTGTGAATAGTCACGGTTCCGCTCTCTTTCTGGTTTTGCCCCCCCCCATGGCCAGGCTTAGAGAATTATAAGTGGTTGGACCAGGAAATTCACTTGAGCCTCAACTTCCAATGCAATGCGGAGGGTGTGCATTGCTTCCTGGAGGTTAAACCACCTGCCACTGTTTGCCCTGGGCGTGTGGAAGTAGCTGAGCTCCACGCTGGAAATCTATCGCGTCAATCTATAGCTGTGTGAAGTCTCCAAACATTCCTGGCCCAGGCCCGCAGACTGGGTACTCCCAGAAGGCCAGGTCATTCAGCGGCTGGTGCGCCCAGCTTGAAGCCTGCGGTATGCTAAGTATATGCTAACTGCAATGGTACCGTGAGGTGCCGCCCAACCCCCCTCCCCATGCCCAGGACCCCCCTCCACCTTCCCCAGTCCAATGCCCAGTCCCGCCCAGGCTTGTGAATCTTCAGATTTTCAGAACTTCAATTTTCAGATTTTCAATGAAATGAAATGAAATGAATTGAAAAACTGAAAGAGTTTCATCGTCAGTGAAACTGAGCGGATGCCGCTATTTCTCAGCCTATCCTTTTAGACGCGGCTTGTTTGTAGGCCTGCACTGGTTGATATGCAGAACTACGTAGTTTGCCAAAGGTCAGACATGCAAGCCATTCTTAAAGATGCATTCTTAAAGATCGTTGGCACGGAGTACCAGCAGGGCTACAAGTGAGTCAATGACCGGCTGCCCAAGGGTAGGTAGAGGTTGCACTGGGCTGCAGAGTATCGGCGGGGCATTGATGGCCGGGCCCGCAACAATGCATAGGCCCTAGTACTTTACATAGGATGTTACTAACAGTGTTAGCCCTACAAAGCATGAAGCTGATGGTTTTGATGAGGTGCCCAGTGGTCAGGGGGAAAGAATGCCACGGGTGTGGGGTTTGTAGTCATCAAGGGTGCGACCAAGGATGCCTCAACTTAATTGGAGTGGCTGACTCAGGCGCCCCCAACTCAGGCGCTCCCAACATGGGGTTGATAATATGCATGCAAGTACTCTCTCAATAGTGCATCGTTTTCGATAGCGTTTATCACATTGGTAGCCGCAAGTCAATGCGCGTCATCTGACCATCAGCGCAAGCCATTGGAGTCTTTGCTCGCGTACTGCCACATGTGCCCGCGAACAAATCACAGCGGCGAGACGAGTCTCCTTGGCACGGTGAGCTACATCGCTGTGACCCCATCTACCTAGCGTAGTGAGCTGGTTGTGCACAAATGGAATGTCCGGCCAACACCCAACGCGATGCCTGCCGGGCGTGCAGGGCGTCTAGACGGGGTGATTGAAACATTGCGATATATTCGCTTCTCGCCAAATACATCATTTGGGTCGGCGCACACAAAGGTAGCACCAGGTTACACCCCCCCTCCTCCACTGTGTCCTCCACTGTGTCGCACCCGTTGCACCTAGAGGAAAACGGACACGAAATGTTTGTTCTTGACCCATTGGCGCATTTATTGAAACAAACCGCACATTAAATAGCCCTGGCCTCAATCAGTTTGACACTTTCAAAGTTACATCATGTTCACCAGGCAGGTCCAAGGCCACGGCATGCAAGGACCCACCATGCCCGCCCCCCCTCCACCCATCATTGCAGGTGTCCACCTCATTGAGCCTGACCACCACCTCCCAGCCCTTCCCCTCGCCCCCTCCCCAAGCCCACCCCCTCCTAGCCCACCCCTCCCAGCCCACCCCTCCCAGAGCACCACTGTGGGGTGGCAGTTGAGCTATGAAACTTTGCACGCAGGTGGATGGCATGCAGGGGAGCGTAACTCTCTGAGGAGCCGAGTCCAAATTCGGTCATGGTGTGGAGTTGTGTGTCTGACTGCATGGCCCTGGTCATCAGATCGGCTAAGGGAGTTGGGGGTCACAGACCAAAGTGAGCTTTTGGCTTGTCTGAGTATGATTGTTTGTAGCAATGTCTGAGAGGAGCTTAACCTAGTAAGTAGCATGCTATAAGTCAAAATGGTCGAGCTGTGGCATTGCCCTCCAGGTATGGGGAGGAGGTGGGCTCAGTGCCACATCGCTGCAACCGCTTTCCGATCCGACTGCTGCCGCCGACGCGCATGCCCATGTAGAGCAGCCTGAGCGACGCGGGCGGTCGCAGCGATGACTGCATGCTCCGCTACGGCTCAAATTTGAATCACTAACTTTGACGCTTTGTTGTGCACGACCTACTGCGTGTAGAATTATTCTGGATGGTGGAAAGGTAGCTGGCCGGGTTGGCTACATTGTGACCCATCTAGCATGATATTTGGCGCAGTGAGTGCAGAGTTACAGCCGTCCTACTACCAGGGGTCGGTTTCCTGTCGTTTTTAAACAGTTGGGAGCGCCTGACCCCAACATGGGGTTGGTGATTTTCATGCACATACTCACTCAATACTGCACCGTTTTCGATAGCGTTTATCGCATTGGCAGCTGCGAATAATTGCGCAACTACTAGCGAGCGGCGCGTTAGCTCTTGCAAGTGAGGCCATGCCGGCGCAAGCGATCGCGGACACACCTCAGCTGCCCACAACCGATTGTTCTAGTGGTATGTAGCGGCATCAGTGATGGAGCTGCGCGTGCTATCGAGCCAGCAGTACAATCTCATTTCAGCCCGCCAGGCTCACTCCGCAAGCCTTTCATTGGTGCAGGCGGCGTCGGAAGACCGTCGTTGGGCAACAAATAACGCGACATTGCAGCGAGGTGCGATTGGATAGAGGTCTCTCTAGCCAGCCACACAGCGCATCTACTAGCGAGCCGCTGAGTGAGATTACCCGCAGTCAAACATGTTGTTCCTTGTTGAATGAGTTTTGTTTGACTGGAGATCTACCGGCTGTCCCTTTCAGGCTAGGGAGGGGTGGCACCAGGCTGGGCATCTATAGCAAGGTCCACACCATGGGCCTACAGCTAGTTGCCATATACTATGTGGCACTATGTCAAACTAGAGACGTAAGAATCGAGGTGGATTAGACAAGTGATCACGAGAACCCACATGCATCAGACAAATGATCATGGGTGAGGTGGCGAGGCGACCATTGAAATCCAGACAGGTTCAGCTGGAAGGGTGCGTCACCCCGGACATGCGCTGGCTGCCTCTAGGATGCAACCCCCTGTCCACTTGGAGACGCTGCGATTGCACAGATGTGGCCGCTTGGTTGAGATAAGCCGCGTCTGCGCCTCATCCAGGCGCAGGCAGCGCTGTCAAAGCAGCTTCGCGCCCACCGCCCCAGTAAAGGATATCAGCCAAATGCTCACGCTTGATAACATCCGCAGCTCACTTATCCGCCAGGAAGACACTATTATCTTCCAGCTCATTGAGCGCGCCCAGTTCGCAAGGAACGACGCGGTTTACACGCCTGACGCCGTGCCAGTGCCAGGTTAACTTCAATAGCGCGTAGGCCATAGCAAATGAGGCCGCAGGGGCTCAATCTTTGCATGTCACATGTGCATAGGCTTCAACCGCGACGGCAGGCGGTACAGCTTGCTGCAATACGTGCTACTAGAAACTGAGCAGCTTCACGCCAAGCTGCGGCGATACACTAGCCCCGACGAGCACCCATTCTTCCCTGACAACCTTCCGCCCTTGGTGCTCCCCCCCATCTCGTACCCTGCAACTCTACACCCCTGCTCCCATTCCATCAACCTTAACAGCGAGCTGATGCATGTATATCTCCAGGAGGTCCTGCCTGGTGGGTAGCTGGACAAGCAATGCACAGGCACAGGGAAAGGGGGAGCTGTTCGAATGTGCTCAGCAGCATGCCAATCGTGGGCGAGAGGGAGGAGGGCAAGGAGTGCAGTATGGAAACTACTCATTGCAATGCTTGCACAGCCACTCTGCTTGCAGCTTGTGCTTGGTTGCTTTATGACTGGCCGACGGCGTGCTGCTTGCTTTCAATACAAAGCCATAACTAATCACATTGCTGGCTGGGTCCATGCACATGCAGGTATCACTCAGCCTGGGGATGACAACAACTATGGCAGCGCTGGAGTCCTGGATGTGTTGTGCCTCCAGGTGTGACCTCTTGGCTACAGGTGTGACCCCTGGCTGCCAGCTCTACATGCTTGCTGCCAGAACAGCCAGGGCACTGCGCCAATGCTGGCTTCCAGGCCTGCTCCCCTCCAGCATTGCACTGTAGCTGAGGTTGCGTGCTTCCATGCAGTGCTCATCCTGCAAGCATGCACTTGCATATGCAAGCATGTGGGTGGCTGTGCTGCCTTGACCCCTGTGCTGTGGTGGGTCAGGGGTGCGCCTGCCCCTGGGCCCTGCTGCCAGGCCCTGTCCAAGCGTATACACTACGGCAAGTTTGTGGCAGAGGCCAAGTTTCAGGCCCAACCCCAGGAGTATGAGCGGCTAATCAGGGCGAGGGATGCCCAGGCCATCCTGCACTTGCTGACTGACAAAGCGGTGGAGCAGCGGGTGAGGCTCACAAGGAGAGCAGCCCCTTGCCCAGCCCCCTTCTCCTCCTCCTCCTCATCCTCCTTCTCTCCCTTGTCTTCATTCTCTATCCCCTCAACACCCACCATTGTAACCATCAGGGGCCATGTTGTGAGCTACAGCACCGCCAAACAAGCACTCCATTGTGGAACCTCTTTCTCGTCCTGCCTTGGCCGCAGGTCATAGAGCGGGTCAGGCTCAAAGCAGCCACGTTTGGCCAGGACATCGTTGCACCCTCCCAGCAATCAGGCTCCAGCTCAGCCATCAGCAGCGACAGCGGGAGCAATGGCGAGGGCAGCAGCGACAGCAGTGACTCACACCTGCCCGGCCTGCCGCCACAGGGTGGGCCAAGCCAACTTGCCACCACCTCACTGCCTACTGCTCTTAAAGGTGAATGATGCTGCCAGGGTAGTACCAAGGCGCTGCAGGGCTTGGGGAGAACCGGGTGGGGCTTGGGCTGCCTGCTCAGCTAGTTGGCCGTGGTAGGTTAGCCAGGTGAGGTCCATGGACAGCATGCTCCATACACAGTCCTGCTCCCCCTGGCCATGCCATGCCTTGTCTTGCCTGTCCTGGCACCTTTACCCCTGCCTGCCTGCAAGCAGCACCTTACCCACTGTCGCCTGCTCCTCAGGGTTGTCCAGCAAGGAGGCTGCGGGGCCCAGGCTCAAGGTGTCACCTGACGTGGTGGCTGCCCTATATGAGCGCTGGGTCATGCCCCTGACCAAGGAGGTGGAGGTGCAGTACCTGCTGGCCCGACTGGGCTGAGTTGGCATGCACACGCCTATGCACACTGGCAGCAGCAGCTAGCAACCCCGGGCAGCAGGAGCCGCCACCCACCTGCACTCTTCCCATCCATCCATCAACACCCACACCCCCATCCCAACTAATAACACAAACAACAGCTCGTGGACCTTTTGCAATGATGTGCATGAACAATTGTTGGACGGCACCTAGGCAGCCCATTTGTTGATCAAACAGCCCGCTAGCCCACTGCTGCTCACCTTTCCACCACTAGCCTCTCACCCCAGCAGCCTTCCTGGTGCACGTGGCAAGCTACTTGCAGCTTGGTGTGCCCATGGGCAAGCTGTGTTTGCTGACGCTAGAGGCCGCCTGCTATGTTAGCCCTAAAGGCGCTCGACAACAGCGAAAGGGTGTGGCAAATACTGTCCTTAAGGTTCATGAGACGCACTGAGGCTAGGCGGCCAAAATATGGTCAACCATCACCTGGCGGGTGAATGGACCAAGGCTGTATCCAGGCAGAGCAGCCCATTCAGCCATGGCAAGGCTGGGCCAACCAACCACAAGTACCACGTCAGCTGCGGACACAGGCGCAAGTTGGAGAGATGACGGCCAAAGGCTATGAGGAGCAGGATGGGCTGGAATGGGATAACGTCTACACCCTGATTGATTGGGCTTGCCACCAACAGCCAGCCAGAAGCTTAACTGATGGTTCGTGGCATGCGCGTCACATGGGGGAAGCATCACGCTGCAAGGACGACAAGTCTGGAGCTAACCAGCAGCTAAGGACCGTTATAAGCTCGTGTGCTGTAAGGTTCGAGCTACAATGTCAAAAGGTCATAAACTCTGCTCCGCACGCCACATCATGCACTCATGTCAGCTGACACAGCTCAAATGCAGCACACATTATTGTATCATACACTGATGTTGATTAACAGGAACGGGTAGTCTTGCATGCGCGTGCAGCCGAGGCTGATTCCGCATACAGGCAGAGCAGGCCTAGTAGCAGAGTTGTTCCACCCGACACGCTTCTGCACAAATGCCACAGCAGGCTACCACATTTAAAAAAGAATGGAATGTTTATGCCAACAATCCATTTGAACTGGGTTTCAAACTTCAAAAGCTATTGACCCACTTGGAAAACACTGCTGACCCACTTGGCTCCACTTGACATTGCCCGCACATCATCAGCTTCACCACCGCTTTACTTAAGCCTAACTGCTAGCCTTTGAAAATGGCCGACAAGGACAAGCCTGCTGCGACCCATGAAGGCGAGGAGGAGGAAGACGAGGAGGTATGTCGTGAGTCTGGATGGGCAGTTCATGGTCCTGTAAATGCCCTGGTCTCCGCTCAGACCAACGCGGAGAGATCAAACAGGTCCAGGGACCAGTGGGCTGGCTCGTTTTCATGCGATCCAAGTGATAGCAGCTCCCCCCTTGACTTGCGACCATGCAGGAGGAGACCGAGCAAAAAAAGGCACCATCGGTGAGCGTAGCCTTTGACCGCACAAGCCCGTCAAACCTCTGCAGGGAATTTTTTACATGTTCAACAATGCAGTGCTTCACCTGACCTTTGCCATTTGTGTGTCTTTCACAGTATGCAGCTCTAGTGGGGACTGAGCCCCTAGATGATGATGACGACGATGATGATGAGTATGAGGGTGAGGAGGAAGACGATGATGATGACGATGATGATGATGATGACGATGACGATGAGGATGAAGCAGGGCAAGGCGAGGAAGGTGTGTGCTCTTGGGCAGCCAGCAACTGAGTTTATATCATCCCATTACAGGACAGCAGAGGGTGTGATCACACATACATCCAGGCCTCGTGCCCACCACAGTCTGCCTGCATGGCTGCTCATGCAGGGGGAAATGAAGAGGAGGAAGAGGAGGAGGGGGAAGAGGAGGCCGTGGAGGAGCCCAAGACCAGAGCAGCCAAGAGGAAACGGGGCCCAGAATCAGCCAAGGAGGGTGAGGACAAGAAAGTGGAGGGTGATGCCTGAGCGTGCGAGCTGTCTTTGTTGCTGTGGCAAGTGCAGCCACATAATGCGCCTGGACGCGCATTACCTGGTCGCTGCATGCCTTGCCTTGCCTGGCCCATTCAGTCCTCACGCCACAAATAATACACACCTCACTCGCTCATCTGCCTAGTTTGACACCACCAACACCCTGCCTTACCAACATCTCCAACATCTCCTGCCTTACCAACATCTACCAAACATCTCCTGCAGGGTGTTGACCTGTGGGTGGCACTCCCTCAGCCGACAGCTGAGACCCTGGCTGCACGCTGCTGCTGGCTGCTTCACCGTAGCAGGTCCCTGTCCTGCCAAAGGCACACATAGGGAGCATTGCCAGGTTGCCAGGTGCTAGGTGTGAATGCTGCAAGGTTCATAGGGTTCGTAGGGTTCTCAATTTATGAATACATGCTGGTTGGTGCTGGCTATGGGCTGTCAGGGAACCACACAGCCCAATAACACTGTTTGAGTCGGGTCACTATTGCCCACTAGTATAATCCCGCTAGTGGCTGCTAGTGGGTACTACTGATCCGGCTCAAATGGAGGCCCTAGTGAGGGACAAGGGGGCTGTCAGGGAATCAGGGAATCAGTGCAGCTGAATGTGCATGAGAGCATGCGCAGCATGGCTAAGACTTCTTCTGCATGTGCAGCAGCAGCTGGCTGAGGCTATTGTGGCACTGAGGCTAGCCAGCTGGGCTCCTGGAGGTAGGGGCTTCAGCCTTCCAACTAGCCCACCACAGGGTGCGTCAGCTTTTGGCTCTTTTGGCGGCAAGATGTGTGACCCTCATCTGGACAGTCTGACTGCGAATCTGGGCTCTAGTGGGGTCAGCATGTCAATAAGAAGGATGCATTGTTCAGTGTAAACAACATGTGACACCGCCGGGCACTCATGGTGGTGCTGGGCTGCTGGCATTTCACAAGGCTGTGAGGAGCAGGATGGGATGGCATGGGATAGCGTCGTTGACATTTTTCCTGCCTGGCGCAGAATGATTATCTCTTGAAGGCTGACGCAGCCCTGAAAAGGCATGATCATCATATCGTCCCCATGCACATTGTAAGCGAATGATAGCTCATGAGGGGAGTCACACACAGGGGAGTCACGCATTTCAGATTTCAATAAATGGGCAATTTTTCCGGCCGGTATAACCCATAATCCCAGCGCCTGCGCATCGCGTGATGGCTAAGAAGAAGCGGAAGGGTAGCGACAAGAAAACGCGTGTAAAACAGAAACAGTTCGTGTCCCTAGCCGATTGTGAGCTACGTGAACTACGCGCTGTGAGATAACCCGTCGCTCCTGTTCGCAGCGTCTCGTTCCCCTCAAGGCAAGCAACGACAGGAGCGTCGGGATGGCTGGACCACGCGCAGACGTCAGGTGGCGCCCCCGCCTTATGTGTCCCCGCACTGTTTGTGTTGACCCCGCCTTTTGTCTTGGCCTGTCAAAATGGCAACTGTGCTTGGTCATGCAGGTCATCAAGGTCCCCGAGGGCGCAAGCTGCGGGAGCACCTCCGGCTGCGGGCTGAAATCCACTCCCAGCTCCGCGTCATCGCTTCATTGCTTGTCTTGCGCATTTTTCTGACTTGCCTGGTGGGCTACCCTACCCCGGGCTTCCCCAGCGCCCCTCAGCCTCCAGCCGTGCAGCCCCCCCAACCCCCTGATGCTCCCCCCCTACCCCCCCTACCCCCACGTGCCCCTGCCCAGCCTACCCCTGCGCAGCCTGCCAGCATGGAGTGTGACACTGACTCTGACTCCGAGTCAGATTGTGACTCTGAGCCAGAGCCACAGTCTGACTTGGAGTCAGAGTCAGAATCTGAGCCAGTCACGCAACCCCCCCAAGGCGCTGCAGCGCCCGCCTGGCAGCCCTTGCACCTGCAGCACCCACTGGCCCTCCCTTGCCCCTTGACTGCGAGGACCCTGTTATGCTGAGGCAGCTCAAGGACTTCTGCAAGTTCTTCGCCAACCCCAACTTCAAGACATGCTACAACCAGCTGCAGCGGCGCCTTGTTCGGCACCGCCACCCCATGCTCATGCCAGCCTTTGAGGACCCCAGCAACCAGGCGCTGCTGGCAAAGCTGCAGGAGCTGGGCAGCATTAACCTGGCGGGTGACGCCAACACCATCGACGCACACTCCATGCAGCTGGCGGTGGCCATGCAGCAGCATTACTCCAACCCAGGCAAGTGATGGTGGTGACTTGACCCTGGACTTCGACCTGACCTGACCTGACCTGACCTGACCTGACCTGACCTGACCTGCGCTTTGTCAAGCTGTACGCCAAGGCAGCCAGGGCCCAGCTAGGCTGGAGCGGGGAGGAGGCGCAGCTGTTCATCAGGATGGCGTGCGGGTATGGCATTAACGCACCGTGGACAAGGGGCATGTGGCGGACCTGATAGAGGAGGCCAACACGCACCGCCGCCTACTGGGCATGAAGAAGCAAGGCTCCCTGCAGGACACCCTGCCCCTGCCCTGCCGCATGCGCCATGCAGTGCATGTGTGCCGGTGGCTAGAGCGGTGGCAGCAGCCCCCCACCCCACCCGACCAGGGCAGCCAAAGCGCAGCAAGAGGCGTGGGGTTGGTCCCCGGACCCTGACCTGCCCACCCCCCTTTACCCTCACCCCCATGGCCAGGGTGGGGGTGCACTACATCAAGGTGGACAGCAGGGTGCTGCATGGGGTGTGCAAGCAGCTGGGCCTAACCAAGGAAACCCGGGCAGCATTCACTTCAGAGCCAGCACTGAGCCATCACTGGGCCAGGTGGTTCAACGCCAACAAGCTTCGCAACAAGGAGTTTGCTTTCGAGAGGTTGGTGGACACAGATGGTGTCAGTGTGTGCGTGCACTACACGCGCCCCCTTCCCCCTCCTCCAGCCCCACCTCCAGCTGCCAGCAGCAGCAGCACCAGCAGCCGCCCAAGTGCAGCAGCAGCAGCGGCTCATGCAGTGGGGCTCCCCCACATAGGCAGGGGCATAGCTGAGATGCGTGAGTTTGTGTTTGACCCAGACACACAGATTGGGGTGGGCATCGACCCCGGCGTCACCCAGGCAGTCAGCGCAGCCTCTGGGGTGTGGGATCCGCAGTCAGGCCAGCTGATGGCAGACCAGCTGCGCCGGTGGAAGCTGACCAAGGGCCAGGTGAAGCATGCCAGCGGCCTGAACAATGTCGCCATGACACTGAGCGGTGGCTAGCACCGATCAAGCCCCACCTCCAGCACCTGGCAGCAGCAAGCTCAGCTGGCACCTCCCTGGAGGCAAACCTGAAGCACATCACCGTCACCCTGGCCACCTGGGATGCGGTGTGGGAGGTGTACCTGGACCCTAAGTGGGCACGGCAGCGGCTGAGGCTGTACGGAGTCCAGGACCGGGCGCTGGAGCAGTTCTTCAACAAGGTGAGGGTGAGTGGGTAGGTAGGGAGGGTAAGGGATGATATGAAGGAGTAGTTGAATGTGCCATGCCTAACCTGGTGCCACCATGTCAGCCACCATGTGTGTGCCTTGTGTGCATGGCTGCAGTTGGAGGAGGACATGGCGGAGTTGTCAATGAAGCGACATGGGTGTGCCAAGCAGCTGGTGGTCTTCTTTGGCGCTGCTACCATTGGCACTGGGGGTGGGTGGGGTGCTGACGCGGTGTTGCGTGCCTGCCGCAAGGTGGTGTGCAGGCCCAGGGGCAAAGACCAGGATGGGGGTAGGGTGGTGCTTGTCGATGAGCACCGCACCAGCCGGGTCAGCTCAGCAGTGAATGGCAAGCAGCCCTGTGAGGTGGAGCTGAACACACTCAGTGCCACCAGACCTGCAGGCTGGAAGCCACCAGCAGGGCAGGTGGAACCCCGCCTGGTGCGCCCAGCCTGGAGCAAGGAGCGTGGCCAGCCAGTGCGGGGCCTGATGTGGTGCCCTGTAGTGGCCCCCCGCAAGCCCCCGCTAGCTGAACATTGCTGAACGGCTGGCTGAACAATGCTGAACATTGCTGAACGCTGGCTGAACATTGCTGAACGCTTGCTGAACATTGCTGAACGCTAGCTGAACATTGCTGAACGCTAGCTGAACATTGCTGAACGCTAGCTGAACATTGCTGAACGCTAGCTGAACATTGCTGAACGGCTGGCTGAACATTGCTGAATGCTAGCTGAACATTGCTGAACAATGCTGAACATTGCTGAACGCTAGCTGAACATTGCTGAACGCTAGCTGAACATTGCTGAACGCTAGCTGAACATTGCTGAACGCTAGCTGAACATTGCTGAACGGCTGGCTGAACATTGCTGAACGCTAGCTGAACATTGCTGAACAATGCTGAACATTGCTGAACGCTAGCTGAACATTGCTGAACGCTAGCTGAACATTGCTGAACGGCTGGCTGAACAATGCTGAACATTGCTGAACGCTAGCTGAACATTGCTGAACGGCTGGCTGAACAATGCTGAACATTGCTGAACGCTAGCTGAACATTGCTGAACGCTAGCTGAACATTGCTGAACGCCAGCTGAACATTGCTGAACGGGCTGCTGAACATTGCTGAACGGGCTGCTGAACATTGCTGAACACACTGCTGGACGCCAGCTGAACACACTGCTGAACAAACGCCATGGGCCGCCGAGCCCCAGCCTTTGACTTTTTTGACCTGGTTCTTTCAGGGTTGGAATGCTTACATCATAGGCTACCAATGGGCAAAATTTCAGCCCAAACAACCAAAGTCGGTCATGGCGCCTGGCTGCTAATTCCTACGAGTGGGAGCTGACACGGCTGGTGCGGAACTCGTCCACGCTCACAAGCCTGTCTGGCCTGTCATCCGTGATGAGCCTGCTAGGCCGCTGCACCACCTTGCGAAACCCCTCCCGCACCGCCCTCGCCTTCCACCCACCCTGGCTGAAGCAGCCTGCTCCCAGGAACACCGCCACTCCCCTCTCCCGGCTGTAGTGCTGCCTGGACACCCACATCATGCCCTCCACAACCTGCAAGTCCCAGTCAGGTCGAGTCATGGGTCATGGGTCATGGGTCATGGGTCATGGGTCATGGGTCATGGGTCATGGGTCATGGGTCATGGGTCATGGGTCATGGGTCATGGGTCATGGGTCATGGGTCATGGGTCATGGGTCATGGGTCATGGGTCATGGGTCATGGGTCATGGGTCATGGGTCATGGGTCATGGGTCATGGGTCATGGGTCATGGGTCATGGGTAGTAGTAGTTGTTACACTGGGGAGGCAGGGCTCGGATGGATACAAGCCAGCCCCCAAAGGTAAAAGACTGAGAAAAGAACAGTCATGGGTCATGGGTCATGGGTCAGGTCAGGGTCAGGGTCAGGTATCAGGTCATACCTACTTCAAAACCCTCAATGACGCGCTCCTGCGCATGGTGCAGCCTTAACCGCTCCCGGCACCAGCGTGGCTTGAGGTACTCCTCCCACAGCGCGTCCCAGGTGGCCTTGAGGGCCAGGATGTGGGCCTGGAGGCTGTCCAGGGTGGTGCCTGCTTGGGTGGCAGCTGCCAGCTGTTGCAGCTGTGGCTTGATGGCAGTTGACCAACGGGCTGTGTCCCGCTGTCATGCTTCAACTGCCCTTTGGTCGGCTCCCACTCCCACTTCCTCAGCACCTGGCCCGGGACTGGGTGCCGCTGTGCATGCGCTGCCTTAATGGCCTGGGTGACGCCTGGATCCACCCCAACAGCAATGTGGGAGGCTAGGTTAAAGTCGTTGGTGGCTGTAAGCTGACGCCCTGTGAATGGGGAGTGCGAGTGGCGCCCATTGGAGCTGTGCTGGTGGTCAGATCAGCTCAAGCTGCAAAACTAAGGCAGGGAGTTCCCAGGCCTGGGCTATACTTGGCGGCAAGACCGAGAAGCCAAGGCACAGGCCCAGCAGCCTGTGGCACAGTTGAGTGTGCCTTGGTTTAGCTGTATCACTCCGGTTGGATGGCCACCTGATGCCCCCCCTTCGATAATGTCCCCAGGCTCCCCCTCCACTTCCCCCAGCCCAGGACCAGCCCCATGCCCAGGCCCCACCTGGCCCAGTCCCACCACCCCAGGCCCCCCAATGGGGCAGGTGGCTGGACCGGGACACCAACGGGTGCCTGAACCTCCAGCGCGTTGGGGAGAGCATGCAGCGCCCCCTGGAGCTGTGCAGCTATGAGGGCTTGGAGGCTCTGCCCACCGTTGGCACGGAGTACCAGCAGGGCTACAAGCGGGTCAATGACCAGCTGCCCAAGGGTAGGCAGAGGTTGCACCGGGCTGCAGAGTACCGGCGGGGCATTGATGGCCGGGCCCACAACAATGCATAGGCCCTAGTACTTTACATAGGCTGTTACTGACAGTGTTAGCCCTACAAAGCATGAAGCTGATGGTTTTGATGAGGTGCCCAGTGGTGTCTTTGTTGAATGAGTTTTGTTGGACTGCAAAATCCAAACCAGCCCCTCATCTGGGTAGGTGGATAACAGCGATTGCAATGCAGCGCTGAACATGCAGCGCGTTGGAGTGAGCAGGTGGCGCCTGCAGGAGCCATGCTGGTGGCCCGACTTGCTAGCTCTGCCACCCTAGGGCAAGGAGCAACTCTGCCACGCAAGGAGTACTTAGGCCTGGGCTATGAGTGGCTGTGAGACCTTCCACCCCAGCAGCAGCGGCAGTGCGGCACAGTAGTGTGTGACTCCCCTCTTGAGCTATCATTCGCTTACAATGGCGCATGTTTGTCATGCCCACTCCAGCTTCTGGCCCTGTCACAGGGATCAGGCAGTAGAGTTGGTGAAAGGCGCCTATACTATGTGCATGGGGACGTAATCATGATCCCGCCTTCGCGTTGGTACTTGTTGCCCGCTGGGCCAATGAGGGAGGCGCTGAAGCATGCACTCCGGGGCGCACATTACCTGAGCAATGGCTGGGTTACAAGCAGGAGGGACATCACTCCTGGAACTTTCCCTATCGTAATGCCGTCCCCATGCTTGAACCATGCAGTATACGAGCATCTCTCCCGATGCACCGCCTCAGGCTGCCTAGGGTCTCCCTCAAACCAAGCCCAACGCCTCCCCCACCTCTCAAGCCACTAGACTGTGGGTAATCTCACTCAGCCACTCCAATCAAGTTGAAGCATCCTCGGTCGCACCCTTGATGACTGCAGCCCCCACTCCGGTGGCACTCTTTCCCCCTAGACCACTGGGCACCTCATCAAAACCAACAGCTTCATGCTTTGCAAGGCTAACAGCCTGTGTAAGCTACTAGGGCCTATGCATTGTTGCGGGCCCGGCCATCAATGCCCCGCCGGTACTCTGCAGCCCGGTGCAACCTCTGCCTACCCTTGGGCAGCCGGTCAATAACCCGCTTGTAGCCCTGCTGGTACTCCGTGCCAACGGTGGGCAGAGCCTCCAAGCCCTCATAGCTGCACAGCTCCAGGGGGCGCTGCATGCTCTCCCCAGTGCGCTGGAGGTTCAGGCACCCGTTGGTGTCCCGGTCCAGCCACCTGCCCCATGGGGGGGCTTGGGGTGGTGGGACTGGGCCAGGTGGGGCCTGGGCAGGGGGCTGGTCCTGGGCTGGGGGAGGTGGAGGGGGGTTCTGGGCAATCTAAGAAACTAGGTTACAAACAAGATCGGTAGTTTTGGCCAAACCTATTTCTCATCATTGAATCAAAGCAGTTGTGCCTGCTTACTATTGACTAAGGGCAAGGATGTGCATACCCAGGAATCCATGTTGAGGCCATCGTCTGGCCAGCTGCCCAGGCACATGACAGCCTCAGGGTTCCACTACGTCCACACTGGTGTCCCTGAGGCTGTGGGAGCCAGCCCCCTGCACGACTACCTGACCCTCAAGGGGCTACTACCCAGTTTGGCATGATACACATGCACATACAAATGTAGGCTGACACAGCTCAAACTCCACTGTGCCACAGGCTGCTGGGCATGGGCCTTGGCTTCTCCGTCTTGCCGCCAAGTATAGCCCAGGCCTGGGTACTCCCTGCCCTTGTATGGCAGCTCCAGCTGCTCCAGCCACCAGCACAGCTCCAGTGGGCACCACTTGCTCTCCCCAATGCACTGCATGTTCAGCGCTGCATTACAGTCCCTATCTACCCACCTGCCTGGCTGTGATGCTGCTTTGCCATGAGCAGGCTTGCCCTTGCCTGTGCCCTTGGTGGGCTGGGAGGGCTCGGCTGCCTGCTCAGTCTTAGTGCGCTTGGCTGGTGGGGGAGCACTGGCCCAGGCTCTGGGGTTGTGCCTGTGTGGCTGGCTGGCTGCGTGGTGTGTGTGGGAGCTGGTGTGGAGGCACCACATCAGGCCCCGCATGAGAAGGTCTTGCCGCTGGCACCAGGCTAGGTTCAGCAGCAGGCTGAGCGCACCAGGTGGAGGTTCACATGCCCTGCTGGGGGCTTCCCCCTGTTCCACGGGGTTGTGTTTGAGCCGCCCTCTGCATGGGCTGTGCTAGGTGGGCTGCAGTTAAGGCTGGCTGGAGGCAGGGCTGCCGGGCTGGAGGTTGGGTTGTGGTACAATGCAAAATGTATACATGGCTCATGATGCTGCTGGCCCTGGCTGTTGTGGTATGTGCGGGCAGTCATTCAACAGAGGCACAGCACACTACGCCGCAGCCTCAGCTTCCACCAGCCGCAGCACCATCATGTCTACCACTAGGTTGAGCTTGAAGTTCTGCAATCCAGGGAGGGCAGAGCACAGCAGAGCAAGATTCAAGAGAATGATTAGAGAGCATGTTACAGAGCAGGGTACACAGTGTGTGGAGCTGGGCAGAGCAGGCAAAGGAGAGCAGGCACATGAGCTGGACAAATCAGGCAGAGCAGGCACATCAGAGCAGGCATAGCAGGCATAGCAGGCACATGAGGTCTGGACAGAGCTGGCAAAGGACAGTAGGCAGAGCAGACAGAGGAGAGCAAGCAGAGGAGAGCATGCAAAGCAGAGCGGACAGGGCTTAACTAGTGAAGGCAAGGCTGAGGCCCGAGGTACTGGGTTTGAGTGGCCAAGGGACAACAGCCTCAGCTATTCCCTGGATGACACCAGGCCAAACAGGCATTACACAAAATGCAGCACCGGGTCTGGAGGCAAAGCTGGGATGCAAATCAAGTCAGAAGGCAATGCATTTCAGGCCTAGCCGGTGCCCAAGGTTGGGGTTTGGGGTTGCTATCTCAAGGCTGTTTTGCTGCAACGAAGTGCAGCCTTTGTACCATGAACTCAAAGCTGCGAAGAGGGCGATGTGCAGTGTTAGGGCATACAATTAATTGATTAGTGATATATATAGCAGTTTGAACATGTAATCTAAGGCAAAACACCACTCCAGCTTGGCAGATTGTTGGCCCCAAACTGTAGAAACTACTGGCCCTAAACTACATGCAGCTTTACCCCCCAACCTCTTCTGGTTTGACCAAACAGATCGATGTCAGGCAAGGACGCACGAAGGGTATCACCCAGTTATGAGCGTCAGAAAAAGCGCGGCGCCAGGGTGTGGTGAGGCTGCATCGCCTACCTGCCCCACTGCATACCTTGCACCCTGCATTGCCCTTGACGGTGCTACAGCGCTCCCCCCGAGCCGTCAGGTACTCAGGTTGAGCCCCCACAGTCCCAGAGGGCCAGACCCCTCACCTGATAATTCCACCGCTCCTTCCAATCTGTTGCAGCCCGCTGCTCTGCCAGGAGACGCAGCTTCAGTTGCTCCACCTCTTGAAGCTGTGGATAGCATGGCCACGGCATCACACAAGCATGTCATGGGACAGGCTGTAGCAGGTGATGGTCTGGGAATGGATCGAAGCACAGGCTCCAATTGGGTGGCGAGATGCCTGCTGCCCCTGGTCACACTCTTGTTCAAGTGCCAGCCTCACCTGCGCTTCCATAAGACTGACTTTGTGTTGCAGGTCGCGGACCTGCAAGCAAAGCGCAGGGGCAGCCACAGCTGTGCTGGCGCAGTGTTTGCCATGCGCTGCATGACTCGCTGCGTTGCGGTCAGGTTACTCCTCTGTCAGCTGCCATGGTGGTGTGTAATCATGCACAGGCTGTACCTGCTGTGTTTGCTGACTGTTTGGTTGTGCTGTGGCTAGGACAGACTGATGGCCGGGGTCTTGCATGGATGTTCGTTTGAGGGCCTCGGCTGACGCTTTGTCCAGCTGCTGGGCTGCTGGCTGTTTCTGAGCAGGTGAACGAGGTTTCTTATCATGACTGAAAGCATGCTTGAACTTGTCAAACAAACCAACGCTGCCCTCAGACTTTTGTGGTGACGCCGGTGGGGCGATATGTTGTCCTGACCCTTGCGGCCCAGATAGCCTGTCTAGCTGTGTATACGAGTACCTGTGAGCACAGGACACCTGGTTTTAGTGCACACAACCTTGCAGACCATACACAGATATGACAGCAAGTGCAAGCCTTCTTACTCTCTCACCCTGCATGCTGTGTCTGAGCCTGGGACAAGCGCATGCTGTTTCTACGCCCAGAGGTGGGGCTGCTTGGGCTGGTTCCTGCTCCAGAGTATCTTCTTGATGTCTGTGAATGGTGCGGGGAACGTGCCAATTCACTCTCGCGCGAAGACCGCAGAGCCTCTCGTTCTGCGGCTCTATCGTCTCGTTTCGTGCTTCCTGAGCGCGGTCTGCTCTCGCTGCGCTTCCCAGCGAGTTTGTCAAGAAACCCCATAGTCAAACTGTACGCGCAAGTGTGGGGGGTAGGAAGCAAGGGAGCTACCAATGTTGGCTATCGCAAGTTGCAAGCCGTGACATGGATGCCCACATTGACATGAAAGTCAGGCGACCCCAACTAACAAAAAATGACAGGAAATGATAGGAAACCGACCCCTGGTAATCAAAACGACGCCGCGTCTCAGCCACGTGGTTTCGATTTATGTTTTGCACATGCCTGGATAGAGGACTCCGTCAGCTATGCGGTGAAACATGTATCATTAAATATTGTGCAGTGTGCTGAGTGCTAAGGCGGCTCAAATCTTGACATTCAAATGCATGCCAGTTTTGCTCATGCGGGCCTCGCCGCGACCGACCGCAATTCAGCCTCAGTCATCAGCAGCTCATTCTCGGCCTGCACCTCTTGGGTAATGTCATTCGCCCTCCTTGCTGCAGCTTTTAGGCCGCTAGGGCAGTGCAGATAACCAGCTCTTGGTGAATTATTCAGGGCCTGAAGGTGGGCATCCCGCCGGCTGCGCCCCATTGGGGTGGGCTGGAGTTGCTAAGGCCGGGACAAGGAGGGGGGGAGGGGGGGTGGAGTGCGGGGCTGAGGTTGGGAGGGGGTGGCGGGGGTGGGAGGGCAGTGAGGGGGCTGGGAAGGGGTGGGAGGGGGGGTGGAGTGCGGGGCTGAGGTTGGGAGTGGGTGGCGGGGTGGGAGGGCAGTGAGGGGGCTGGGAGGGGGTGGGAGGGGGTGGGAGGGGGGGTTGGAGGGCCGGGCTGGGGTTGGGAGGGGGTGAGCGGAGGTAGGAAGGCGATGCTGGGCTGGGGAGGGGGGGGGGCTGCAATGGGCAGGGTCGGATGGGCTAATCATTCCTGCAAGGCAAAGTCGGGTCACGCCAATGTCATTTCAAGCAGGCCTGATCAACTAATTGCCATGCTTTCTTCTCCAGCAGTTGTGGCGTTGAGTAAGGAACAGAGTTATGTAGCGAAAAACTGGAAAGTCACAGTGGTCAGCTCACAACATGCCATTTTGTTAATGAGGGTCCCTTTTCCTGTGTGACTAGCGAGAGAGAGACGCACATTTCCCGCATTTGCAGCAATGTCGCTACATCACATGCCCAGCGATGGCCCTCCAACACCGCCTGCACCAGCAAAAGGCTCGCGGAGCGAGCCTGGCGGGCTGTGCTGTGATTGTACTTCCGGCTGGATGCCAGGCGGAGTTCGCTCATTGGTGCCACTACTCACCACTAGAACAATCGATAGTGAGCAGCTGAGGTGTGTTCGCGCTCGCTTGCGCCGGCATGGACTCTGATGCAAGGATTAACGCGCCGCTTGCCAGTAGATGCGGAGTAATTCGCAGGTGCCAATGCAACAAACGCTATCGCAATCGGTGCACTTTGTAGCGAGTACTTGCATGAAGATTACCAACCCCATGTTGGGACATCCTGAATGAAAGCCGGCACATGACCGTGCTTGCAACTATTGTGAAGTGGCTGAAATAGCCAAGCCGGCATACATTAAGGCAATGTCAGTGGCAAACCTTCTGGGATATTCTAGCATGCAGGCCAGATGGGCTGTTAATTGTTTGCCCTAGGGGTCTTTACGGAGGCTGTACGGAGCCCAGGACCGGGCGCTGGAGCAGTTATGCAAAAGTAGTGGGTGGGTGGGTGGGTGGGTGGGAGGTGGGTGGGAGGGTTAGGTACTGAAAGGTGGTGGGTTGGGCATGAAGCGAAGGAGTGGTTGATTGTGCCATGCCTAACCTGGTGTCACCATGTCAGCCACCATGTGTGCCTTGTGTGCATGACTGCAGCTGGAGAAGGAAATGGCTAACTCCGTGACTACATTGAGGCGAGGCGAGGCGAGGCGAGGCGAGGCGAGGCGAGGCGAGGCGAGGCGAGGCGAGGCGAGGCGAGGCGAGGCGAGGCGAGGCGAGGCGAGGCGAGGCGAGGCGAGGCGAGGCGAGGCGAGGCGAGGCGAGGCGAGGCGAGGCGAGGCGAGGCGAGGCGAGGCGAGGCGAGGCGAGGCGAGGCGAGGCGAGGCGAGGCGAGGCGAGGCGAGGCGAGGCGAGGCGAGGCGAGGCGAGGCGACACTCTGTGGCCAAGAATATTCGACATTTGAAATAAGTGGCCAGGATGCACACATGGTGTAAGTTGTCCATCAAGCGCCATGGACGTGCCGAGTGGTGGTCTTCTTTGGCGCAACTGGCATTGGCACCAGGAAAGGGTGGGGTGCTGACGCGGTGTCGCGTGCCTGCTGCAAGGTGGTGTGCAGGCCCAGGGGCATAGACCAGCGGCGGGGCAGGGTGGTGCTTGTGGATGAGTGCCGCACAAGCCGGGTCAGCTCAACGGTGAATGGTCACGAGCCCTGTGAGGAGCATCTGGACAATGAGCAGACAACCAGGCCTGCAGGCTGGAAGCTGCGAGAGGGGGAGATGGAACACCTCCTCCTGCGCCCAGCCTGGAGCCAGCAGCGTGACCAGCCAGTGAGGGGTGTTGCGAGACGTCCGGTGACGGTGACAGAGTTCTCCATGACAGACTGGGCGTTGTCAGGAAGTCTGCCCGGGAATCGAACCCGGCCTCAGATCACCTCACCACATCACACTTCTCACAGGGGAGATCCAGATCTCTCAACCGGCATTAGCTTAGCCTTACATGGTCGCGTAACATTCCCCCCCACCTGGCTCAGCTGTCCTCATTGTGCCATCACTCGCGCCCACACTAGCGCTAGGTGTCTGAGTTCCAACCATGCCTCCACCATCAGGCCTGGGCCTCAGCTTCAACATCATCCTTAGCTTCAGCCTCGCCATCAGCCGCCTCCTCAGCCTCGGCACTCAGGTTGTGCTCTGTCAGGTACCTGGCCAACAGCTCTTGGCAGCCCACCAGCTGAGTGCTCAACTCCCAAGTGTTATGCTCGTCACCGTGTCCTTGCCACTTGACCAGGAACTCAAGCCTTCTCTTCTTGCACTTGCCCTTGCGCTTGCCTTTGCTGGGCTCCAGCCTGTGGCCCACCACCTTCTCCACTGTGTATTGGGGCTCTCCATCTAGCCACTGCACAGGAGGTGGTCCAGCCAGCCCAGGCACTGCCCCTGAAGCATCTGTGCGATAGGGCTTCACCAAGGACACATGAAACACGTTGTGGAGTCGAGACCACTCATCTGGCAGCCACAGCTTCACAGCTGCCTTGCCTACCATGTACTGCACACTGACCGGGCCCACATAGCGAGGCTTTAGCTTACGGACTCCAGGCTGGTTAGCCTTACCCCTCATGTTCTGTGTGCTCAGCAGCACCATGTCACCAGGCAGGTAAAGTGCCTCACGCCGTTTGTTATCCTGATATGACTTCATGCGCTTCTGCGCCCGCGCTAGGCACTGCCTCGCCTGCTCAACCGCTGTCTTCATGCCCTTCACAAAATCATGCGCCTGCGGCACCTTCTGCGGCAAGTCGAGCAGCTCAGCCAGCCGCGGATGATAGCCGTAATTCAGGTAGAAGGGCGTGCTGCGGACCGACTCCTGCCAGGCATTATTGATGGCGAACTCCACCAGAGGTAAGTACTCCGCCCAGTCCCGCTGGTCAGGCCTGATGAAGTGCCTTAGCATTTCCTCGATCACCCGATTAACACGCTCTGTTTGGCCATCTGTTTCAGGGTGGTAGGCGCTGGATAGGTTCACCTGGACCTGGAGCAGCTTGGTCACCTCAGCCCAGAACTTGTTGTGGAACCCTCTGTCACTGACCACACTCCTCGGCATCCCATGCAGCCGGAACACGTGCTCAAGGAACAGCTTAGCATATTGTGTGGCCGTCATGCTCTCCCAGGTCTTCACCAGGTGTACCATCTTTGTTAGTCTGTCCACAAACACTAATATTGAGTCATATTTGTTGGGCCCACTTGCAGGGAGCTTCACTATGAGGTCCATTGACACGCTGTCCCACGGTCTCTCAGGTATGGGCAGCGGCTGCAGCAGGCCAGCAGGCTTCTTGGCACTTGACTTGTTCACTTGGCACGAGTGGCAGCTGCGCACATAGCTCTTCACATTCTCCGACACACCAGGCCATGTGAACCAGCGCGTCACCTGCTCAAGGGTCTTCGTCATACCCAGGTGACCAGCACATCTGGTGTCATGCATGGTGTGTATCACTCTCTTCCGCAGCGCAGCGTCATCAGGAACCACCACTCTGCCCCACTCAGTCAGCCACAGCCCCTCATGCTGGTACAGCTGCGATGTGAAGGCCTCATCAGCAAAGCGTGTGTCAGCCGCATAGGCTTCTTTAATTGCCTGCATTAGGGTTAAGGGACCCGACTCAGTTGTGGACTGCTCGTCACCACCTTGTTTGTTTGATTTGTTTTGTGACTCTGTTGTTTGTTGTTGCTGCCGCAGGGCTTCCCCCCCACCTGGCTGCGCCCCCTTTTGATGTGCACTTGTCATTCTTGCCTGGCCAGGCGTATGGGCAGCAGCCAAATCATCAGGTGGGGCCAATTGGCCTGCTCTTTGGGCAGCCTCCCGGGCAGCCACCTGCCCCAGCTCAGCACTCTCTCGCAGCCGGGCAGCAGTGCGGCGTGTAGTGATGGCGTAGATCAGCCCTTCAGCCCGGGAGCTTAGCGTCATGATCACAGTCATGGCGTCTTCAGAGTCAGCATTGTGTGGTGATGATGAGCATGTAAGCGCCACCTCATTGGCCAGAGCGGGGTTACGGCTGATAGGGTCAGCCACATTAGTTGCACCGGGTATGTATTTGATCTCATACTTGTAGCGCGATAGCTCTTCCATCCATCTGACCTGCCGCCTCGACAAGTTGGGCTGTGTTTGCAGGTAGATGAGGGGATTGTGATCAGTCAGGATTGTAACATCAACCGCTCCGTCTAGATAGCACCTCCACTCTCTTACAGCCCTGATGATGGCCAGCAGCTCCTGGTCTCCTGTAGAGTACCTCGTCTCTGGTGGTGACAGCTTTTTACTGGTGTAAGCAATGGGTTTGCCTTCTTGCAGCAGCACTGCTCCAGTGCCCACCAGCGACGCGTCAGTGCACACCACAAAGGGCTTTGTAAAATCAGGCAGCGCCAACACAGGAGCAGAGCACAGCGCATCTTTCAGGCCATTGAATGCTTTCATTTGCGCCTCCCCAAACTTTTGCCAGCCAGCTTGTCACATCGGTCATCAATCCTGGGCAGGGGGTACCTGTCCCTCACTGTTAACTTGTTGAGAGCACGGTAATCAATGCACATCCTCAGGCTCCCGTCTTTCTTTTGCACAAACAGGATTGGTGCCCCGTATGGGCTGCTGCTTGGCTCAATCAGCCCTTTGGCCAGCAGCTCAGCCACCTGCTTCTTCACCTCAGCCTCCTCTCTGGGGCTTAGCTTGTACATACGTTTGTAGGGAGCTTCAGACCCGGGTGGTGTCCTGATTGTGTGCCCCACTGGCCTGTCAGGGGGCAAACCCGGTGGCATGTCCCCAAACACATCAGCATACTCAGATAGCAACCCCTCTAGCACAGCTTGTGGCACCAGCTCGGGGTCCTGCTCAGCCTTCGTGTTCTGCTCACTGCATCCAGCTACTACGGCTGCCAAGCTGCCCTGGTGCCAGCCCTGCTGGTCGCCAGCATCGCCAGGCTTCACTAGCATCAGCCAGCTGCTGCAACCTTTCCGCAGTTGTCGCACGGCCTGACCCGGACTGAGCAGCTCAATTTCGGCTGCGCTTTCCCATTGCTCTTTCATAGCAGCCACAGCCGCAAACCCAGGCAGGTGCTTTGGTTGCAGTGCGAACAAGTTTACAGGCTTCCCCGACTCTCCGAGTGCCTCAAACAGCGTGCACACCCCGTGCTTAACCTTCAGCACTGCATCGTGCTCGTGCATCCAATCGACACCTAGGATCAGGTCGACACCATTGAGCATTCCTGGCATGACCACTGGTCACCCCCGCCATTGGCTGCACCCCCATGGCTCAAGAGATAACTTTCTTACTCATTTCTGCACGGATGAGGCCGCCGATTTGTGCGATGAGCTAGTAATGGCCCGAATAGAGTGCAGCCAGCCCCAGCGGTTTGCCGGGTGGCTGGCCCCCAACACGCGACGTGTTCTGGAGCGTCGCAGACACATTTAGCGACGGCATTAGGCAGCCTGGACCCAGAGCGGCGTGAATGGCGCATCCTGACTGGACATGCCAACTTTTCAGGTTAGCACGCATCAGTGCTGCAACGTCCTAGCACTAATCGAGACCCACTCCCAAGCTCACCTGCTGCTTCCCGGCCTGCTTCCTTGCCCCCGCTCCAAAGTGTCACCTTTTGTCATCAAACGGCGCCTCTGCAGGTCGATGGCATTGTGGGTTGGGAGCGTGACCGCGATTGCGGATTGTCGCTGAAAACAGGTTCAGTCCACATGTTGCAGCCATTTTTAGGTTGCACAAGAGTTCCTGATTACTGGTGCTTGTGGCTTCTAAGCAACCATGAACGGCAAGAATTAGTGAAAAACATGCAGACACTGAGCTGTGAGCAGTGTTTGCCGTTGTGCAGGCCTGTAAACGCCATGGTTACCAAGAAAAGGGGGGTGATGGCTAGATGTGCCGGTGCGCAAAAAGCGAGGGAGGTTATGGCACAGCGCAGGGCTGCTGAGGCTGAAGCCAAGGCCCAGGCTGGTGCTGCTGAGGCTGAGGCCCAGGCACAGGCTGATGCTGGTGCTTATGAGGCTGATGAGGCTGGTGCTGATGAGGCTGGTGCTTATGAGGCTGATGCTGGTGCTTATGAGGCTGGTGCTTATAAGGCTGATGCTGGTGCTTATGAGGCTGAGGGGCAGGCACAGGCTGATGCTCGTGCTTATGAGGCACAGTTGCACCAGCTGCAGCCTGAACTGCAGCAGAGGGAGCAACAAGTTGCTGACACCCAACGCTTGCAACATCTACAGCAACAGCTGCAGGACCTCCAGCAGGATGAACTTCAACGTAAGGAGCAGCAGGTGGCTGAGCAGCAACAGCAGCTGCAGCAGCAGCAGGCAGTCATGCACCTGAGGGAGCAGCAGTTGGCTGAGCAGCAACACCAGCTGCAGCAGCAGCAGGCAGACATGCAGCAGAGGGAGCAGCAGGTGGCTCAGCAGCAGCAACAGGTGCAGCAGCAGCAGGCGGACCTGCAGCAGAGGGAGCAGCAGGTGGCTCAGCAACACCACCAGGTGCAGCAGCAACAGGCGGACCTGCAGCAGAGGGAGCAGCAGGTGGCTCAGCAACACCACCAGGTGCAGCAGCAACAGGCGGACCTGCAGCAGAGGGAGCAGCAGGTGGCTCAGCAACACCACCAGGTGCAGCAGCAACAGGCGGACCTGCAGCAGAGGGAGCAGCAGGTGGCTCAGCAACACCACCAGGTGCAGCAGCACCAGGTGCAGTTGCAGCAGCAGCTTAACAGGCTGCAGCAACAGCTCAAGGCACATAGTGGGGCTGAATTGCAACGCCAGGTGCAGCAGCAGCTGGCTGCACAGCAACACCTGTTGCAGCAGCAGCAGGCAGACATGCTACTAAAGCAGCAGCAGGTGGAAAATCAGCCGCAAGAGCACCCACCACCCCCTACCAGACCATTCTACATGCTCTCCCCAGGTCCCTGGGTCCCTCAGGTCACCCCTCTTCATGCGCCCACGCCAGGACACAACACTAGCGCCCATGCCAAGGTACGCAGTTCCATGCATGCCCTCCCCAGCAAGCACAACCACACCTTTCATACACCACACCACACCACACCACACCACACCACACCACACCACACCACACCACACCACACCACACCACACCACACCACACCACACCACACCACACCACACCACACCACACCACACCACACCACACCACACCACACCACACCACACCACACCACACCACACCACACCACACCACACCACACCACACCACACCACACCACACCACACCACACCACACCACACCACACCACACCACACCACACCACACCACACCACACCACACCACACCACACCACACCACACCACACCACACCACACCACACCACACCACACCACACCACACCACACCACACCACACCACACCACACCACACCACACCACACCACACCACACCACACCACACCACACCACACCACACCACACCACACCACACCACACCACACCACACCACACCACACCACACCACACCACACCACACCACACCACACCACACCACACCACACCACACCACACCACACCACACCACACCACACCACACCACACCACACCACACCACACCACACCACACCACACCACACCACACCACACCACACCACACCACACCACACCACACCACACCACACCACACCACACCACACCACACCACACCACACCACACCACACCACACCACACCACACCACACCACACCACACCACACCACACCACACCACACCACACCACACCACACCACACCACACCACACCACACCACACCACACCACACCACACCACACCACACCACACCACACCACACCACACCACACCACACCACACCACACCACACCACACCACACCACACCACACCACACCACACCATGCTTGTGTGCATGTGCAGGCTCCATAGTGTGGCCCATGCATTGCGCATTCCAGGGCTGCCCTACTCACAGGTGGTGGGTGCCCATCAAAGCCTGCTGCTGGCAACCGCTCCCCCTCCCCCTCAGCCCAGGCCAGCGCAGCAAGCTCAATCCAACCCAAAACAGCCACCGCCCTCCAGCCCTTCTTACCTGCCACCACCACCCCTGCATGGGGGCACAGCCAGTGGGTTGGCTGTGAGGGCCTGGGGCATTGTTGATGTGGTTCCATCCCGATTTGTTGCATGATGAGGTGTGCTTTGGCAAACTGACCAACACACACTGTGCACGATATTGCCAGCACATGGGGTTGGATAGGCCAAAGGAACGTCGGAAACTGCGTCGTTTGGTGGTGAGGGAGCTAAGGAGTGAGCAGCTGGAGTTTGAATATGAGGTGAACCGTTTGTATGGCTGATTTGGCTGGTTATGTAAGGTGCATGGGGGTCTACTTTGGAGCATCACAAACGGCCCAAACATGAACACAACGCGTTTATGTCCTGATTACACAATAGAAGCCCACACAAGGAGCCGCACAGAACTGGCAGTTCACATCCTGCCGCCCTGGTTGGACAGTGAGAACGGCCGGAAAAGTGCCCTTTTCATGCAAATTTGACAGGGTCTTACGTGACACGAGTCGCACGCTTGTTGTCGCACATTGTTGTGCAGGGACAGCCCGGAAGCCACACCAGCACTATCAATCACATGATCAGCACTAGCACTAGCACTAGAACACATGTCGGGGGGGTCCTGCGCCCGACAAGAAATTCAAAATTGTGAAAAGCTGAGCCGCTGAGCGAGATAGCTATTCGCCGATCACAGCCCCACTAAGCAGGCCAATTCCGGCACAACGCGACCAGAATTCTCAACACCCCCGCCCGCCCCGGCACAGGTGCACATCAGCCCGAGCAGCCCGCTAGCCTCGCGCTCGTGAGCTGCACAGCCCTGCGCAAGAATCGCTGAAAAACTCTCAAAGATCAGTCGGATAGTTATCAGGGGTGCAGCCAATGGCGGGGGTGACCCACTGCATTGCAATTCGTCTTGCTTTTTTGCACCTCCAGCAGGCCGCAACGCCGTTCAGTGATCACCACAGGCTGATTAGTTGCGGTCAGCACTCTCAGGGGTTCCATCATGATCTTCCTTTGTAGTGCAGCAGGGTTAACGTTGCCTTCATGTCTTTCCAACCGCTCCTGGCTGATGATGGTGCAACTGGCACCTCAGCAGCGTGCGGCGGTGCACCCATAGCCATAGCCATTCTCTTACACGTTGAGTTGGCTTCAAATAGGCACAGAATTGCTTCTCCCAAGCCAAGTCGGCGCAAACGACAATTGCAACATGTTGGCTTGCACTAGCGTCCACTGTTTCTGGAACCACTACGCCTCTCGCGCTCCTGGGTCACGCAACTTCTTCGCAGCCGACTGAGCCATCACGACTACTGTCACCTCCATCACCGCTCTCGCAGAATCAACCTCCGCCGACTGGTTGTACCGCACAAAGGCTCACTAGCCATTGGTTTCCAGGCTCTCTAGCCTCGTCGCTCAGCTCAGAGCCCACACACAGCCGTCGCTTCGCGACAATTCCACAGCCAGCTCCGACTCAACCGCGTTTACACACGCCAACCAGGACGTCCTCTGCCGCTCATCCTCAGGCAGATACGTGGCAAATAGATCCAGTCGGACTCAGGAACATCGGTCGGAAACCAACTGTTGCGAGACGTCCGGTGACGGTGACAGAGTTCTCCATGACAGACTGGGCGTTGTCAGGAAGTCTGCCCGGGAATCGAACCCGGCCTCAGATCACCTCACCACATCACACTTCTCACAGGGGAGATCCAGATCTCTCAACCGGCATTAGCTTAGCCTTACATGGTCGCGTAACAAGGGGCATGATGTGGTGCCCGGTAGTGGCATCAAGCAAGCACCCACAGGCCCCATGCAGCAGCCAGACAGACACACAGGCATCAGCCTCTGAGCCAGGGCCCAGCACTCCCCCGCCAGCCAAGCGCAGCAACCGCACCAAGGCTGAGCAGGCAGGTGAGCCCGCCCAGCCCACCAAGGGCAAGGGCAAGGCCAAGGGGAAGGAAAAGGGGTACATTTGCCTAACCACCAACCGCCCACTCCGCCCTGCCTGCCCGCGCTGTTTCCGAAACGCCAATGTCGGGGATTGTTGCTGCACTGAAGAGAGCATCAGCAAAATGTTTGGCTCGAGGTGCAGTCTCTGCAGCGCCATTAGAAGGGCCTAAGAAACGCACTAAACGGCATGGTCAACACCCACCAGCTCGTAACGCAGCGCCACAGGCTGACCAGGACGGCCCACCATTTGACCAGGACAACGCCCTAGAGCCACCTGATGAGCGAAGGCGACCTCTCTTACCATGGCAAGAGCGCAGGGTGCGGGCGGATGCAGCGGCTCACGTCAACGCTCCGCAGCGAAAGCGGGACTACCTGCAGTTCACCGAGCGGCATCACCAGCTATTAGCCGACTTCCAGAAAGCCGAACAGAACGTGATGCAATCAGCAGTCAACGCTGGTTGGTGCTTGCACGGTTGTGCTCTGCATGCCACAACGCTGGAAGACTCACCAAGGGCAAGGTCAAGGCCAAGGGCAAGGCTGCCGAAGCCAAGCCAGCACCACAGCCAGGCAGGTGGCTGGATAGGGACTGCAACGCAGTGCTGAATATGCAGCGCATTGTGGAGAGCGGGTGGCGCCCGGTGGAGCTGTGCCACTGGCCAGACCAGGCAGCTCTGCCTTCCAAAGGCAAGGAGTATCCTGGCCTGGGCTACAAGCGGCTGTGAGACCAGCCCCCAAGGCCCAGCAGCAGCAGCCCGTTGTGGCACAGTAGTGTGCCCCCCCTCTTGAGCTGTCATTAGCTTATAATTAGTGCATGCAGGTCATGCCATCTCTAGACCACAGCCCTGTCACAGGGGTCAGGCAATGATGTAGGTGGTAGGCACCCATGTGCATGTGCCATGTGCATGGAAACATAACTCCACACAGCTCCTTGACACCATCCTGATTGGTCCCGCTAGTGTTCTTTAGTTGTCCCTAGTGGTCCGACTTCAATGGAGGCTCTAGTGAGGGATGAGGGGCTGACATGCCTGTAGTGAATCATTGCTGCACTCATTTGATTATGGGCTGATTGAGTAACTGTTAGCTTATTGAATAATTGTTGGCATGAGACATGTGTAAGTTGAGATACTAATGAGGCACAGGGCTGGCAGTCAAACCTCAGCAGCAAAGGCCTGCCTCAGCTGCGCACTGCGGTGTGGCTATAGCCGGGCACCAGCCAGAGCCGCTCACAACGCCGCAACAGCTGCATGCAGTGTTGGTAGGGTTGTGGTGAATGAGGGGGACGATGCAAGCCAGCAGCGGGTGGCAGCAACAACGACAGCAGGGTTCTATGGAGCCGAAGAAGCCCCCGCCGCCATTGCCGCCATCGTGAAGCAAAACCAGGACAGCAAGGGCCAACTTCCGGTGCCAACTTGCGCTGGTAGATGCACATGCAGAAGAAGTCTTAGCCATGCTGCGCATGCTCTCATGCACATTCAGCTGCACTGATTCCCTGATTCCCTGACAGCCCCCTTGTCCCTCACTAGGGCCTCCATTTGAGCCGGATCAGTAGTACCCATAAGTAGCCACTAGCGGGATTATACTAGTGGGCAATAGTGACCCGACTCAAACAGTTTTATTGGGCTGTGTGGAGTAAACCCAGTGCACATGGCACACGAGCCGCCTACCACCTACACTATTGACTGACCACGAGGGCAATGTGTAGAGTTGCATCCTGAAGAACAGCTACGCCTCCTCCCCACTCCAGCCTAGCTGGGCCCTGGCTGCCTTGTCGTACAGCTTGACAAAGCGCTCTGCAGGTCAGGTCAGGTCAGGTCAGGTCAGGTCAGGTCAGGTCAGGTCAGGTCAGGCCAGGCCAGGCCAGGCCAGGCAGGCCAGGCCAGGCCAGGCCAGGCCAGGCCAGGCCAGGCCAGGCCAGGCCAGGCCAGGCCAGGCCAGGCCAGGCCAGGCCAGGCCAGGCCAGGCCAGGCCAGGCCAGGCCAGGCCAGGCCAGGCCAGGCCAGGCCAGGCCAGGCCAGGCCAGGCCAGGCCAGGCCAGGCCAGGCCAGGCCAGGCCAGGCCAGGCCAGGCCAGGCCAGGCCAGGCCAGGCCAGGCCAGGCCAGGCCAGGTCAGGTCAGGTCAGGTCAGGTCAGGTCAGGTCAGGTCAGGTCAGGTCAGGTCAGGTCAGGTCAGGTCAGGTCAGGTCAGGTCAGGTCAGGTCAGGTCAGGTCAGGTCAGGTCAGGTCAGGTCAGGTCAGGTCAGGTCAGGTCAGGTCAGGTCAGGTCAGGTCAGGTCAGGTCAGGTCAGGTCAGGTCAGGTCAGGTCAGGTCAGGTCAGGTCAGGTCAGGTCAGGTCAGGTCAGGTCAGGTCAGGTCAGGTCAGGTCAGGTCAGGTCAGGTCAGGTCAGGTCAGGTCAGGTCAGGTCAGGTCAGGTCAGGTCAGGTCAGGTCAGGTCAGGTCAGGTCAGGTCAGGTCAGGTCAGGTCAGGTCAGGTCAGGTCAGGTCAGGTCAGGTCAGGTCAGGTCAGGTCAGGTCAGGTCAGGTCAGGTCAGGTCAGGTCAGGTCAGGTCAGGTCAGGTCAGGTCAGGTCAGGTCCAAGTCCAGGGTCAAGTCACCACCATCACTTGCCTGGGTTGGAGTAATGCTGCTGCATGGCCACCGCCAGCTGCATGGAGTGTGCGTCGATGGTGTTGGCGTCACCCGCCAGGTTAATGCTGCCCAGCTCCTGCAGCTTTGCCAGCAGCGCCTGGTTGCTGGGGTCCTCAAAGGCTGGCATGAGCATGGGGTGGCGGTGCCGAACAAGGCGCCGCTGCAGCTGGTTGTAGCATGTCTTGAAGTTGGGGTTGGCGAAGAACTTGCAGAAGTCCTTGAGCTGCCTCAGCATAACAGGGTCCTCGCAGTCAAGGGGCAAGGGAGGGCCAGTGGGTGCTGCAGGTGCAAGGGCTGCCAGGCGGGCGCTGCAGCGCCTTGGGGGGGTTGCGTGACTGGCTCAGATTCTGACTCTGACTCCAAGTCAGACTGTGGCTCTGGCTCAGAGTCACAATCTGACTCGGAGTCAGAGTCAGTGTCACACTCCATGCTGGCAGGCTGCGCAGGGGTAGGCTGGGCGGGGGCACGTGGGGGTAGGGGGGGTAGGGGGGGAGCATCAGGGGGTTGGGGGGGCTGCACGGCTGGAGGCTGAGGGGCGCTGGGGAAGCCCGGGGTAGGGTAGCCCACCAGGCAAGTCAGAAAAATGCGCAAGACAAGCAATGAAGCGATGACGCGGAGCTGGGAGTGGATTTCAGCCCGCAGCCGGAGGTGCTCCCGCAGCTTGCGCCCTCGGGGACCTTGATGACCTGCATGACCAAGCACAGTTGCCATTTTGACAGGCCAAGACAAAAGGCGGGGTCAACACAAACAGTGCGGGGACACATAAGGCGGGGGCGCCACCTGACGTCTGCGCGTGGTCCAGCCATCCCGACGCTCCTGTCGTTGCTTGCCTTGAGGGGAACGAGACGCTGCGAACAGGAGCGACGGGTTATCTCACAGCGCGTAGTTCACGTAGCTCACAGTCGGCTAGGGACACGAACCTTGCTGTTTCTTGTCGCTACCCTTCCGCTTCTTCTTAGCCATCACGCGATGCGCAGTGCGACGGGCGGTGGTCTTTTCAAGCAATTTGGGTTTCGCGGGAGATTCATGGAGGGATGTCAGCATGGACCAGAAGCAGCCGGGGGTAGCTGAGTTGGGACTTGGCCTGGCTATGGGGGTGGGGGCCTGGGGGTGGGGGTAGCTCCTTGTGGCACCGCAGCTGGTAGATCAGCCCCCGGCCACCCAAGGGCGAATTGAGCCAGCAGGTGTGCCCTCCTAGCAGCAAAAACCCCCGTGCAGCAACCCCTCCAACAGCAGGGTCAGAGATGCTGGGCAAAGCACCGGAACAGACTTTGAGCATCGACTTTGATGCTTTGCTGAGCAGAGCCTACTGACTGGATAACTATATTGCGGTGTAATCTGCACAGCGTTTGGCGCAGTCAGCGCAGAGTTGCAGCCGCCCTACTAACAGGGGTCGGCTCCCTGTCAGTTTGGGACGCCTGAGGTTAAGACTATGCATGCAGTAAAACCTGGCGTTGCATGTATTCTGCGAGGACGCACGCATTGACTCCGTAGCACGCTGCACATCGCAACCACAAGGCAGTTCTCTGCACCATCCAAGCACTATTGCGTGCGGAAGTGAAGCCGATCAATTGCACTGACTCCTTCACTGGGCTTATACCGCGCTGCGATTTGGGGGGAAGAGAGGGCGACAAGAGACGGGCGTGACGCTGACTTAGCGAACCACCATGCGCCTCGTAGAGGTTCGCTGCGCCCCCGTCCTCACCCTAGCACTGCTCGCCCGCTATTGCGCTGACCAGCTGCAGCTGAGCAGGGCGCACTGCGTGCTGTGCCGCGTCCCGCGCCCGCAGGACGGCCCGGGCGCGCCCATGTGGGTCGACTCCGAGGCAAGTGCGCAGCGGCCTCACCACCACCAGCGTTACAACCACCACCACCACCAGCGGCCTCACCACCGACCACCACCACCACCAGCGGCCTCACCACCACCACCACCTGCGTTACAAAAGGCAGCCTACAGCCTTCACCACATGCAAGGGCAGCCATCAAGACATATGCCCAACCATGGCTGCATGACCACACGGGTCTCCGCTGCTCATGGCTGTGCCACTGACCACCTGCTACTGTATTGGGCCCATGCAGGCCTCTCTTCCACTCTTAACTTCTTTCACTGTGTCCTCTGACATCATAATGCACCTAGCGTTTCCCTCTTGTCGTGATGCATGTGGCCCCACGTGTGAATGTGGTGCTGGACCTGCCTCATGTGTGCAAACTGTTGGTGCATGGGCAGCTGGACGCACGGCTGGAGGCGCAGCAGCTGCTGACTGGGCGTCAGGTGTACTTGGGGGCTGCCACAGGGGGTGTCATCTCCCTCCACAGAGGTGAGTGATGCATTGTGTGATACGTGTCGGAAGGTTGCCGTGGGTCCTTTGCAGCTGTAGTCCAACTGCCTAGCTGTGGTCTGATGCTCTGATGGGAAGAGGCTTGGCCCCTTGCGTCAATGCGTGTGGTGAAGCTCAGGCAGGCTGGTGCAAGAGTTGACGCCCTGCAGGGCGCTGGGTCCCCTCTGGCAGTTGCTGAGCAAGAAGAGGCATTCTTGAACTACTCCTTCTTTCTTGATGTTCTCTCTCCCCACCAGGGTAGGGTAGGGTAGGCCCAGCACGCCAGGGTAAGGAGAAGACCCTGTATGCAGGCTGTATCACTTAAAAGTAGAATGGCATTTTTATATGTTACTGCCCCTTTGGGGATAAGGAGTATCAAATGCTGAGAGAAGGAATGGCCTTCTGATATCTTACTACCCTCAATGGTGGCAAGGGGGACTACATGACATTGGGCAGTTTTTAATATCAATAAGAGTTGCAGCCAATGCAGCCCCCGCAGCCAGAGCCACGCAGGCTAGACAGGCCAGCAGCACAGCACATGGCAAGACTGCATTCCTAGTAGTGTTAGTGTTTGAGCCAGCCACCAGCCCAGTCAGTCCCTAAACCTGGGTGCAGCCTCAGGGTTCCACTACGTCCACACTGGTGTCCCTGAGGCTGCGGAAGCCAGCCCCCTGCACGACTACCTGACCCTCAAGGGGCTACTACCCAGTTTGGCATGATACACATGCACAAATGTAGGCTGACACAGCTCAAACTCCACTGTGCCACAGGCTGCTGGGCATGGGCCTTGGCTTCTCCGTCTTGCCGCCAAGTATAGCCCAGGCCTGGGTACTCCCTGCCCTTGTATGGCAGCTCCAGCTGCTCCAGCCACCAGCACAGCTCCAGTGGGCACCACTTGCTCTCCCCAATGCACTGCATGTTCAGCGCTGCATTACAGTCCCTATCTACCCACCTGCCTGGCTGTAATGCTGCTTTGGCTTCGGTAGCCTTTGCTTGTAGTAGAGTCTAGGATAGTGCGGAGCACAAGGTATGCAGTGGAGTTGGTAGGTGATGCAGCCTTGTCACACCCTGGCGCCACACTTGTTTCGACATGCACGACGCGGTAATGCCCTTCTTGCGCTTCTTGCCCGACATGGACCCGTGTGGCCGAGCCGGGAAACCATCCGGGATGGGGTATACAGTTTAGGGTCAACAACCTGCCAAGCTGGAGTGGTGTTTTGCCCATGCATCCCTCGCAGCCCCCTTGTCCCTCACTAGGGCCTCCATTTGAGCCGGATCAGTAGTATCCACTAGCAGCCACTAGCGGGATTATACTAGTGGGCAGTAGTGACCCGACTCAAACAGTGTTATTGGGCTGTGTGGAGTAAACCCAGTGCACATGGCACATGAGCCGCCTACCACCTACACTATTGACTGACCACGAGGGCAATGTGTAGAGTTGGCATGACCTGCATGCACTAATTGTAAGCTGATGACAGCTCAACAAAGGGGGCACACATTACTGTGCCTCAGCAGGCTGCTGCTGCTGCTGCTGGGCCTTTGGTGGCTTGTCTCGCAGCCGCTTGTAGCCCATGCCAGGGTACTCCTTGCCCTTGGCTGGCAGAGCTCCCTGGTCTGGCCAGTAGCACAGCTCCAGCGGCCGCCACCTGCTCTCCCCAATGCGCTGCATGTTCAAGTGCCCAAGTGACTAACATCCCTCGCAGCCCTTGCATCCCCTTGCAGCCCTAGCACTGGATAGAAGCTGAACAGGCACTGTTAGGGTATAGAAGCCTGGTCAGGATAAGGCATGCTACAGGTCAAGCCACTGCCACCGTTTGACCTGTGTGTGTTGCCTGTCTGCTACCCTGCTGGCACTGTGCTGCTTATGATACCATGCAGGCGATGTGGTGCTGGACGTGGGCGCCAACGTCGGGTCCTTTGCTCGGCTGGCTGCGGGGCTGGTGGGGCGGAGTGGGAGGGTACTGGCGCTGGAGCCCCTGCCCCAGGTGGAGGCTAGCTATGTTTCAGGACAACAGCATTGACCAGCTGCTGCTGCTGCAGTGTGTAGCCCGAAGCTACAGCGGACAGTGGTATTCAAAGGCTTCCTGGCACAGGAAACTAAAAATGTCGCAGCCAGCCTACTCAGCCTCAAGCCACCAGCACCAGTTCAGATCATACACTTGCATACACTTGTATGAGATCCAGACGTAAAACCAGCATTACTGCATCGTGCTTTTTGTTTTCATGCTACACAACAGCACACTCCGCTACTCTCATGGGCAGGGGAAGTGTTATCTGTTGTCCGAACTGGGTAACTGCGACCTACAGCCGGCACCAATACCTGATTCACTACCCCCACCCCCTCGCGAAGGCCAGGAAACCTATGTTGGCATGAAACACATGCTCTGATGTTAACAACAGCTTCAGCATTGCGCAGTGCGCACATACTACTGTGCCACAGGCTGCTGGGCTTGGGCCTTGGGGGCTCGGTCTCGCAACTTCTTGAAGCCCAGTGCTGGGTACTCCTTGCCCTGGTCAGGAAGTCTTCCTCGGTGTGGCCACCTGCACAGGTCCAGTGGGCGCCACTTGCTCTCCCCTGCCCGCTGGAGGTTGAGGGCTGCGTTGCAGTCCCTGTCCACCCATTTGCCAAGGTCCCCAGGGGTGGCCTGGGCCAGCCAAGGGCACCACATGAGCCCCCGCACTGGCGCCTCAAACCGCTGGCTCCAGGCTGACCGCAACAATCGGTTCTGTACCTGACCTGCTGGGGGCTTCCAGTCTTCAAGCCTGGTGGGCCTGCTGCTGTCCAGCTCCTCCTCACAGGGCTGGGGGCTGTTCAAGATTGAGCTGACCCTGCTGGTGCAGAAGTCATCCACTGTCACCACCTTGCCTGGCACCCTGTCGGTTGGCTTGCCGCTGTTTGCCCTCTCCACCACCTTGCGGCAAGCCTGCAGCACGGCCTTGGCCCCCCACCCACCCCGGGTTCCAATGCCTGAGTTGCCAAAGAACACCACCAGCTGCTTGTGTGTCCCCCACTCCTGCTGGGACACGCTGGCTGCCTCGTCCTCCAACTGCATGGCACACAAGGCACACAATGCGCATGGGCATCCTTGACAGCGTTGGGGACATTGCACCTAGCAGGTCACACGGGGGGGGCAGTCATCAGCCTCTGGTCCTGCCTCTGGCCTTGCCCCTCCCCCCTACCCTTGGCACTCCCACCTTCTTGAAGTAGCGCTCCAGGACCATCTCCTGCGCACCATGCAGCCTCATCTTCTGCTCAGCCCACTTGGGATGCAGGTACTCCCCCCACACTGCATCCCAAGTGGCCAGCGTGACGGCGACATGCCGCTGGATGGCCACCAGGGAGGTGCCTTAAGCGCCTTCCCTTGTGGCAACACGGGGCCTACCCAGCCCAGGTTGTCAGGCTTGTCCTTGCGCTTTGGCTTGGGGACCTTGGGATTGGGCTGTTTGGGCTCAACCGCGCCCTTGCGCTTCTTGCCCTTCATCGCGCTCTGTAGTAGATGGTATTTCGCGACTGTATCAACTCTCATGACTATCACTCTTGCGACTTACATTGGCAACAGTTACATTGGCAACAGTTACATTGACATTACTTTCAGCAATGCCAGCATTGTCAATCAGCAGCACTGGGCTACACAACAGCAGACTTGATACAGGCAGCAATTGCTCTAGGCAAGGCACAGGAGTTGGGCGCAGAGATGGTGGTATTGGTGGCTCCACATGCAGCTGTCAGCCCCCTTGTCCCTCACTAGGGCCTCCATTTGAGCCGGACCAGAAGTACCTACTAGCAGCCACTAGCAGCCACTAGCAGCCACTAACTAGATCCGACTCAAACAGTGTTATTGGGCTGTGTGGAGTAAACCCAGTGCACATGGCACATGAGCCGCCTACCACTTACAATATTGCCTGACCCGAGGGCTATGATGTAGAGTTGGCATGACAAGACATGCACTAATTGTAAGCTGATGACAGCTCAACAAAGGGGGCACACATTACTGTGCCTCAGCAGGCTGCTGCTCCTGCTCCTGGGCCTTGGGGGGCTTGTCTTGTAGCCGCTTGTAGCCCAGGCCAGGGTACTCCTTTCCCTTGGCTGGCAGAGCTCCCTGGTCTGGCCAGTAGCACAGCTCCAGCGGTCGCCACCTGCTCTCCCCAATGCGCTGCATGTTCAGCGCTGCGTTGCAGTCCCTATGCAGCCACCTGCCTGGCTGTGGTGCTGGCTTGGCTTTGGCAGCCTTGCCTGTGCCTTTGCCCTTAGTGGGCTCAGCTGCCGGCTTGCTGCGCTTGGCTGGAGGGGGAGTGCTGGGCCCTGGCTCTGAGGCTGCTGGCTGTGTGGCTGCCTGGCTGCTGCGTGGGGCCTGTGGGGGCTTGCGGGGGGCCACTACAGGGCACCACATCAGGCCCCGCACTGGCTGGCCACGCTCCTTGCTCCAGGCTGGGCGCACCAGGCGGGGTTCCACCTGCCCTGCTGGTGGCTTCCAGCCTGCAGGTCTGGTGGCACTGAGTGTGTTCAGCTCCACCTCACAGGGCTGCTTGCCATTCACTGCTGAGCTGACCCGGCTGGTGCGGTGCTCATCGACAAGCACCACCCTACCCCCATCCTGGTCTTTGCCCCTGGGCCTGCACACCACCTTGCGGCAGGCACGCAACACCGCGTCAGCACCCCACCCACCCCCAGTGCCAATGGTAGCAGCGCCAAAGAAGACCACCAGCTGCTTGGCACACCCATGTCGGGTGTCCTGCAGGGAGCCTTGCTTCTTCATGCCCAGTAGGCGACGGTGCGTGTTGGCCTTCTCTATCAGGTCCGCCACATGCCCCTTGTCCAGGGTGGCAGCCTTCAGCTCCGAGCTGTGGGCGTTGATGCCATACCCGCACGCCATCCTGATGAACAGCTGCGCCTCCTCCCAGCTCCAGCCTAGCTTGGCCCTGGCTGCCTTGGCGTACAACTTGACTATGCGCTCTGCAGGTCAGGTCAGGTATAAGGTCAGGTCAGGTCAGGTCAGGTCAGGTCAGGTCAGGTCCAGGTCTAGGGTCTAGTCACCACCATTACTTGCCTGGGTTGGAGTAATGCTGCTGCATGGCCACCGCCAGCTGCATGGAGTGTGCGTCGATGGTGTTGGCGTCACCCGCCAAGTTAATGCTGCCCAGCTCCTGCAGCTTGGCCAGCAGCGCCTGGTTGCTGGGGTCCTCAAAAGCTGGCATGAGCATGGGGTGGCGGCGCAGCCCTTTGCGCACAAGGCGCCGCTGCAGCTGGTTGTAGCATGTCTTGAAGTTGGGGTTGGCGAAGAACTTGCAGAAGTCTTTCAGCTGCCCGAGCATCAGGGGGTCCTCGCAATCAAGGGGCAAGGGAGGGCCAGTGGGTGCTGCGGGTGCAAGGGCTGCCAGGCGGGCGCTGCAGCGCCTTTGGGGGGGTTGCGCGACTGGCTCAGGTTCTGACTCTGACTCTGACTCCGAGTCAGTCTGTGGCTCTGGCTCTGAGCCTCAGTCTGACTCGGAGTCAGAGTCAGTGTCACACTCCATGCTGGAAGGCTGGGCAGGGGCAGGCTGGGCAGGGGCCCGTGGGGGTAGTGGGGGTAGGGAGGTAGCATCAGGGGGTTGGGGAGGCTGCACGGCTGGAGGCTGAGGGGCGCTGGCATATCCCGGGGAGGGGTAGCCAACCAGGCATGTCAAGAAAATCCGCAGCACAAACAGCGACGCATTCACGCGGAGCTGGGAGTGGATTTCAGCCCGCAGCCGGAGGTGCTCCCGCAGCACTGCGCCCTCGGGGACCTTGATGACCTGCATGACCAAGCCATTTTGACAGGCCAAGAAAAAGGCGGGGTCAACACAAACAGTGCGGGGACACATAAGACGGGGCCTTCACCTGACGTCGACGCGTGGTCCAGCCATCCCGACGATCCTGTCGTTGCTTGCCTTGAGGGGAACGAGACGCTGCGAACAGGAGCGACGGGTTATCTCACAGCGCGTAGTTCACGTAGCTCACAGTCGGCTAGGGACACGAACCTTTCTGTTTCTTGTCGCTACCCTTCCGCTTCTTCTTAGCCATCACGCGATGCGCAGTGCGACGGGCGGTGGCCTTTTCAAGCATTTTGGGTTTCACGGGAGATTCACAGAGGGATGTCAGCATGGATCAGAATGTCAGCATGGACCAGAAGCAGCCGGGGCTAGCTGGGACTTGGCCTGGCCATGGGGGGGGGGCCTAGGGGTGGGGGTAGCTCCTTGTGACAATGCAGCTGTCAGCCCAGGGGCTCAAGGGCACCAAGGGAGGGGGTCAAATGGTAATTCTTACCCTAACCCTAACCCTAACCCAACCTGTGACCCAACCTTTTGGATGAGTCATGGAGGGGGAAGTTGTTGGACATTCATAGAAAGAGAATACTGGAACTTGGAAGAGGGTTGACAGGCAGACAGTGTACCAATGACCTGACCTGGCACTTGGGCAAGGTCAAGAGGTCATGACCAGGGTCGGGTTCACATTAGGTCCTGCATGTCGCCCTGTGCAGGTGTTTGAGGCCTTGAGGCGCAATGCTGCCATGTGGGCTACAGCGGCTGCTGGTGCGGACATCGATGCAGCAGTCATAGAGCCAGTACACGCTGGTAAGGCAAACAATGCCATGCACATGCTGGAACACCTGCTGTTGTGTCAGCTGTGAGTGGGTGGGTCATACCCAGCCAACAAAGTCCACCGCTTTCACAATGGTAGCCCTGAGGCTGCCAGTGCATGCCCCCTGTCCTGGTGTCTGACCCCCTAAGGGGCAGCTGGTCACTTTGGCATTACAAACATGCACTAATGCATGATGATATGGCTTTAACCAAGGCACACTCTATTGTGCTCAGCAGGCTCCTGCTGCAGCTACTGTTGCTGTTGGGACTTGGGTGCATGGTCTCGCAGCCGCTTGTAGCTCAGGCCTGGGACTCCCTGCCCTTGTTTTGCAGCTTGAGCTGCTCTGACCACCAGCACAGCTCATGTGGGCGCCACTTGCCTTCTCTAATGTTCTACATATTCAATGCTGCAATGCAGTCCTTGTCTACCCCTGCCTGGCTGTGGTGGGCTTGGCTGCCTTGCCCTTGAATGATCCTTCTTATTGACACAGTCCCCATGGCAGCTAGCTATACCACAGGGGCAGCGTAACCAATGCGGGTCAACATGTTGCGCAACCCTCTGTGGCTGCATGGTGGCTGCAGGTGTGGTGTCCATGGCAAATGCAGCATCTGGTTCAGCACATTTTACATACTTTCCAAAGTGAGCATTGCCAGCTATGCAGGGAATCTGCAAGCAGGGGTAGCAAGGATGAGGGTCCTGGATGGGTTGTAAGCCTGTTGCTTGCCACATGTTGCACATTGTTGTTCCTGCGTTGCTTGGTCTGTGCACAACACCAGTGCGTCGCTTGCCTTGCTGCTGGTAATCAGCCCTGCGCGGGCACTTCCACACGGCGTCAGTGCGCATGCTGAGCAAATCAGTACAATTCTATACGAACACGTTGACGGCCATAGGTGCGCGGCGCTGTCAACGCTGCTGGCCACCCGTGACGACGCAGACGCGTTGCAGGCCACCACCTCCATTGTCCGCAACGACCCCGCGCCTGCTGTCACGACTTTACAACGCGCCGCCCGCAGGCTCGCGCGGTGAGTTTGAGCCCTCGTGTTGCTGGCTGAGCCTAGGTGGCGGCGATGCGCGCCAGCCGGAGTCGTTCCGCCTTCCCTTTTGCTCCTAGCCTTGCTGGTTCTGCCGCAGGTTTGCGCCTTGGCTTTACGGCTTCGTGCATACCGCCATCTTCAGGCTACTGTACCTTCGTGGAGCGCAAACCGTCCGATGCCCCGTCTTGAGCCTTAATCAGGTCATAGACCGGCACAACGTCAGGTGTGTGAGCAGACGGCCCGCCAACTTGTACTACGCCACACGAGTTCCATCTCTATTGAGCCCAATGGCAGGCTATCTGCCATATGCTGTTTGCCTGGGTCAAATGACGCATCACGCTCCCCTTCGATGCGACCGAGTGCCGTGACGATGCACTTGCTCTTGTAGCTTAGGCTAGTCCCAGCAAAGCCCCACACATAAGTAAAAACAGAGCAGTGCCACATAGTGACAACAACAATGGGGTTGTGCGATGTGTGCAGGCAAGTGTCACTGCTGAAAATCAATGTGGAGCGAGGGGAGCTGGGAGTGCTACTGTCCCTGGACAGAGCTCACTGGTTGCAGGTGGACCAGGTGAGTGGGCAGGTGTGCGGGTAGGCGGCATGCAAGTAGGTCGGTGGGTAGCATAGAAGGCGGGTAGGGTGGGTGGAGATTGGTACCTGGCATGGAGTGGTATGCTCACAGTGGTTGACCAGGGTCAGCGGGTCACCGACAGCCTAGTGATGTGGTTATCAGGCCATCGGCAGGTTCAATAGTTGTGATTGCAAGTTAATGGGTTATAGAATGGGTGGGATGAGTGGATGGGTGGACAGAAAGGTCACTGGCATAGGAACCAGATAGGCTGGGCAGCTACCACTGCTATGTACGCAGGATAGACAGCGGTGACAACAGCTGCTATGTTGTCTGCCTGCCTTCAGCTGTGGGATGTCCCTCTAAGTGTGCATTCATCGTCAGTCTTGTTGCGTGCAAGCCATCATATGCTTGGTTTTCTGCCTTGCGCCCTTGGGACGTGTGGCCGCAGGTGAGTATGCAGCTTCATGATCGAGGCGAGGCGCTGTCCGAGGCGGAAAGGGTCCTTCGTGAGACGGCCGGCTTCACCTGCGTGCGTAGCTTTAAGGAGCCGCGCTTTAGAGACTGCTGCTTGGTGCAAGTGGTGGCCAGCCGGAAAGCAACCTGACCAGGCCTGGCTTGCTTGTAATCCGTACGCGGCGAGGTACCAACGCGGCGCGACTATATATACATGTAAAACATTGTAAAATGAGAACTGGGCTCAGACTGCTGCCAGGGCACCACATCAAGCTGCCAGGCTGCCATGGCTGCCTCCATCTCTCTGCACACACGCAAATCAGTGCATAACTAGCGATTTTGAGGGGGTATTTTTGTATACGATTCGCCTCGGAATGAGACTATGCCCACCAACATCGTGAAAAGTCTCGTAGTAATCAGCGAGATTGGTGAATTTTATACATAATTTTTAGTCCCCCTCTTTAAAGCTACTCTTTATAGTACAGTAATGCACCATACCAACTGCTGCAACAATGCACCAAACCTCAAGGTGCAACATTGCACCATATACATTCCAGTAGTTTCATGATGCAATAAAGTAGTTATGTTGGTAATTCAATGGTATTTTAGTAGTTTGGAGATTGTTGTTCCTTAAAACTGTATTTGCTTTTCATGGTGTAGTACTGCACCAGCCACTAGTGCACTACTCCATTACACCTCATTGTGCAGTACTGCACCACACCGAGTGGTACAATACATCACCTTAGGGATATCTCACCAACCATGCATGTTTATGAATTTTCGTTCAAACCCCAATCTTACAATTACGTGATAGGGCTATGTGCCAAATCTCAGGCCGAAAATCAAAACAATGCTGTTACAGACGGCCCCAGTTTGCTGGATCCTCCACCCAATCATGATCCACCTTCTCCCCCTCCCCAAGCCCCAGCAGGCCCCGCTGCAAAGCCACCTCAGCCTGCATGGCTTCAGTCATCACCACCCCACCCTCCCGCAGCAGCCAGGTGACCTCCAAGCCGCACACCATGCTGCGCACATAGGTGCACTGCCGCTTGGACCAGGCTGGCAGGTACCCACCAATTAGCCCCCTCACCCAAAACCTGCGTTGGTGCTTGTTGGTGCCCAGCAGGACCTTTGCCCCGGCCAGGGACACAGCCTTCTTGAGCCTGCAAGCGAAGAGCAGCGTGAGGGCCTCCATCCTTGCAGGGGCTGGAGTGTAGTTACATGGTGGCAGCGGCGGCGCCAGCGGCAGCAATGATATCATTACATAGCTACAATAAACAAACAAACAGCCAATTTGGCCCCGTACAGAAGGGGTGTGAGTGAGTGAGAGCGTGCATAGGGTAGGACTGGAGCACTATTAAGGTCACATCTAGGTTAGGGACACAGTATCATCAGTTACTACCTGTTGAGGAGAAGTGTAGGGGCTCACCAAGATAGGGATACAGGTTTTCCTGCCACACTACTCGCAAAGCAGCACTTTTGCAAGCAGTACTGTGGCAGTCGCGACCAGCGATCAGTCGTCGGCTATGGACCCAATAGCAGTTGGTGTGCTGCTGTTATGTGTCCTGTTCACATCATGTTCGTCAGCCTTCGGACGTGTAAGCGTCAGTCTGCGTGCGACCTGGCCAAGCACACCCTACATCGCCGAGGCAGCTGAGCTCCTGGTGCGCGCACCAAAATGTAGATCAAACGTCCTGCATCTCCGCATCTGACCTGCGCAACTCTGCATCTTGCTGACAAGTGCCCCGCAGGCAGACGATGACCCGCAGCTGTTTTGGACATTTGCGGAACTGGCAATGGGCGCCTCGGAACCCACCGAGCATGTGCGGTGCTGGGCCCATATCACAAACTTGACGACAGAAACTATGAAAGACAGTCCCGGTGTGAGCCAGGTGCGATGAGCTTTGCCTTGCATCAAGCAGGTCATCACAGGACCCTAGCCTGCCATCACCTGGCCACCTGATTCTCCCTAGGTGGCTCCCCTGGCCTTGGCTTCGCGCCAGTACTCCGCAAAGGTCGAGATGTTGAGGCAGCTGCATTCTCAGCTCCACCCTGGCACCCAGGTGCGAGGGCCAATCAGCCTGGAAGATGGCAGGCGTCGCAAGCTGGGAGCAGCAGAGTCAGGAGCAGCTGTCAACCACAATGCCAAACATTGACATGCTCCTGTATCACCACATGAGCTTGGTGGCTGGTGCAGCCATGATGCAGCCATGCAGGTATAGTCTAGCAGCTGACACCACCAGCGCCTGCAGGACCCCGCCTGGCTAGCCGGCTGCATGCAGGCCTGCTGCATGGTGGACCTGGCTGGCCAGACCTTCACGTCTGCCGCTGACTTAAAGCGGGGCTTGGAGGCAGCTGCCTCAGTGAACAGCACTGACGGAGCAGGGGCACAGCTGTTTGAGTTCGATCACGTGATGGAGTCAGGCCAGCCTATGCAAGCAGGTATGACACCCAGCCTTGGGTGCACCACAACAGGCAGGGCATGCTTCGCTACTTCAGAGCAGCTCATCTGGAGGGACGAGTCACGCAATCAGACTGAGGATGGGTGACCAAGATCCGGTGCCGTGGTTACAGTCTCACAGCCCCCTTGTCCCTCACTAGGGCCTCCATTTGAGCCGGATCAGAAGTACCTACTAGCAGCCACTAGCAGCCACTAGCAGCCACAAACTAGATCCGATTCAAACAGTGTTATTGGGCTGTGTGGAGTAAACCCAGTGCACATGGCACATGAGCCGCCTACCACCTACAATATTGCCTGACCCGAGGGCTATGATGTAGAGTTGGCATGACAAGACATGCACTAATTGTAAGCTGATGACAGCTCAACAAAGGGGGCACACATTACTGTGCCTCAGCAGGCTGCTGCTCCTGCTCCTGGGCCTTGGGGGGCTTGTCTCGTAGCCGCTTGTAGCCCAGGCCAGGGTACTCCTTTCCCTTGGCTGGCAGAGCTCCCTGGTCTGGCCAGTAGCACAGCTCCAGCGGCCGCCACCTGCTCTCCCCAATGCGCTGCATGTTCAATGCTGCATTGCAGTCCCTGTCCAGCCACCTGCCTGGCTGTGGTGCTGGCTTGGCTTTGGCAGCCTTGCCTGTGCCTTTGCCCTTAGTGGGCTCAGCTGCCGGCTTGCTGCGCTTGGCTGGAGGGGGAGTGCTGGGCCCTGGCTCTGAGGCTGCTGGCTGTGTGGCTGCCTGGCTGCTGCGTGGGGCCTGTGGGGGCTTGCGGGGGGCCACTACAGGGCACCACATCAGGCCCCGCACTGGCTGGCCACGCTACTTGCTCCAGGCTGGGCGCACCAGGCGGGGTTCCACCTGCCCTGCTGGTGGCTTCCAGCCTGCAGGTCTGGTGGCACTGAGTGTGTTCAGCTCCACCTCACAGGGCTGCTTGCCATTCACTGCTGAGCTGACCCGGCTGGTGCGGTGCTCATCGACAAGCACCACCCTACCCCCATCCTGGTCTTTGCCCCTGGGCCTGCACACCACCTTGCGGCAGGCACGCAACACCGCGTCAGCACCCCACCCACCCCCAGTGCCAATGGTAGCAGCGCCAAAGAAGACCACCAGCTGCTTGGCACACCCATGTCGCTTCATTGACAACTCCGCCATGTCCTCCTCCAACTGCAGCCATGCACACAAGGCACACACATGGTGGCTGACATGGTGGCACCAGATTAGGCATGGCACAGTCAACTACTCCTTCATATCATCCCTTACCCTCCCTACCTACCCACTCACCCTCACCTTGTTGAAGAACTGCTCCAGCGCCCGGTCCTGGACTCCGTACAGCCTCAGCCGCTGCCGTGCCCACTTAGGGTCCAGGTACACCTCCCACACCGCATCCCAGGTGGCCAGGGTGACGGTGATGTGCTTCAGGTTGGCCTCCAGGGAGGTGCCAGCTGAGCTTGCTGCTGCCAGGTGCTGGAGGTGGGGCTTGATCGGTGCTAGCCACCGCTCAGTGTCACGGCGGGCATTGTTCAGGCCGCTGGCCCTTGGTCAGCTTCCACCGGCGCAGCTGGTCTGCCATCAGCTGGCCTGACTGCGGATCCCACACCCCAGAGGCTGAGCTGACTGCCTGGGTGACGCCGGGGTCGATGCCCACCCCAATCTGTGTGTCTGGATCAAACACAAACTCACGCATCTCAGCTATGCCCCTGCCTATGTGGGGGAGCCCCACTGCATGAGCCGCTGCTGCTGCACTTGGGCGGCTGCTGGTGCTGCTGCTGCTGGCAGCTGGAGGTGGAGGGGCTGGAGGAGGGGGAAGGGGGCGCGTGTAGTGCACGCACACGCTGACACCATCTGTGTCCACCAACCTCTCGAAAGCAAACTCCTTGTTGCGAAGCTTGTTGGCGTTGAACCACCTGGCCCAGTGATGGCTCAGTGCTGGCTCTGAAGTGAATGCTGCCCGGGTTTCCTTGGTCAGGCCCAGCTGCCTGCACACCCCATGCAGCACCCTGCTGTCCACCTTGATGAAGTGCACCCCCACCCTGGCCATGGGGGTGAGGGTAAAGGGGGGTGGGCAGGTCAGGGTCCGTGGACCAACCCCACGCCTCTTGCCGCGCTTAGGCTGCCCTGGCACAGGGGGGGTGTGGGGCTGCTGCCACCGCTCTAGCCACCGGCACACATACACTGCATGGCGCATGCGGCAGGGCAGGGGCAGGGTGTCCTGCAGGGAGCCTTGCTTCTTCATGCCCAGTAGGCGACGGTGCGTGTTGGCCTCCTCTATCAGATTCGCCACATGGCCCTTGTCCAGGGTGGCAGCCTTCAGCTCCGAGCTGTGGGCGTTGATGCCATACCCACATGCCATCCTGATGAACAGCTGCGCCTCCTCCCCGCTCCAGCCTAGCTTGGCCCGGGCTGCCTTGGCGTACAGCTTGCCATGCCATGCCATGCCATGCCATGCCATGCCATGCCATGCCATGCCATGCCATGCCATGCCATGCCATGCCATGCCATGCCATGCCATGCCATGCCATGCCATGCCATGCCATGCCATGCCATGCCATGCCATGCCATGCCATGCCATGCCATGCCATGCCATGCCATGCCATGCCATGCCATGCCATGCCCACACATCATGCTTTGCACAAGAAGCTCAATGTCTGAGTAGCTTGTAGGGCTGAGCCCTGTCCCGGCCAAGTGCGCCTACACTGTTGGGTCGAGGGCGTGCCAGCATTCCCACCTCAGAAGCCACTTCCCAGGCCCACACTACACCTTGACCGAAGTGGCCTGCTTCTGCATTGTGCCTGGTGCACTGTGCCTGGTGTATTGCTGGCCAAAAAAAGCTGGTGAGGGGACCTAGTTGCCGCTGTGTGGCTGTGCCCCTCAGCACCCTCCCACACCTCCCCTCCAGCCATCACCCTCCATCATGTTGAAGCAAGAGCATGCCAGTATGCCATGCGGGGCATGCCATGCGTGCCATGCCATGCCATGCCATGCCATGCCATGCGTTTCCTCATACCCACTCCAGACCTAAGCCACAGTGTCATGCCCGTGCACTGTGCCTGGTGCACTGCTGCCAGGTCTGACAGCATGACCCCACGGTGCCCTTGCAGGCCGCAGTCCCCCAGTGGCGGTGCTGTACGCCCCTCTGGGCTCTGCAGCTTGCACTGCAGAGCTGCATGCTGAGCTGGCAGCAGCGGCACGCAAGGGGCAGCTGGTGTATGCCTGGCGGCCAGTGCTGGGCGCAGCCTGCCAGGCAAGTGGCTCAGGGCAGGCCAGGGACATCACTGGGTCAGTGTGGTGCGCACACCTGCAGCAGCAACAGGGGCAGCACCACCTGCAGCAGCAGCAGCAGCAACTTGTGTTGCAGGAGCAGCAGGAGCAGTGGAAGCAGCTGGTGCAGCAGGTGCAGTAGGTGCAGCAGGTGCAGCAGGGGTAGCAGGGGCAGCAGGGGCAGCAGGGGCAGTAGGGGCAGCTCAAGCCCAGACAGCATCTCGACTTAGCACTGGGCGCATGCTCCCCCTCCCCCCTGTGACTCCTGCCCATCAGGGGCGCTGTCAGCTGGGGAGCATCATGCCACCCCCTGGGCTTATTCTAAGTGTCATCTCCATAGACAAGACCAGAAAATGTCCAGTGTCAGCCACATGAAAGCATGCTGTATTCCCTGGGCTCCCTGCTGCCAGCGTTACCTGGCCTCGCCCAGCTGTCTCTGCACACCGCACCATGTTGCCTGATGCCAATGGCAGTGCTGTGGCCAGCTTGGCCAGCACACCCACTGCCGCTGCTGCTGCTGCTGCTGCTGCTGCTGCAGGCGCCCCAAGTGGGCCCCTGTGCCTCCCTGGGTGCTGAGGAGGCTGCGCTGCTGCTGCCAGGCTGGGGGGTGGAGGCGGTGCTAAAGAACACCGAGTACAGTGCCATGGACGACAAGGACCGCAAGGCCGCGGAGGCTGCAGCAGGAGCAAAGGCGGCAGGCGGCAAGGTGTGCATGGAGAGCATGCCAGGCAGCACGGCAAGCATGGCAAACAGTGGGAAAGGGTGACGATGTCCCTGACCTGGGATCCCACCCTTCCTCTTCCTCCTCCTCCCTCCTCTTCCTTGCCTGTTCTGCTGCTGTTCTCCTCCTTTCCCTCCCTTGCTAGCCTTGCTGGCCTGCTCCAGCTCCTCTGCCTGCTCCTCCTCAGTCTCCTCCTCAGCACCTTGCTGATGCACAGCAGTGGTGACCGCAGGGCGGCGGTGATGGCGGCGGTGAGGAGGGGGCTGCGGTGGAGGTGCTGGGGGAGCAGGCCGGCTTCCTGTTTGACACCCTGGTGCAGCGCCTGCCCAGTGCCCGGCAGGAGCTGCTGACCTTCAGGGACCACCTGCTGTCCTCTGATGAGGAGGAGGCTGTCAAGGTGGGGCAGGGCAGGGCAGGGGCGTAGGGTGGGGTGGGGTGGGGCAAGGGGGGTCGCGTAGGGGGGGTAGGGCAGAGTGGGCAGGGCAGAAGCGGCATGGGCTGTGTGTATTGTCTGTTTGTAGACCTGTGTCCTGAGCCTGCAGCCCGGCCTGCAACAGTGGCAGTTCACACACACAGCCCTGAATCCTCTGCGTAGTCCAGTCACCCCCTGCTGACTCCGCTGACTGCCTTGGCCCCTCCCTGTCTCCTGCCCGCTACAACTGGCTTGTGCTATGCTGCCCTGCGCTCCACAGCCTGCCGCCATGCTCCAGCCGTCTGTCCACTGCCCTTGGATGCCTCAAGCTGCCCCTGGCTGCCTGCCCATCGCCCCTGGCTGCCTGCCCATCGCCCCTGGCTGCCTGCCCATCACCCCTGGCTGCCTGCCCACTGCGCCTGGCTGCCCCTAGCTGCCTACCCACTGCCCCTGGCTGCCCCTGGTTTCAGGTGTGGGACCTGAAGGACATGGGGCTGCAGGCCACCCAGCGCATCATGCAGGCCGCGGACCCGCTGGCACTGCTGGCAGAGCTGTCTCAGAACTTCCCCTCCCTAGTGTCGTCACTGTCCCGCCAGAAGGTACTTGACAGTATGGTAGATAGGCATGGCTCCATGTGACCTGTCCCTGCCGCAGGCCAGTCGCAAACCTTTGTGTGACCTGTGTGACAGGCAATGTGTGGGGTGTGGGGGTGACCAGGTGAATGAGAGCCTGCGCGCCGCAGTAGCGCACAACCAGCAGTTCATGAGCCCTGGAGGCAACTTCATGCTCATCAATGGCCTGTCCTTCGACATCAACAACTTTGACCTGTTTGGTGAGTAGCAGCGGTGAGTAGCCCTTAACACTAGATCCCAGCTTTCCTGCAAGCCACCGTGCTAGCATAGCCATGTCTGCCCTTGTCAACACCAGCTAGCCTCCTCCTCCAGCACCTACTGGCCGAGCACCTCCCACCCCCATCCCTCCAGCCAGTCACTCTCCTGGCATCACTCCTAGCATCACTCCTAGCATCACTCCTTTCATCACTCCTAGCATCACTCCTAGCACACTATCAGCGCTGCCCATCACGCCACCTACTTGCTTGTCTGGTTCCCGGCCTGACCACCTGCCATCCAGCTGCACACCTTAACTCAAGAGACGCGTGATGGACGGCCCTGCTGCCTGCTCACCCAACCCACCTTGTGCCCTGCCTTCCCACCTAACCCCTCATGCTGCCCTGGCCCACAGGCCTGCTGGACAGGCTGCGCCAGGAGCTCAAGGTGTCCAGTGCACTCAGCAAGCTGGGCCTAGCACCACGTGAGGTCACCCAGCTGCTGCAGGTAGGCCACTACAGGGTGCAGGGGCAGGGGCAGGGTGCAGGTATTCAGCACAGGCAGCTGCTGCAGGTAGGCCACCACAAGGCGAGCTGGCAGCAGGCCTGGCAAGGGCAAGTTCGCATCAGGCCAGAGGCCCGCTCACCAGCTGCCCTGCTGCCACCTCCCCTTGCTCCTTGCCCTGCTGCCTGTCCTGCTGATCCCATAGTCCCTGTGCCCCACCCCATCCTCCCCTCATCTCCCAGACCCCTGCTGCTCTGCCCTCTGCTGCTACTCCCTGCTGCCTTGGAAGCTGCTGCTGCGGCCTGCAGGCCTGACTGCTCCAGGCTGCTGAGGCCTCCAGACCTGACCTGACCTGCTTGGCAGACCTGACCTGACTGCTTCAAGACCTGACCTGCTGGCCTCCCTTCTGGGTGCAGCTGCGTGCAGAGGTGAGCGGGGAGGCGCTGTCATCTGCCCGGCTGGACATGGGCCTGGGCCCTGGGGGGCGGGGCCAGGCGCACGTGCTGTGGCTCAACGACCTGCAGCGTGACTCCCAGTACACCTCTCGCTTCAGCACCCACCTCACTGACCTCCTGCACGCCTTCCCGGGCAGGTGGGGCCAGGGCAGGAGGGGCCAGGGCAGGAGGGGCCAGGGCAGGTGGGGCCAGGGCAGGAGGGGCCAGGGCAGGAGGGGCCAGGGCAGGAGGGGCCAGGGCAGGAGGGGCCAGGGCAGGAGGGGCCAGGGCAGGTGGGGCCAGGGCAGGAGGGGCCAGGGCAGGAGGGGCCAAGGCAGGAGGGGCCAGGGGCAGGTGGGGCCAGGGCAGGAGGGGCCAGGGCAGGAGGGGCCAGGGCAGGTGGGGCCAGGGCAGGAGGGGCCAGGGCAGGAGGGGCCAGGGCAGGAGGGGCCAGGGCAGGTGGGGCCAGGGCAGGAGGGGCCAAGGCAGGAGGGGCCAAGGCAGGAGGGGCCAGGGGCAGGTGGGGCCAGGGCAGGAGGGGCCAGGGCAGGAGGGGCCAGGGCAGGTGGGGCCAGGGCAGGAGGGGCCAGGGCAGGTGGGGCCAGGGCAGGAGGGGCCAGGGCAGGTGGGGCCAGGGCAGGAGGGGCCAGGGCAGGAGGGGCCAGGGCAGGAGGGGCCAGGGCAGGTGGGGCCAGGGCAGGAGGGGCCAGGGCAGGAGGGGCCAAGGCAGGAGGGGCCAGGGGCAGGTGGGGCCAGGGCAGGAGGGGCCAGGGCAGGAGGGGCCAGGGCAGGTGGGGCCAGGGCAGGAGGGGCCAGGGCAGGAGGGGCCAGGGCAGGAGGGGCCAGGGCAGGTGGGGCCAGGGCAGGAGGGGCCAAGGCAGGAGGGGCCAAGGCAGGAGGGGCCAGGGGCAGGTGGGGCCAGGGCAGGAGGGGCCAGGGCAGGAGGGGCCAGGGCAGGTGGGGCCAGGGCAGGAGGGGCCAGGGCAGGTGGGGCCAGGGCAGGAGGGGCCAAGGCAGGAGGGGCCAGGGGCAGGTGGGGCCAGGGCAGGTGGGGCCAAGGCAGGAGGGGCCAGGGCAGGTGGGGCCAAGGCAGGAGGGGCCAGGGCAGGAGGGGCCAGGGCAGGTGGGGCCAAGGCAGGAGGGGCCAGGGGCAGGTGGGGCCAGGGCAGGTGGGGCCAAGGCAGGAGGGGCCAGGGCAGGTGGGGCCAGGGCAGGTGGGGCCAAGGCAGGTGGGGCCAGGGGCAGGTGGGGCCAGGGCAGGTGGGGCCAAGGCAGGAGGGGCCAGGGCAGGAGGGGCCAGGGCAGGAGGGGCCAGGGGCAGGAGGGGCCAGGGGCAGGTGGGGCCAGGGCAGGTGGGGCCAAGGCAGGAGGGGCCAGGGCAGGAGGGGCCAAGGCAGGAGGGGCCAGGGCAGGTGGGGCCAAGGCAGGAGGGGCCAGGGCAGGTGGGGCCAAGGCAGGAGGGGCCAGGGCAGGTGGGGCCAAGGCAGGTGGGGCCAGGGCAGGAGGGGCCAAGGCAGGAGGGGCCAGGGGCAGGTGGGGCCAGGGCAGGTGGGGCCAAGGCAGGAGGGGCCAGGGCAGGAGGGGCCAGGGCAGGAGGGGCCAGGGCAGGAGGGGCCAAGGCAGGAGGGGCCAGGGGCAGGAGGGGCCAAGGCAGGAGGGGCCAGGGGCAGGAGGGGCCAGGGCAGGTGGGGCCAAGGCAGGAGGGGCCAGGGGCAGGTGGGGCCAGGGCAGGTGGGGCCAAGGCAGGAGGGGCCAGGGCAGGTGGGGCCAGGGCAGGTGGGGCCAAGGCAGGTGGGGCCAGGGGCAGGTGGGGCCAGGGCAGGTGGGGCCAAGGCAGGAGGGGCCAGGGCAGGAGGGGCCAGGGCAGGAGGGGCCAGGGGCAGGAGGGGCCAGGGGCAGGTGGGGCCAGGGCAGGTGGGGCCAAGGCAGGAGGGGCCAGGGCAGGAGGGGCCAAGGCAGGAGGGGCCAGGGGCAGGAGGGGCCAGGGCAGGTGGGGCCAAGGCAGGAGGGGCCAGGGGCAGGTGGGGCCAGGGCAGGTGGGGCCAAGGCAGGAGGGGCCAGGGCAGGAGGGGCCAGGGGCAGGTGGGGCCAGGGGCAGGTGGGGCCAGGGCAGGTGGGGCCAGGGCAGGAGGGGCCAGGGCAGGTGGGGCCAAGGCAGGAGGGGCCAGGGGCAGGTGGGGCCAGGGCAGGTGGGGCCAAGGCAGGAGGGGCCAGGGGCAGGTGGGGCCAGGGCAGGTGGGGCCAAGGCAGGAGGGGCCAGGGCAGGAGGGGCCAAGGCCCTTAACAGGTGGCCAAGGGTCTGCTGCTGTTGCTGTACACACATACTCTTGGACTTCCTGTGCCATGCTTTAAGCCTGCCCATCAGGCGCCCGGCATGCTTGGGTGTGTGCTGATGTGGGGCGATAGGGGGCAGAAAGCAGTGCGGCCAGCGAGATGTGTCGAGTGAAGGGGGGAAGTGGGTAGGGGGCCAGTACGGCTGGAACTGCTGGTGTGGTATGGCGGAGAAGGGGCGAGGGGGTGGAGAAGGTGGGAAGCGGTGAGAGGGGTGGTTAGTCGAGGTATGGCTCATGGGAGGAGAGGTGGGCCAGGGGGGTTGCACTAAGCAGGGGGCCAGGTGCTTAGGGGTGGAGTGGGGGCTACAGGGTATGGGGCTACAGGGTGGGTCATGGCTGCCACCGCTGCCTCCAACATGTTGAACAGGTTAGCTAGTCCATGCCAAGCCAGGGCGTGTCGCCACGCTGTGTGTTCAGGCTGCGTCCCCTGGCCCTGAATCTGTTCAACCTGGTCTTAGTCCTAGACCCCACCTCAGGGGCCGGACTGGCCACAGCAGAGCTGGTGGCTGCCCTGCACCAAGACCTGTACCCCATCCGTTTTGGTAGGTGGCCGAAGATGGCGAACTGCTGGCTGCATAGTGCCGGGCTGGTGGTAAGAGCTTACATGTCACTGGCTGCCGTCACCACCACCACCACCACCACCACCACCACCATCACTACCTTCATCAATACATGGCACTTGCGTGTTGGCGTCGCTGCAACACACACTGCCCCTGACTGTGCCAAAGCCTGACTGGTTCCTGGTGGCTGTTCGTGATCCTGGTGCTCCCCACTCCCAAGTATGTATGTGCTGGCGCTCCCATCTTGTATCGAGCCTTTCATCTTGTATTGAGCGAGACCCCGAAAGTAAGAGCGAGCACTCCATCAAACACAACAGTGAAGAGCTCTACCCAAAGCATGAGCTGAGATGGGTCTCACACATGACTTCAAAGACAAACTGCAAACACGGGCCTGGCTGCCATGACTGAGACACAGCCTGTCTTCTACACATCTCTACCCCTCCACCCCTCCCCGACGCTCCCCGCTCACTCCCTGCCACAGGCCTCAGCTTGCGGGTGCCAGCCCTTCTGGCCCGCCTGGAAGCTGCCCGGAAGCCAGGCGCAGCCCCGGCCCCCATGCTGGCATGGGAGGAGATGACAGCTGCGGAGCGCTTCTCACGCGCGGGTCTCACTTTAGAGCATGCCTTCGGAGCCCAGGCCCTGTTCAAGTACTGGCAGGCCGTTCTGGCAGAGGTCCAGTGAGTGAGGCCTGCGGCACACCTACCCACAACACTGGCTGTAACAGTTTAAAGGACCGACAGCTGGAGCGGTGTAAGCCATTTCTTCAATGCAGCACAGCAGCAGCAGCAGCAGCAGCAGCACCAGCAGCACCAGCAGCAGCAGCACCAGCAGCACCAGCATTCTTCATAGCCAATGCCGCCGGCCTGCACAGAGAAGAAGGGAAGAATTAGCAATGTAAGTAGCAGGTTCTCAACACCAGTGCTGCCTGCCAAGTGCTTGTGGTGACCACCCCTCTGTGCTACACAGCAAAGGAAAACCAGCAATGTCAGCAGCAGCTTCCACACACCAGTGTTGGCTGCCAGGGGCTTGTAACGAATACCTAGCTGTTTGGCACAGCAAGAGCTCCATGTGCAAAGTGCAGGGCGGCAGCATGCGCACACCATGCACATGGCAAAGCAATAAACCGGTAGTACATGCACAGCCTGGGGTATGGCTGCGGTGCAGAGCAGAAGCCCGCTGGGATGAGGAGGTGGACCAGCAGCTGAAGCCTGCCTTCCTGACCACCTGGGCTGAGTCCAGTCAGGCCGCCAGCAGCAAGAGCGGGGCCAAGGCTAGCAGCAGCGTCAGGGCCCGCAACGCCGCCAAGAAGAAGCCGGAGGCCGCGTGGAAGGACGTGATGCAGGGCTCGGGCTCAGCAGCTGAGGTGACAAGGACAACAGGGACAGGGGCAGGGCAGAAGTAGTGACAGCACTGTTGTACCTGTCAACAGGGACAGGGACAACAGTAGTGACAGCAGTGAACGGCAAAACAGTGAAACAGTTACAGAAGTCATGGTCATGGTGCGGTCTAGGTGTGATGTAGGCTGTTGTCCAGAAACGTTTGGGGTTGAGATGAAGGCGGGTGTCATTGAAGCACAGGCGTGATGAGACAGTGCAGCAGGAAGGGCTGGCGCCGCATGCTGGGCAGGGTGATGGCTGCCAGTGTCACAGCAAGCTGTAGTGAGGTGTCTCCACCTCCATGATGACTCAAATTCCAAGCGCATGGCTTGGGGCAAAGATGGATGCCACCATGAGTTAGGAAGGCTAGGCTCATGTCTCATATGTGTGAGTGTGTGTGTTTGTGTGTGTGTGTGTGCTGCATGTGCTTGCAGGTTGGCCTACGGCTTCAAGACATGGCCAGCTGGCAAATGTCCAAGGGCTTGGCTACCACTGAAGAGGTGTCAGCATGGCTAAATGGCATGCAGGTGTGTGGTAGTGTTTCATCTAGCTGCTGCATTTAGACATACTGTCATTGCACCTGACGACCGGGGCTAAGCTGAGATGTACAGCCCCTGACCCCTGACCCTGACCCTGACCCCTGGCCCTGGCCCTGACCCTGGGCCCTGACCCTGACCCCTGACCCTGACCCTGACCCTGGGCCCTGACCCCTGGCCCTGACCTGACCCTGCTGCGACCCCTGGCCCTGGCCCCGATCTCAGCTGACCCTGCTTGGGACTTTGGCCCTGGCTCTGCCCACAGCTGACCCTGTCCGACCCAGCCAACATGGGGTCTTCCCAGCAGGAGCTGCTGTACAACATGATGGTGGAGCAGCAGAGGCTGCAGGTGAGGCAGCAGGATGCATGGGTGGTGTGGACCATGGCTGCCGCAAGTGCCAAGGGCAGGCAGCAGACAGCACTGACAGCAGTCATAAATACCTACACACCTCCCTCACACACCTCCTCATGCACCTCCGCACCTCCTCACGCACCTCCACATCTTCTCACGCACCTGCATGCAGTGAGATCACTGCCAATAGGCCTACATCCATGGCTGCAGCCACACGCACTGCAGGTGCACCCCCTAGGTTTTGGGCACGCCTCCAAACGACTACATCGCTGCCTATTCAAGCAAACAGCTATATAGAGCTGCTGCCGCAGCATCAAGGGGCAGCCGGGGAATAGATGGATAGATGGTGGAAGGAAACCTGACTGTGCCGGCTGCTCTAGACAGGCAACGCTACACAGCTGCATTTACTTATGATATTGTGATTCTAACTCCTGATGTTAGAAAACATTTCTTAAAGGAAGAGAATAATACGCACTGAAAGCCGACCTGCCGGTGTCAGGGTATGTCCAAGCTACAGCCGTCTCAGTGGCTACCAGCCTCCTGTGGCTCTGAGCCTAATCCCTGCCGTCCTCACCCCTGCCCATCCACCCTTGGCCCCTCCCCTCCCCCCTGCCCACCAACACGCACCCATGCCTCCCTGCCCCTGCCCACCACCTGGCTGCCGTGCAGGAGGCCGTGTACTTCAACAAGCTGGTGGAGGGGAGGGACCTGCTGACCCAGATCCTGGCCCTGGGGGGCGGCAGCCTGACCCGCTGGAACCCAGGCATCATTGCCAGCGCCAGCACAGCAGCTGCAGGCAAGGTACACAGCTGTGTGTGGGGAGGGGGGCAGGCCAAGGAGGAGTTCAGGCAAACCACTCGGCCCTAGACAAGGCAAGACAAGACTGGGCTGGTTGTGCTCATACACTGCACCGGGCACCTTTACCCATGTTGCACCCCACACCCCAGCTGCCTGCATGCACAGGGTGATATGTGGGCGAACACAACCCTTGACCCTTTTCTATCACAACCCTTCTCTATCCCTAGTGCGCCAACCTTTGCACCCTCTCTCTGACCACCCCTTGCTCTCCCCTCCCAGCCCCCTGCTCTCACGCTGCTGTGGCCGGCCTGCCTGCCCACCTGGCCCTGCCAGCTCGTCATGTCCCGGTGCAGCGCAAGCCCAGCCATGCCTCTCCCGGCCCTCTTCGCCCAACTGCCTGCTGCCGCCTGCCTGCCAACCGCCAACTGCCAACTGCCAACTGCCTGCTTGTACACATTCAGGCCAGGTCCCTTGCTCCCCTGGTAGCGGCTGACCCTCCCTTGCCCTCCTTCACCAGCCCTGCCAGCGAGGAGCCTGGGCCAGATGGGGTGGAGACAGCAGCTGGGTCAGGCCCGGGCCAGGCAGTACGGGCCGTCACTCACGTGGTGGTGGCGGACCTGGAAGACCCCCTGGGCAGAGACCTGGTGCTGCAGGTGGGTGTGCCAGCCTGACTGCCCCACCAGCACTGAAGACTCACTTCAATTGAATGTAAGTAGTTTGATAAAAATTGAAGTTGGTTGGTCATCCTTACTGCTCCCTTAGCACTGGAGATTGACTAGAGCAGCATTGCTCCATCAGCTGTACGGGTCACCTTACCAGGCCAGCCAAGGGTCATGCTAGCTCACCTCTGCCCCTTCCCCCTCGTCTGATCCATTGTTGTGTGCTCTCAGGCCATCTCCTTCCTGCATGACGGATCCAAGGCAGCAGACGCCGCACGTGTGGTGCTGCTCCTGAACCCCAGCTCCTTGTCCCCCCAGCAGCCTGGCAGCGCACAGGGATGCACACCCGGCCTGCTACACCTGGCAGTGCATGCAGCCTTCAGCCTGATAGCTGGTGGGTGGCTGGCTGGAGGGGGAAGGGAGGGCCAGGGGCCAGGGGCCAGGGGCCAGGGGACTCCCTTAGGTGGTTGGCCTGTGGCCCAAGGTGAGCTTCTGGTGCAAGGGCCAAGGCCTGTGTGAACTAGGGGTCAGGGCCTAGCTAGGGGCCAGGGGTCATCATCATCACCATGATCACTGCCATCATCATGGCCATCAGCACACATGCACCGTGCCCCATTGCCTGCTGCCGCCCAGGTCCTGGCGGGTCAGCCACAGCATCAGGTCAGCCACAGCAAGTGGCCAGCTTCCTGACCCGGCTGCTGTCAGACAGCAAAGTGCAGCAGGCGGCTCACGGGGACTGCCTCAACCAGGGCCTGCTGGGCGGAGTGCTGGACCACGCTCAGCAGGTAGTGGCCGGGGGGTGGGCAGGGCTGGGAGGTGGTGGCGGCGCGGGTTGCGGTGGGGGTGGTGGAGGTGGTGGAGGTGGGGGTGGGGGGAAGGTGGGTCCAACTGGGTCGGGGCGGGGGGTCTGGGATGTGTGTCAGCAGGGAACATGAGTAGTGGCAGTGGTGGTTACGCTCAAGTTGTTATAGGTGGCCACACAGTACACTGGTGAGGCACTCAGCTGGTGAACACAGCACACGAGTATGGAGGGCGTGAGGGATGTGTGGGCTGGCATGTGTGGCAGCAGGGTGGGTAGGCTGTGGGTGCTGTAGGTGAGGCCCTTGGGCAATGAGCTGTGTCCCCTTGCCCTGTTGCCCTCTGCCCTGTGTCTGCAGTCAGGTCTCCCAGTGCCAGAGCTGCAGGCGGCTGTGACAGCCGCTGCCAGCCCTGGCCCCACAGCTCACCAGGAGGCCCCCACCAGTGGCAGAGCTGGTGCAGGAGGGGGTGGTGCAGGGAGCTGGGTGCGGAGCAGCTTGACCACGCATGCTGACCTGGCCAGGTGTGCCCCACTGGGAATGGCCTAGGGCTAGGAGGCATGGGGAGGCTCTGCCACCTCCCCACTCCTGAACTCATCTGCCCCACCCTCTGCCCCTGGCCCCCTGCCCCACCCCCTGCCCCCTTCACTACTGCCACCTCTTTCCCTTGAAACACAATAACACACCCACAATCTCCAGTCACCCTCCTCTGCCCTGAATCCTGCACTGCCACCACCACCTCCAGGTGCCTCACCTGCACTGCCACCAATATCTACCGCCAAGCCTGCACTGCCGCCACCACCTCCAGCTGCCACTCCTTCACAGCTGTGCACCCTGGCAGCCACCTGGTGCCACCAAGGCTGCCCCTGCCGCCCCCCTGCTGTGCAGGCAGCTGGGCCTGGCTCCAGGCAGCAGTGCTGTGCTCAGCAACGGCCACCTGACCCTGGTATCCCGGGGGGCGGCAGACCCAGGCCAGGGGCTGGTGGATGGGGCTGGTGGCGACGCAGCCTCGGGGCCAAGGGAGGTGCAGGTGAGGGGTGGTGTGCTGTGCTGAGGGGTGCTGAGGGGTGGTTGCACTGGACGCCCGTCTCCTGGCCGACACCGCAGCAACTGGGGGCAGTCAGCTCAGGTGGAGCTGTTTAGGGCAGCTGCAGGCAGACTGGGTGATAGGGTGATCTTATAGGGTGATAGGCAAGGTTCTGGGAGGTTGACCAGGGAGGTTGACCAGGGAGGTTGACCAGGGAAGTTGACCAGGGAAGTTGACCAGGGGGACAGGGGGCTGACCAACAAGGAGGGCGGGCTGTAGGCGTCAAACTCCCTGGCAAACGCAGCTGGTGTGGTCCTTGTTGGCCATGCGTCACAGCAGAGCTAGAGCCTGGTGTGGTTGCCGTGACCTGAACGGGAGTAGAACCCCACACCTACCGCATGACCACACCTGAGGCTGCGAGCCTGGGCAGTAGAGCCTGTTGCCCTGCATGCATCCAGTGGTGGACACCTGTGCTGTTGCCCCTAGGGTGCCCTCACAGCTGGCGTCTGGTGTGCCCTGCCCTGATGCTCTGCTGCCCTGTGTTCTCTGCTCTCATGCTCTGCTGCCCTGATGCTCTGCTGAGTCGCTCTGCTGCCCTGTGTGCCCTGTAGAGGGTGGTGGCGGAGGACTTCCCGCTGCTGGGGCTGGTGGCAGCCACTGCACGGCCGGGGGCTGCAGTGGCTCAGGCGGTAGCTGGCTTCCATGCAGCAGGCAGGCTGCCTGGCCTGGGGTCCTCGGACACCCTCAGCGAAGAGCAGGCTGCCAGGTCCGCTGACAGCACTGCTGGGGCAAGGCTGCCTGTCATGGCTTGCTAAGCTGGCTGCTCTCGCCCCGCTGCCAGCAGAACACAGTAGACCTGCTAACTTGCCCTGCTGCTCAAATGCCAATATGATTGTTGTTTCTGCTGCTGACTGACTGACTGAAGACTTGGACTTGCCTTCTACAGCATTCCCTTACATTGCCCTGAAATCAAATGACAGGCTAGGCAGCCTGGCAACCTGCACATGACCGCCTGTCTGCGCGCCCAACCTGCCAGCAGACTGCCTCTGCAGGTTGGACCTGCTGGCTGC
>JASKMD010000019.1:4432848-4518802 GCA_030144725.1 Haematococcus lacustris
TCATTCCTGCCCCAGGCATACAGGCGGCCGCTGGTATCGCCTGCCATGCAGTGCACAGCGGAGGATCCAGCGGCAACAAACATCACACGGATGCCCTGCACAGCACATGGGGGGCATACAGCCATGTGACTGTAAGCAAGGCATCGCTCAGGGTTGGTGGTGGTGGTGTTGCACGGCATGAGCCTGTGTGCTGGAGCAGATGACTGCAAAGAACACCACAAATAGTCAGAACAAGTGGTCATGCATGCTTCAGTGCATGCATGCGTGCGTTTTTGAACTTTGAATGCATGGGTATTGCTATTTCCGTGTTTCTTGTGCAAGTACAGCAGTGCATTGAGCTTCACCGCAAGCGCCTTCAGCCGTGTGGGCTCCACAAGGTTGGGATATAGCCTCTCTCGCTCCTCTTCGCTCTGCACACCACAAGAGTGTCCAGCATTAGTGGGTGAAGGTGCTAGTGTGAACAGGCTCTCCAGCGCGTGCTTGCGTACCTTGGGATCTTTTTTGCCCTTTCCTATGCCGCGACCCATTTGAGCCCAGTCTGTTCCGCCAGCAAACAGCAGCGTCCACCCGCCAACATGCTCCGCTACTGCTTGTATTGCGGATGCTGACATGGATGCAGGCGCAGATCCGTCGCGGACAGTTCAGCTGGTTCCCAGCACCCGGCTTCACAGTACCAGCTTGGCAAACAGTAGACGGCGTAACAGCCTAATGTTGAGTTCATGTTTACATTGAATTCAAACCGGTTTTTTTGCAGTATGTAGTATGCAGAGACATGATAGCACGATGATGTACGAGGTAGCACTCACAGGGCTTATTTATCCCCGATGTATCACAGTGCCCAGTAGGCTTAGAAATCATGCAGTGTCAGTCCGCAGGTTTAGAAGTCACGCAGGGTCAGCTCGGCGTCGCACATATATATATATGAGTGACAGCGAGGTTGCACCTATCTTCGACTCGCTCGTATAGCTCTTTGAGATGATTACAAGCTGAGTGTGTCGATCCTTTCAATTCCCTTGCTGCTCCTCCTCCTGCAGCCCAGCCACCTCCACGCCTTGGCTGCGGGTCACATCCTTGCCCAACATAGACTCCAGGGTCGATCCCGTTCGCCCGCCCGGCCCGCCCGCCCGCCCGCCCGGACCGCACTGTTGCACCCCCTAGGCCGCACAGCCCGCCCTCACGTCAAGCCGCCTGCTTAAGAACCCTAAAGTCACAAGGACCCCCGCATCCTAGCGAAGAGTAGGCCTGGCGAATATCACTTGGTCCTGCCTGTGGCGAGGAGGGGGGCCACTGGGGACGGTGGGCGGCAGGGCAGGGCATAGGCAAGAGGCCAAGGGGGGTGAAGAGGGGACTCCCAATGCAGGGCAGGGCAGGGCAGGGCAGCGTAGGGCCCCAAGGAGCTCTGTATCCCAGCTAGAAACCCTTCGAGTGAGGCAACACAAGGCGAGGCGATATGCGGCCTAGCAGCCTAACGGCTGACGGCTTAAGCGGTGTAAGCCATACCGATATGCGCCGAGGGCCTAGTGCCCTCCACACGTCAGGTCCCTAGCAAGGCCTTGCACGCGAGTACGGTCGCGGGCTCTGTGCACCGTTTACATCACACCACCCGATGTTCACGACGAGAGATGCACAAAAACCCTCTTCGCAGTGACTGATGGCCAACAAAAAATGAATTGCTTTGACGACACCCCCGACGACCCCTACCGCGCGCCAAGATCGCGGTCACCACCGTGCGCGGCGCTTCTCCGCTTCTACAACTATTTTTTCAATGCGCCACCCCGATGCCTCGAGGCTTCGCATGAACGGGCCGGTCAGCCGCTCGGCCGTCTGCAGCGTGTCCTGCAACCGCAGCACAACGCGTCCACATCGCCCACATCTTTCTCTAAGTACAGCGTGCCTGCCCTCCTTACGTAAGCTCATCTGCACACCCTGCCTGTCCTGCGGTCTTAAATATAAGCTGCAAGCATTCCCATGCAAGTGTATGCTAGACAGGCAAGCGTGTCAACTGACAAAGGCTCCTCCCTCCTGCCCCCTGGCCCCACCCCCTGCCCCCAGGCCTTCTAGCCCTCGCCCTCGCCCACTCCCCTGCCCCCTACCCCCTCACCTGGAGGGCAATCCGGAGCTCAGCAAGAGTGGGAGCACACCGTACACTGCGGCTGCGAGGGAACGGCCCCCCCCGCCCCCCTGCCCCCGCCCCCTTCCCCCGCCCCTGTTGCTGGTGGTTCGCCTGCAGCCCTGTCTGCTGCTGCCCCTGATGCAGCCCTGGCTGTAAAGGTGTCTGGGGCAGCTGCATCGACCTGCCTAGGGCAGCCTGGGGCAGGGGGGAGAGCCCCGGCCCTGGCCCAGGTCTTGTGCCTCCCTGGGGCCCCCCCTGGACTGGCGGGGCGGGGCTGGGGGCATGGGCTGGTTGGCAGGGGGACCAGAGCTGTGCCCTGGTGAGCTGGGCCAGCCACTCAGCATCTTCATTCCCTGGCCCTTGCTGACTGCTGCTGCTGCTGCTGCTGCTGCTGCTGCTGCTTGGGGGGGAGTGTGGGCGGAGTCCAGGTTGCCAGGGGTCAGGAGGGTGGGAGGGCAGCCTTGCAGCTGGTCTGTCTGTACCAAGGAAGGGCGAAGGTGGAGCGGAGGGTGAAGGGGTAGAGGAGGAGGAGGGGTGTGTGCTTGGAGCACCCTTTGATGGAAGGGTAGGGGTAGGGGAGGGGGGGTAGGGCACACTGCTGCTGCCTGTTCCACTGGTTGATGGGGTGAGGGAAGAGAGGGGAGGGGTTGGGTCTGTTGGGCAGGTGGGGGGTGGGGTAGGAGGGCCTGGCCCAGGGCCAAACAACCACCTGCTGCCAGCTACCATCCAGCTCCTCAACAGCCCAAGATCTGACTCAGTGGCAGCCGTGCCCCCAGCCCCCTCCCCACCCCTCCCCCTCACCTCCTGTGATTGCCATAGGCCGCTGCCATCAGACCCCTCCAACCCAATCCCTGGAGCCTCATCCTCCTGCTGCTGCTGCTGCTGCTGCTGCTGCTGCCCCGCCCCCCCGCCCTGCTCCTCTCTGTCCCTGCTCTCTGCCACACCGTTCGGCTCATCCCCCCTCCCCCTCTCACCCCCCCACCATGACCACCCCTGTGCCCTGCTGACTTCCCCCCCGCTACTGCCATTGAAGCTGCTGTCACTGCTGCCCTCAGACCCGCCCCACCACGCGCTGCTGCTGCTGCTGCTGCTGCTGGGACGGCGCTTGGCAGCGGGGGGGTCAGGGTCGTCCCACACACCCCACTCTGCCTCATCCGCCGCGCCCTCTGGGTCGATGAGGCAGGCGGCGTGCAGGGAGGCGGCAGCGCCCAGCTGGGCCCCCTCCCGCATGCGCTGCCGCAGGAGGCAGGCTTGGAGGTATGCCTGGCACATGTCACGTGGCCCTGCCTGGGGCCAGCAGGGGGGCCACAGGGGGGAAGTGGGCAGCATGGCAGGGCAGGGCAGGGCAGGGCAGGGCAGGGCAGGGGCAAGGGGCAAACGGCAAGGGGGGGCAGGGGGGCACCCAGTGCAGGCAGGGCAGTGCAGGGCAGTAAACCCATCAATCTAGCGCTCCAGCAACCTGCAACAGGCATATTGTTAAAGGGCAATGCGTACGCTTTTTAAAAGCAGTGGTCGATAAGAAAAGCTGGAAAGGTGGGAAATGATGGGGGTTGCTGAGCCGTAAACTGTTGTATCTTGCCCGACTGTTGTCAGATTGGCATACCCCAGTGGCATGAGAAGCTCTTGCACTGCCCTGCATGTTAGCGAAAACTTATACATCAGTGTTTTAACTTTCCAGCCCTAAAGAACCCACTATTATAATGCGTTTCAGCCCGTTTTGATCCTAGCATGCAGAAAATGCCAAGTGCTTATGCCCTGACAGGGGTCCCAACTTTCGACTTTTGTGAGGATTGGGTGTTCGCTGTGACATGAAGGAATTGAGAGGTCGCGGTGAAATCGAGAGGTCGCCTTGCGCTATGAAGTGGTTGCTTTGCTGACCGCGCAGTCGCGCATGGTAAAACGACCTCTGACCCTTGACTTTTGTCCCTTGACCCTTGCGTACGTTTCGTCGACCTTTGACCTGAGCCGTGTGTGTAAGCAAGGCTGAGCTGTGAGGTCGACGGTTCGAAGCTAGGCCACGTGAGACTGAGCTATAGATCGAAAGCATCTGAGCAAACAAAAGAATAAAAGCACTGCTGCACAGCCTGTGGTCTCAAGGTCTTTGCTTTAGTCCTGGCAGCTCCCCGCCCCCCTGCCTGCTCCCCACTCCACTCCACCCTGCCTGTCATACCTGCTCATGCAGCAGGACGTGTATGGCCGGCCCCCGGGGCACCACCAAGGCCCTGCTCAGCTTGAAGGTCGTCAGCATCACCACCAGCAGCTCAGGGCTGGCACCTGAGACAGCAGCAGCAGCAGCAGCAGCAGCAGCAGCAGCGACGATGGTGGCGGCGTCCTCAACAGCAGCAGTGGCGGCAGTTACAATGGCAGCAGCAGGGGTGCTGAGCGACTTGACCTTCGCTTGACCCTGGCCCCCCTTTCCTTTCCCCCTTCCTGCCCCCTCCTGCCCCCCCACACCTTCCAGCAGGCTGTCCAGGCCCGCTCCCACAATGATGGCAGGGTTCAGGATGCGCTGGTCGCCCATCAGGAAGGGCAGGGGGGGGTCCTCTGAGGCCAGCTCAGCAGGGCTGGGCACCTGCACACGCCAGGGGGGGAAGACAAGGCCAGGCCAGCCCAGGGAAGGTGGGGTGGGGTGGGGTGGGGTGAGGTGGGGTGCTCCACCAGCTGAGTGCTCGCAATAGCTCAGCTGCCTAGGCCGTCCCCACCCCCCTCCCCCCAGCCCCACCCCTCCCCCAAGGCCCCCACCCCCCTCTCACCAGGGGGTCCAGGAACTCGTCAAACAGGCGTTCAAAGCTGGCGTCTCCTGCCCCTGACCCGCCCTCACCCGACCCCGACCGCCCCAGGGGCCGGCGCCAGGCCGCCTCACTGAATGCGGTGTAGGCGTACGTGCTGCTGCTGCTGCTGCTGCCCCCCCGGCCGAAACTGGAGGCCAACTGATGCCACAGCTGACGGGGGCTGCTGCTCCTGTGGCCGGCGACATGGAGAGGGGGGCGGGAAGGTGGTGATAGGGGGGTGGAGGGAGGGTTAGGGTTAGGCTAACCTTAACCCTAACCCAACAGGGGGGGTGGGAAGGTGGTGAGAGGGGGTGGGAGGGAGGACAGTTGGGAGTGGAGCATGGGCAGTCCAGGGGTAGGGGTAGGGGGACATGAGGGTGGAGAGGGGGGAGGCGGACAGGTGTGGGTGCAAGCATGCAGGTGGGGTAGGGGTGGGGTGGGGTGGGGGGCCAGGGGGCCAACTGGTACCCCCCACACAGGCAGGACTTCGCCCTAGCCCACAGATGTTGCAGCAGTGCAGCAAGTCAGCCCCACCCACCTCTGACTGTCATCAGGACACGCTCCCTTGCCTTGCCCTGTGAAGCTGCTGCTGCTGCTGCTGCTGCTGCTGCTGCCAGCACCAGCCCCAGCGCCATCACCCAGATCCGTCCAGCCCTCGTCATGGCCCCCCCAGCTGGCCTCCCCCCCTCCCCCGCCCCACGCCCCCCCACTGCTGCTCCCACTGCTTGGGGGGAGGCGAGGGCGTGGGGGGGCCATGCCAGCATCCATGTCAGTGGGGGGGGGCTCATCCAGCTGCTGCTGCAGCCGGAGCGCCCGCTGCTCCTGGCGGGCTGCTGCTGCCCGGCTGATGGCCCCAAGGTAGCACTCACACAGGAGCTGCAGCCGCATGCACACATGCATGGAGCATAGAGAATGCTTGCATGGAGCATGCTGAGCAGGTGGCTGCATGCTGAACAGTAGTAAGAAAAGAGCAAAAACGAGTGTTGTAATGGGCACATTGTCATGGACGCAGCTGGAGGTTGACATGTGACCACACAAAACTCACCATCACACTGTTTTTGCTTTCCTTGGCCTGGCTCACTGCCGCCCAACCCCTGCTGACACCTGTGCAGTGCCAGCACCTGCCTGCTCCTCTAAGACTCTGCCTTGACCAACAGCTCCACACTCCTGAGAGACTTGAAAACATGACCCAGTAAGGTGGGGACCCCCACGCCCTGCCCCGCCCTTCCTCCTCCTTCTCCACCACCTCCCCGTCCCCCCTCCCCCTCCTCCTCCTCCGCCTCCTCTCCCACCGTTGCCTTCTCACCTGCCCCTCCACCCACCCCTGCTGACCTGCAGCCGAGTGCTGTTCAGCGTGGGCAGCGGGATGGTCTTCACCGTGACATAGGAGGAGGTGAGGGCAACCCCTGAGGCACGCCACACAACACAAGGATGAGGGGTCAGGGGGAAAAACCTCCCCTCACCTCCTCCCTCTACACCTCCCCTCGCCCCACTTCCTTTCCCCCTTTCAAAGAAACGTCCCTCCCCCTGCCCCTCCCTTGCCCCCCCCCCTGCCCCTTTGTCCCCCCTGCCCCTCCCCTGCCCCTCCCCTCCCCTCCCCCTCCCCCTTTGTCCCCCCTGCCCCTCCCCTGCCCCTCCCCTGCCCCTCCCCTGCCCCTCCCCTGCCCCTCCCCTGCCCCTCCCTCTCCCCCTTTGTCCCCCCTGCCCCTGCCCCTCCCCCTTTGTCCCCCCTGCCCCTCCCCCTCCCCCTTTATCCCCCCTGTCCCTCCCCCTCCCCCTTTGTCCCCCCTGCCCCTGCCCCTCCCCCTTTGTCCCCCCTGCCCCTCCCCCTCCCCCTTTGTCCCCCCTGCCCCTCCCCTGCCCCTGCCCCTCCCCTCCTCCCCTACCAGTGAGGGCCATGAAGCAGACGAGGGCGGCGCGGGTGTCTTGGCCCACCACTCCACTCAGCGCAGCCCCGGCCACTGTGCCAAACATGGAGGCACAGATGTACTGACTGGTGCCCCTGCAAGGCCAGGGCAGCGCCAGGGCAGCCCCACACGCTGGCCATGGGCTGGGAGAGGCTGCCTTCCCATGGCAGGGGCCAAGGATGAGCTCGTGACGAATAGGGCTTGAGCTTGGCAGGGCGGGGCGGTGTGCAGTCCTAGGCTGAAGGAAGAGGTGGGTAGGGGAGGCGGGTTGACCCTAACCCTGACCCAGGGAGCTGTCTACTGTCATTGAGGGTCAGGGTGAGTTATGTTGGTGAGTGGGTTGTAAGTTAGCACAACTCTAGCCCTCAACACAACCCAAACCCAGGGAGCTGTCTTCTTGTATTCTTATTGTATCCTAACCCTAACTGTAACCGCAACCCTAACCGCCAACCGTATCCAAACCCCTGACCACAACCCTAGCGCTAACCGCAACCCTAACCCAGGGAACTGTCTGCTTGTACCAAAGCAGTTTGCATTGGGGGGCAGGAGACTCCACGCCTACCAGGGGCTGGTGCGCTTTCCAGGTGCGTCTGTCAAGGTGCGCCTGCCTGCCACGATGCATTGAGGGCAGGGGACCGGGTGCCTGGGTGCACCTGCCAAGGGCTGTCCCTGGCTACCCTGGGCTGCGACCCTCACCCCAGCCCTTGCACCCCTTGGCCTGGTGCAGCCCCAGTGCATGCCACCCCTCTGGCCCCACTGCCTGGCTGGCTGTGCTCACTTTGCTGTGATGTCTGCGATGTTGTTGTCACGCGCAAAGGCCAGGTTGAACACGGAGCGAGTGGAGCCATTGGCCATCCAGGCCAAGCCCTTTAGGCAGTTGGCTGCTGAACCCAGCAGCAGGAACCACTAGCCAGGTGCCACAGCAGCAACAGCAGAAGGCAAGGCAGGTTGGCAAACCATTAGGAGCAGGTCACTCCCTCCCTAGGGGTCACACCCAGTGCCAGCTTCCTAGGCTTGTGGTCACACCCATGCATGCATGCATGCATGCATGCACCCTTCCTGCCTGAACTCATGTGCCACATCCTCATGCTGGTAACATCTGGCACATGACCTGACACTAGCTTGCTCCGTGTTTCAATGGATGGTGCGAGCATGTGTGGAATGAGCAGTGTGAGGGCATGCACGTCACACCTGTGGCGCCATGATGGTGATGATCTCCACCAAGGTGGCCAGCTGCAGCAATATCATGGACAGGAAGTACCTGGGCAGACAACCAGGCAGAGACCAGCAAGTAGAGCAGCAGCAGGCAGCAGCAGCAGGCAGCAGCAGCAGCAACAGGAGCAGCAGCAGCAGGAGCAGCAGGAGCAGGAGCAGCAGCAGGAGCAGAAGCAGCGGCAGGAGGCAGCAGGTAGTGTATGGGGACCGCTGAGGCCAGTCAAAGTCTCACAGCCCTCTCCTACTGACCCTCTTGCTCTCACCACGTTTCCTGGTCTTCTCCCCTCTCCCCCTCCTCCTCCACTCCCTGCCCCTCTTCCCTTCCCCTTGCCCTTGCCTGATACCAGCTTCATCATGCAGCACTGTCTACCCCTAGCCCTCCCCACCCAACCAGACAGTTGCAGCCATGTCTCTGGCTGCCCATAGCCCACCAGGACTTGGAGTGGATGTCAAAGTTGTGTGCGATGGTCTTCCCAAACACCAAGGTGCCCATCTGGCCCAGCCCGTCCTTCAGCACCCTGCAGCCAGGGACAGCACCTGGGCTAGCTGCTGGTGGCTGCGTGTTGCGGGGCAGGGGCGAGGACAGGGGCGGGGGCAGGGGCAAGGATAGGGGCAGGGATAGGAGCAGGAGCGGGGGCAAGAACAGGGGCAGGGGCAAGGACATAGGCAGGGGGCAGGGGTAGGGGTAGGGGCAGGGGCAAGAAGCGAGCTGGGGCAAGGACATGGGCAGGGGGCAGGGACTGACCAGTTCAGGGCACCTGCCGTGGGAATGGCGCCTGCCCCTAGGCCCACTGCGTACAGGAGGAAGGTTGACGCCAGCACTGCAGCGTACAGGAGCAAGGCCATACACAGGGCGCTGGGGTCACACAATGCACAGGGGCACAGGGGGCTGGGGTCACCCTGGCAGTGGGAGCAAGTTTGGCAGAGCTGAAGAAGGCTCAAGGTTGTCATGCAGCCGTGGAGGCATACCACAGCTACACCTAGTCTGTGCAGTGGAACAACGTCCCATGCCGCTGCCTGCTGCTTCCTGCTGCTGCTGCTTGCCGCCTGCTACTGCTGCCTGCCACCTGCTACTGCTGCCAGCTGCTGCTGCCTGCAGTGTTCTGCTTTCGCCTACTGCGTTCTGCCTTGCCTGCTGCGTTCTGCCTTTGCCTGCTGCTTCTTACTGCAGTCTGCTGCCTCCTGCCGCCAGGTACTTCCCGCTGCTGCCGTGTGCTGTTGCCTGCTGTTGCCTGCTGCCGCTCCACTGGCATGACCACAGTCAGACCCTTGTGCACAACAGCGTCTTGCCTGCCTGCCTGCCTGCTTGCCTGCCGCTTCTGCCAACTGCTTGCCGACCCACACACCCTGGTTGGCTGACAGCGCAAAGTTGGTGATGGCCTGCCAGACAACACAGTCCATGTAGCCTCGACCAACTGCTGTAGGGTAGCCAACTGGCAAAAAGGTGGCACGCAGGAAGCCGCGGGCCTGACTGCACAGCCACACATAGGAAACAGCATGGGGCAAGTATGGGTATAGCACACAGAGGCCAGCAATGCTTTGCAGCTAACTACACAGCTGCGGATGTGGTTGCCGGCAAGAGGACCTCGTGATAGAGTTTGTATTGTCAAGTCAAACGGTCAACGATGCCGTCACACGTCAGCATCCGTCTGATCCGGCAAGTCACCTGCGGAAGCTCTCGTGCGGTGCGGGACGACCTGGCAGGTGTGTCTCTACAGGCGTCCGCGAGAAAGTAAACCCCTCCTCCGCAGAACCTTGCATACACAGTACCACTCTGGACATCTCATGCGAGGCCGGATTGTTGAGTTTGGAACTTTGGCATCCTGGGATTGTGTCATCGAGCAAAAAAATCTGCTGCTAGGGCTCCGCACCTTCAACTCGGTAGTTCGCAGCAACGCCAATGCGCATCTCGCTCGTGATGGACAGCTGCTGCTGCTTCCGGCTGGAGCCAGAGCTTAGCGTGCGCCATAGAGCACGCGGTGCTGAACGGCGTGCTGACGCAGCTAGGAGCATTGCACCACGCCGCAGCTGGTGCCTCCGCTACATTTGCGGTGTTTGATATGCTCGCCGGTCGTCGTATTACCCACGAGTCACGTAAGATATGCTCCATGCATGTACCTTCATCCCATTCATTCATTACTTCATCCTATTCATTCATTCCTTCATCCCCTTTTTCAAGTTCTAATTCTAACAGCCCTCATGCAACACCAAAGAAACGCTTACCGTAATACGTGGTCACACGCGTAAGGTTCCGCCTAACCAATCCGTAAGGTTCCGCCGTAAGGGGCCCATGCAAGCATGCGGGGCATCTTTTTCGCCTTTCCCCTTCCGCCTTCCCTGCTTCCGCCGACCCTGCTTCCCCTGTTTCCGCCAACCTAGAGTACTTGTTTACTTTGTTACTTTGTGTGTTTGCAACCTTTACTCATCCCATGACAGCAGCTGGTGGGTTGCTAGGCTGCCAAACCTTCAACCCTCCCCATCTCAGCCATGCAATGAAGTCATTTATGCAGTGAACTGGCGCCCTTGTAGCGTGCGCCACTGACGTGAAAGATGCTGACGTGAGAGACTGACGTGAGAGATGCCTTCCAGCACCTGCACGACATGGGGTAGTAGGAGGTGGCACAAGCAGAAAGATGGCACAGTAGTAGGTGGCACAAGCAAAAAGGCCTCTGGCTCACCTCTTGGTCCTAGCTCTGGTCCTGCGGGGTCTTGCGCATCCACCTCTCGTACTCCTCACGTAAGATATGCTCCATGCATGTACCTTCATCCCATTCATTCCTTCATCTCAGGCGGCCCCAACATTCAAAAAATGGCAGTAAACCGACCCCTGGTAGTAGGACGGCTGTAACTCTGCACTCGCTGCGCCAAATTTAATGCTAGCTGGCTCAGTATGTAGCTAACCCAGCCAGCTACCTTTCACCCATCCAAAATAAATATCCAGTCAGTAGGCCGTGCACAGCAAAGCATCAAAGTTAGTAATTCAAATTCGAGCCGGTTCGGGGCATGCAGTCATCGCTGCGACCACTCGCGCCGCTTAGGTTGCTCTACACGAGCATGCGCATCGGCAGAAGCAGTCGGATCGGAAAACGGTTGCGGAAATGTGGCACGAAGGCGGTTGGCAGGTGGTTGGTTGCTCCAATGACTCATTCTCACCCTGCACCTCTTGGTGTGCTGCCTGCAGCTGCTCCATGTCTGCCTGCAGCAGCTGATAATCTGCCACCGCATCACCGAGCTGCTGGTGGAGCTGCTCAACCTGTGCCCGCAATTTCATGGCCTCCACCTGTGCCTTGTTCCTTTCAGATTTCAAACCATTGGGGGTGCACTTAAACCCTGCCTTGGGTGAGGCATTCAGCTCTTGCAGGGATTGGCGCCGCGTCTTGCTAGGCCTCTTACCCCCCATGGTGGTTGCTAGGGCTGGGGGTTAGGCTGGGAGGGGTAGGGCTGGGAGGGATTGGCCTGGGAGGGGGGGGGCCTGTGAGGGGTTGGGCTGTGAGGGGTTGGGCTGTGAAGGGGGGGGGGGGGGGGTGAGGGGGTGGGCTGTGAGGGGGGGGCCTGGGAGGGGTTGGGCTGGGAGGGTTGGGCTGGGAGGGGGTGGGCTGGGAGGGGGTGGGCTGGGAGGGGGTGGGCTGGGAGGGGGTGGGCAGGCTCAATGAGGTGGGCTCCTGCAATGATGGGTGGAGGGGTGGCGGGCATGGTGGGTCGATGCATACCATGGTATAAATGTGCCTGGTGAACATGATGTAACTTTGAAAGAGTCAAACGGATTGAGGCCTGGGCTATTTAATGTGCGATTTGTTTCAAGAGATGCAGCAATGAGTCAAGAACAAACATTACGTATCGCTTTTTCTATGGGTGCAGCGGGTGCAACACAGTGGGGGACAGAGATGATGAGGGGGGGGTGTAAGCCGGTGATACCTTAGTGTGCGCCGACACAAATGGTGTATTCGGCGAAAGCGAATACGCCCAGATGTTTCAATCACCCCGTCAAGGTGCCCTGCACGCCCGGCAGACATCGCGTTGGGTGTTGGCCGGACATTCCATTTGTGCACAACCAGCTCACTACGCTAGGTAGATGGAGCCTCAGCGATGTGGCTCACCGTGCCAAGGCGACCCGTCTCGCCGATGTGAATTGTTCGCGGGCACATGTGGCAGTACGCGAGCAGAGACTCCAATGGCTAGCGCTGATGGTCAGATTACGCGGACTAAACCGCCAATGCCAATGTGATTAACGCTATAGAGAACAGTGCAGTTTTGAGAGAGTACTTGCATGAAGATTACCAACCCCATGTTGGGGCCGCCTGACTTCATCCCCTTCCTCACGTTCTAATCCTAGCAGCCCTCATGCAACACCAAAGAAAAGCATGAGTTGTAATCAAACACAGGCTGCGAAATCGCTGTTGTCATCATCATTGTAAAGGCTATTGCTAGTGTGCCTACTGCCCACTCCAGCTCAGCCTTCTGGTGTGTGTGCCTCCAGGTCTACTACTAGCAAGAGCTAAACCCTATACTATAGCTCTTACTCACACACATCCCCTTTGTGAGAGGTTTGGTATCTTGGTTTCTTGGATTGTCTTGCTGTAGCTGGCTATTGCCGCCACTTGCGCCGCCACTTACGCAACAGGGCCTTGTCACGCAGGTACACCCACTCCTGGCCTGGCTGGCCTGGCTTTGGCAAGGCTGGGCGGCCTTCCCAGTAGCACAGCTCAGTGGGGCGTGGGCCTGGGCCGACTGCACAGCGGCGGATGTTTAGCGCGGCTGAGACGTCCCGGTCATAGAACCTGCACATGGGTGTGAGCGATGCATGAAGTCAAGTCATGTGCCATGTCATGTGTCATTTCATGTGGGATATGTTGCGGCCATGCACATGTGGTCACCCCCGCCATTGGCTGCACCCCCATGGCTCAAGAGATAACATCTAACTCATTTTTGCACGGATGAGGCCACCGATTGGTGCGATGAGCTGGTGGTGGTCTAACTAGAGTGCAGCCAGCCCCAGCGGCGACGTGTTCTGGGGCGTCGCAGACACTATTAGCGACGGCTATAGGCAGCCTGGACCCAGCGCGGCGTGAATGGCGCAACCTGACTGGACATGCCAACTCGTTAGGTTAGCACGCGACAATGTTGCAGCGTCCCAGCACGCATCGAGACCCTCTCTTAAGCTCACCCGCTGCGTCCCGGCCTGCTCCCTTGCCCCTTGCTCTAAAGTGTCACCTTTGGTCATCCAATAACGGATTGACCAATGGTTTGGGAGCGTGACCGCGACGGCGGCTTCCTGCTGAACACAGGTACAGTCCACATGTGGCAGCTATTTCTTGGTTGCACAAGATGTTCTCCGCATTGGTGCCTGTGGCTCCTGAAAAACCACGAACGGCAAGAATTAGTAAAAAATATGCAGAAACTGAGCTGTTACGAGTGTTTGACGCTGTGTAGGCCATGGTTGGCAAGAAAAGGGGAGTGAAGGCTACATGTGCCAATGCCCAGAAAGGGAGAGAGGCTCTGGCACAGCGCAGGGCTGCTGAGGCTGAGGCCAAAGCACAGGCTGATGCTCGTGCTTATGAGGCACAGTTGCACCAGCTGCAGGCTGACCTGCAGCAGAGGGAGCAGCAAGTTGCTGACACCCAGCGCTTGCAACAGCGCCCCCTCCCCCTCAGCCCAGGCCAGCGCAGCAAGCACAGTCCAACCCAACCCAGCCACCGCCCTCCATCCCTTCCTGCCTGCCGCCACCACCCCTGCATGGAGGCACAGCCAGTGGGTTGGCCGTGAGGGCCTGGGGGCAGGCATTGACGGAGTTCTTTAGCGCATGCCGCATGCCTGGGGATCTATGGGTCCCCTACGCTGCTGGTCGTCTCACTGGGGGTGCAGAGGTGTGGTGGTTCCACCAGGTTTTTAACAACACCCCCGCTGCCACGTGCTGGATGGCCTTTGTGGGAGGACTGTGTAAGCATTACACCCCCGCTAAAGAGCGCGCATGGCAGCCAGCCGCGCAGACTTTGGCCACACGCACCGCAGCTCAACAGGTGCACAGCGCAGCCCCCACCGTGTTGCTGACGACCAGCAACAGATTTGCCACGCTGCCAGAGGCCGATGAGCAGGAGCAGCAACTGCCCTCCCAACCTGCAAAGTGAGTGCTGCCCCCACCATCTACCCTCACCATCCACCAGCAATTGTACTACCCCTACCGTCTTGCTTGTCACCAGCCATATCTAGACAACCACCCCAGCTGCCCTGCTGTTACTGCTGCTGCTGTGCAGATTGGATGAGCCTCAAGGAGCAGCAGCATTAATTGCTGCTGCAGCTGTGGCTGCTGTGCTAAGAACTGCTGTAGAGGCAGAGGCAACAGGGGCAGCAGTGGGGTCAGGGGCAACAGGGGGGGGCTATGCACCGCCTTGCCCCGAACAGACGATCTCCCCACGTTCGGTGTGGGACTTGCGCACGCACCGGCAGCAACAGCAACAGCAACAACAGCCCCTCAGCCCCTCCCCTCGGGCCTGGCAGCGGAGGCTGCAACCGATGCTGGATAAGTTTCAGAAGTACACAGTTGAGGAGGGTGCAGACACTGTCGCATCGCATTTCAAGAGCACGCATGACTCTGAGGGTGGGGTGTCCAAGAGGGAGTGGAGGGAGCAGATGTTAGTGCATCCTGAACTGGTGGGGAAAGTGTGTGGGGCTGCTGTGCTGACTGACTGGGCTAACAAGCATTTTGCTGTGCCATGCCAAGCACAAGACACCAGTGCCAGCCACCTGCAACGTGGTCACATCATGTTTTGGCGCTACCTGGTGCTGGACGACGCTAGGCAAGCAGGTGTATGCAACATACCTGAGGCTGATGTGCAGCGCATGCATGATGATGTGGTGGGGTGCAGGGTGATGCACCGCATGGTGTTCACACCTGACAGGGAGCAGCCTCAATGGGCCATGGCTGGTTGTGCATGCAGCACGCGCATGAGTGTGCCATGCCAGCCGTGCATGAAGCCTGACACCCCCCCCCCACTTGAGCCCATGCCCATGTTTCAAGACACTGTGAAGGAGGTGAAGGATGACGAAGAGTGTTATGCATTGTTGATGTTGTTCCATTCCGATTTGATGCATGATGAGGAGTGTTTTGGCAAACTGACCAACACACACTGTGCACGATATGCATGCACATGGGGTGGAAGAGGGAAAAGGGACGTCGGCTATTGCGTCGTCTGGTGCTGAGAGAGCTGCAAAGTGAGCAGCTGGAGGCTGAATATGAGGCGGACAATGGATGTGGCTCAGTGTAAGGTGCATGGGGGTCTACTTTGGAGCATCACAAACGGCCCACACATGATGACAACGCGTTTCTGGTTTTCAGACACGTCAAGAACCCACACAAGGAACCACACACAACTGGCAGTTCATCATTCGACGTCCTGGTTGGACAGTTATGGGGGCCGGAAAAGTGCCCAATTCGAGAAAATTTTAGGGGGTGATGCGACACGAGTTGCACGCTGTTCGGGTGCAGGGACAGGCCAGAAGCCGTACCATCACTCTTATACATCTCATCAGCACTAGCACTAGAACACATGTCAGGGGGGGTCCGGCGCCCGACAAGAATTCAAAAAGTAAATCCCCGTCCATGTCGCTGGGCCACTGAGCGCGATAGCGATGCGCTGATCACAGCCCCACTAAGCAGGCCACTCCCGGCACAACGCGACCCGATCTCCCAGCACCCCCGCCCGCCCCGGCACAGGTGCACATCAGCCCGAGCAGCCCGCTAGCTTCGCTTTGATGAGCTGCACCGCCCTGCGCAAAAATCGCTGTAAAACTCCTAAAGACCGGTCGGAGTTTATCAGGGGTGCAGCCAATGGCGGGGGTGACAATTAGGGCGCGGCTCCCCCCGCCTAATATTAGGTATTAGATTATAGTAGTGGCGTTTTCACGCGTTTAAAAACGTTAGCAGCCCTATCCTTAAAACGATTATATTAGATCTAATCCGGCCGGTATTAGATCTAATATGCGTATTAGATGACGATGTTTGATCCTGGGCGCTGTGAGTGCAGCCGTGCGACCCTAGCGCACTGGTCGCAATTGCAAGCGCGTCACATTGTCACTTCCAGCCGGCAGGCAGGCCGGCAGCTGCATTGGCAGCCAAGCGGCGATGGCCGCAATCACATAACAGAAGTACAATGGCAAGAATACTGACACGTCTGTGGTGATGTTGAAAGTCTAGGCTCGCAAGTTCACCGCAACTTGGGACTTTGAGTTCGTGGAGGGCATCGCCAAAGCATTCTGCAAGCGATGCCCGCGTGCAGAGAACAATGAGGGCGCCAGCGTAAAAAAATTGACTCAAACTGAGAGGCAGCATCCGCTGCGATGCACACTACATACGGCACTCGTTGGCAAGTGGCGCATTGATGAGGATTGATACTCTAACAACTTTATGAAGACTGTCACAGCGGACATCAGCGTACGCCGCGATCTTTGGGACCTCACAGCCCGATAGTAACAATACGACAGCTGCGGCAGAGCGCAACTGGTCAGCATTGGGCCTGACTCAGGTGTTCCCAACTGTTTAAAAATGACAGGAAACCGACCCTTGGCAGTAGGACGGCTGTAACTCTGCACTCACTGCGCCAAATATTATGCTATATGATTCACAATGTAGCCAACCCGGCCAGCTACCTTTCGACCATCCAGAATAGTTTAACACTCAGTAGGTCGTGCACAGCAAAGCATCAAAGTTGGTGATTTAAATTCGAGCCGTTGCGGAGCATGCAGTCATCGCTACGACCGCCCGCGTCGCTGAGGCTGCTCTACGCGAGCGTGCGCGTCGACAGCAGCAGTCGGATCGGAGAGCGGTTGCGGGAATGTGACACTGAGCCCACCTCCCCCCATACCTGGAGGGCAATGCCACAGCTCAACCATTGGGACTTACAGCATGCTACTTACTAGGTTACGCTCCTTTTAGACATTGTTACACACGCTCATACTCAGATATGTCAAAAGCACACTTTGGTCTGTGACCGTCAACTCCCTTAGCCGATTTCGGGGTCAGGGCCATGCAGTCAGTCACACAGCTCCACACCATGACCGAGTTTGGACTCGGCTCCTCTGAGAGTTACACTCCCCTACATCCCATCCACCTGCGTGCAACGTTTCAGAGCTCAACTGCCACCCCACAGCCCCGTGGCCTTGATTCTGCTTGGAGAAGATGATGCCACTTTGAAGATGTCAAACTGATAGAGGCCTAGGCTGTTTCACGCGATTTGTTTCAACAGATGCGCTAATGGTTCAAGAACAAATAAAATATAGCCATTTTCTTGTGGGTGCAGCGGGTGCAACACAGTGGAGGACACAGTGGAGGAGGGGGGGGTGTAACCCGGTGATACCTTAGTGTGCGCCGACCCAAATGGTGTATTTGGCGGAAGCGAGTATATTTTATATGTTCCAAACACCCCGTCAAGGTGCCCTGCACGCCCGGCAGACATCGCGTTGGGTGTCAGCCGGACATTCCATTTGTGCACAACCAGCTCACTACGCAAGGTAGATGGGGCCTCAGCGATGTGGCTCACCGTGCCAAGGAGACCCGTCTCGCCGATGTGATTTGTTCGCGGGCACATGTGGCAGTACACGAGCAAAGACTCCAATGGCTAGCGCTGATGGTCAGATTACGTTCAATAAGTTACGGCTGCCAATGTGACAAACGCTATCGAAAATAGTGCAGTATTGATAGAGTACTTGCATGAACATTACCAACCCCATGTTGGGAACGCCTGAGCCTGACCTACGAAAATAATCACTGCCACCCACCCATCTGCCACCCATCCATCGCCCAGCATGGCCTTCAGATGCACGTGCAATGTCAACAACCGTTGTTTAGGGGTTGAGCAAGCCTCACAGGCGAAACACACAGCTTGGCGCAAATGAACAACCTACTGAGATCCCCGCGATTTCAACCCCGGTGGGAACCTGCTCTTGCCGTCTAATATTAGGTGCGTATTAGACCCGTATTATATTAGGTCGTCTAATATAGATCTAATATAGATTGACGCACCCTAGTGACCATGTGCAGTGCCAGGCAAGTGCTTACCTGATGTTGTTGCTTGTTGAGCACATCAAGCTCCTGACTTGAGCTGACTTGAGAAATGGGAACGCTTTGCTTCGCTGTACACTGGCCGCAGCCACCTGCATGGACACATGGGGCAATGTATATTTGTAAGATTTTTCCTTACCTTCCCAATCTTGACTAGGGAGCGACCGGCCCGACTATAATTATATTTATAGTTTTATATGGCTTGAGCACTTTTATAGTTTTTATAGGTCCTCGAATCTTGCATCCGCTTCCACCGCCGACCAGCGCAATGGCTGCGCCTAGCCCCGATGACCCCAATGCGCTAGGGTCGGATGGTCTGCCCAAGTTTGCCCATACCACCACGCAAACCTTGGAGGGAAGGAAAGCACTGTCGTTCAGGTGTAGAACCTGGTCAAAGGCTTCACTACGCGCGCCAGTTATCGCCAATTATCGCCAGTTATTCGAATCAGCTCGATGAATAAGCTGGTCGTCATCGCAAGAGCAGTGCCAAGAGCAGCAGGTAGGAGGCGCTTGGAGCGTCAGCATGGACTTCCGGTCAGTGCACATGCAGCTGGGGTGTTAATCTTGCTGTTAAGCCCAGCCCAGGTTAACGGTTAGGGTTAACCCGTTAAGCCCAGCCCAGCCCAGCCATGGGGCATTGGGCATAGGCAGCAAGGCAAAGTGCTTAGCAGTCCCGTAGTGAGTGTTAGCTAAAGCAAGGAGCTGCAGCCGGTCCTTGCTTGTTGTGCACATAGCAGAGGTGGTGTGTGAGGCATGAGTCAATGTGTTGTGGTAAAAATTGGTGTTGTGGTAGCATAGGTGGTGTGTTGTTGAGGTGTTGTTGTGTTGTGTGGTGTTGCCATCAATGCATGTACTTAGCATCAGCGTCTTGCATCAATGCATGTACTTAGCATCAGCGATACATGTCTTCTGTAGTGGTGTTACAAGGCAGTTGAGCTTGAGACATGTATGCTTCCAGTGCTTCTGCCTCTTTGGTGTGGTGTACCACTAAGCACAAAGTAATGATTGTAAGACATGACATGGCAAGTTTGTATCAGATCAGAATCAACATTGTGGAGAGAATGTAAAATGACCCTCCATGACGACCCTCCACAGGGTCGGTAGGACCCTGCCCGGGGTCGGCAAGACCACTTTCAGTCATAACTTCCCCCCCCTTCCCCTAGCCCACCCCAACCCACACCCGTATCAACATCTTCGCCACCTTCTTGCATCACCTTCTTGCATCAATGCCACCTTCTTGCATCAATGCATGTACTTAGCATCAGCGATACATAGTGTTCATCACCGCCTCTCAACGGCGCACCGTGAACATTTCAGTGTTAATCTTGACCCTACCCAGCCACCTTGACTCCACCACCTCCCAGAACTACCCGGACCCTCCCCCACTGACCATCACCCACTGTCCCTCTCACCTGAAGGCCTCTGGTGGCTGCCCAGGGAGGGCCTCACCGGGGTTGGCTACTAGGGTACGCCCATATAATTATAGTTGGCTCGGATTCCTATAAAAACTATAATTATAGGCTATGTAGTAGATAGTGGAAGCGCCGGAAGTTTTAGGCGCCCTAAAAACGCGAGGCCGAGGCGCTGGAGCGTAACAGCTCGAGACCAAAGCCAGCAGCCGCGGAGCGTAGCGACTGTTCATCGGGGATTGGTGCTTCAATCTATTGCGCTATGTCTCAACACTCGTTTCTTGGGCCTACGCCAGCTGAGGACTACGACGAAGAGGAAGTAGACGTGGTGGACGGCGACTGTGATGATGAGCCCCTTACGCTTGGTGTTTTCAACCTTATGCCCGACGTGACTGCCCCTGTTCCAGGTTAGCTTCCGTGTGTACGGTCTTGATTCCTCGCTGGCACTGAAACCACTATTCTTTGCCCTGCAGGTGACCCTTCTCGCCCTGCAGGTGACGCTCCTGATGGAAGACTTCCATCTGCGCGTGTTCGTCCTCCTTTCTTGCCGAGTATGTTTCGCATTGTTTCCTTGTACGCACTGATTGTGTTTGTTCGCTGTCCATTGCTCTATATTGTTTGGTTTGTAGGCTTTGGCAAGACCGTCGTCCGCTTCCCTTTTAAGGCTGGACCTGACATTCGCGGGTCTGCTCTGCCTACAGGTATGTATCGCGTCTCTCTAACAGCTTGGGTGTTGTAATTTCACCTCTGTTATTCTGATGTCTCATAGATAATGAGCAAGCTGGCCCGAGTGCTCCTAGAGGCTCTTCTCTTTTAGCATCAAATGGTATGTATCCTTGTATTTGATGGTATGGATTCTGCCTTGTTAGACGGTTACTTGGTGCTTTATGTTGTTGTTTGCAGATGTGTCTCGCTATCAAATGATGGCCTTGGATCCCTCTATTGCTAAGGCTCAGCTTCACAGCACGGTCTGCCCAAAGACTGATGCAACAGAAAAGTCTTTGATGAAGAGCACATTTGCTTTTTTCTTTGAGGCTGACTTGAAGGGCACTTATGCTGATGGCATTACTGTGCCATTGTGCTACAAGGGACTGCTGCGTGAGTTCCTGGTTGATGTGTCCGAAGACATCCAAGACATCACGCATCGCCTCTATGTCTGGGTCAATGAGCGGGCTGCTGACCTGTGCGTCTTGTTCTGTGCATATGCTGCACGTAAGTGTCCTCTATATACCACTGTTATCTTGTATTATGCTTGCATGTTATGAGTGTATAATGGCCAATTATATTCACATTATTATGTTTTATTGCAGATGCGCGCAACTCCAAGGCCAAAGGGGAGGATGGTTTTGGCTTGAAGTTTCCGCCCAAGTCGTTTGTACATCGCTTCAATTGCATCGCTCATCAGCTGTTTTTGCACCATCAGTCCCTTGATCGCCAAGGGCGGGCTGTGCCCAGTTTTGTGCGGCCGCAGTTTCTGGATGCCAAGCATCGGGTGTGGGGCCAGCTGTGGAACACCGTGGATGGTGCATCCAAGCTCGCTGCGCAGGCTGGTGAGGTGAGTTATTTATAACGAGGTAGGTTATCTAGCTGTCTATTTATGACCTTGTGTTAATGATGTTTGTTGTTGTATCCACGTAGGTGAGCTTGTTGCCCAAGCAAGCTCCAGTCATTACGCCCAGTGCCTTAGCAGATGCTGAGCCTCTACTGGACACGCACACGCCTGTGGGGCTGCAAAACATGGCTCTTATCTACCTGGGTGTGCATGGCCAGGTATGGTGTTTTGTCCTAAACCAGGGTTTGTAATGTTGCCAGCACCAGCCGTGCCGTTGCCAGCACCAGCTGTGCCTGCCGTCGTGCCTCCGCCTACCCCTACGGCCTCTTTTGCAGAGGCTGCAATTCCCCCTTCCACACCCTCTGTCGTGCACCCTCCCATTTCATCTCATACCCCATCCTTGGGAGTGTGTGTTGGGGATGGTGTGGCGACAGGCAGCTGCAGCACACCACCACCTCCTAATCCCCTTGTGCATGGCTTTGTCAAGTGGCCTTCAAGTGGCGTGCCATTGGCTGAGCAGATGGCCACCATGGCACAGCAGATGGCGGCCTTTCAAGTGCAAATGCAGCTCACAAGCCTGCAAATGCAGGTCCAGGTTATGCAGCAGAGCATGCTTTCCAAGAAGGAGTGAGAGTCATGCTTAGTCTTGAGTCATGCTCGATGCTTGGTGCTGGTTATGCTTGGCGCTTGGATGGAGTGAATTTCTTGCTTGGTGATTAATGTTTAGATGAGCATGGTTGAATCTGCGCTTTATTCTAGCACTTTTTTTAGATAATTGGCGTCCCCGTTTTTAAGAGCATAACAGACGTTTTTAAGAACTTAATAGGCTTCCGGCATGGGAACTAAGTCTCTTAAAAAGCAGGCTATTAACTATTATAACGCATGAAAACGGAACTAAAGGACTATAATTATAGCTTGGCTCAGTAGCTTAGCAGCCTAGTGCGCTCCACTTACCTCCACTTACCTCCGCCCCCCATCTACCCCTCCCCTCCTCACCCCCCGCCACCCAAGCTCATGGGGAGGCTTGGCTTGCCTCACGGCTCCCCTCCCTGTGGAAGCTACCCTGGCTCAACTCTTCAAAGGAGGTCATGTGGCGCCTAGTAGTCAACGGGGTCCCTTGTGCAGGGGGTCTCAACATCGGCATGGCCTGCCCGTGCGGCTGGGTTCCTGTGCGGGATCCTTCACTCCAAGGGCAGGCCAGGGCCGATGCTCAAGGCAGTGCCATGAGGCGCCACACTTTCTGGGACTGCCCCCTAGCTTGTGCCGTTGTGCGCGAACTGCGCCGGGCCCTGCCCCCTACTATTCACCTCCACACCGCGCATGTCTGGCTGGCCATGTCACCTTGCACCACCCATGTCCACCAGGGTGTGTGGGATGTGGTCTGCTTGGCTGCCTTGGGAGCCATGTGGCGTGGTCGGCGGGTCTGGTGGGCCCGGCAGCTAGCTGCTAGGGATCATGATGAAGCCCATGCCCTACGTCAAACCTCCTTGGATGAGCTTTGGCACTTGGTTGACGCCCTACCTGATACCACCCCTGCCTTGTCCCTATGTGATAGAGTGTGCCGCTATGTTGTAGGCGACTTCTGGTCTCAAGTGCAGGACTTTGTTGCTTTGCACACCATCCCCCACAAGTGGCCTGCTGGGCACTCCATTCCTCACAACCACCCTTTCATCTGCACCCATGGTGAGGGCCAAGCTAGGCAACTACGCACCCACCTACCTGAGACTGCTGCCATTGAGGACATGCTTCCTGCTGATTTGGACTGATTTGGACTGACCTTCACCTAACCTAACTTAGCCTTGGGGGTAGTCTTCTTGTCTTGCTTCCCTTGTCTAGCTGGGCCTCCTAGTAGGCAGTGGTGGGGACGCTAAGGACGCCATTTAGAGCTTTGTGCCTTGTCCTTGCTGTTTGTCACCTAGTGTAGTCTGGGTAGCGTGTGGCAGCCTGACAATCGCTAGGCCTCCCCCTATTCTCCCTTTGTGCCCATGAGGGCTGCTTGCTCGGTGTGAGCGTTTTTGCCCCAGACAGTGTGACGGTGGCCCTGCCACTGGTGCTGTAAGGCCTCTCTCTCTCCTAGTGCGAGAGGTTACGGGTTCGACCCCACGCAAGAGCGTACTTTTCACGTCAAGTCAGCTCAAACAAGCCGTGAGCAGCCCATCGACCCGCATTTTCATAGCAAGCTCATACACAAGACAAGTGAGTTGATGAAATGTTCACGGTGCGCCGTTGAGAGGCGGTGATGAACACTATGTATCGCTGATGCTAAGTACATGCATTGATGCAAGAAGGTGGCATTGATGCAAGAAGGTGATGCAAGAAGGTGGCGAAGATGTTGATACGGGTGTGGGTTGGGGTGGGCTAGGGGAAGGGGGGGGAAGTTATGACTGAAAGTGGTCTTGCCGACCCCGGGCAGGGTCCTACCGACCCTGTGGAGGGTCGTCATGGAGGGTCATTTTACATTCTCTCCACAATGTTGATTCTGATCTGATACAAACTTGCCATGTCATGTCTTACAATCATTACTTTGTGCTTAGTGGTACACCACACCAAAGAGGCAGAAGCACTGGAAGCAATACATGTCTCAAGCTCAACTGCCTTGTAACACCACTACAGAAGACATGTATCGCTGATGCTAAGTACATGCATTGATGCAAGACGCTGATGCTAAGTACATGCATTGATGGCAACACCACACAACACAACAACACCTCAACAACACACCACCTATGCTACCACAACACCAATTTTTACCACAACACATTGACTCATGCCTCACACACCACCTCTGCTATGTGCACAACAAGCAAGGACCGGCTGCACCTCCTTGCTTTAGCTAACACTCACTACGGGACTGCTAAGCACTTTGCCTTGCTGCCTATGCCCAATGCCCCATGGCTGGGCTGGGCTGGGCTTAACGGGTTAACCCTAACCGTTAACCTGGGCTGGGCTTAACAGCAAGATTAACACCCCAGCTGCATGTGCACTGACCGGAAGTCCATGCTGACGCTCCAAGCGCCTCCTACCTGCTGCTCTTGGCACTGCTCTTGCGATGACGACCAGCTTATTCATCGAGCTGATTCGAATAACTGGCGATAATTGGCGATAACTGGCGCGCGTAGTGAAGCCTTTGACCAGGTTCTACACCTGAACGACAGTGCTTTCCTTCCCTCCAAGGTTTGCGTGGTGGTATGGGCAAACTTGGGCAGACCATCCGACCCCAGCGCATTGGGGTCATCGGGGCTAGGCGCAGCCATTGCGCTGGTCGGCGGTGGAAGCGGATGCAAGATTCGAGGACCTATAAAAACTATAAAAGTGCTCAAGCCATATAAAACTATAAATATAATTATAGTCGGGCCGGTCGCTCCCTAATCTCCACCCAGCCAGTGCTGGCAGCTGGCGTAGACCTCACACAGCACGCACAGCGGGCAGCCTGGCCCCCCTGCCGTTTGTAGGGGTGGCATATGGATGTCGGCATGCTGCAGACATGTGCACACGCCATCTTCTAAAACCCCTCTTGGGAAATCTTGGGAAGAGTTGAGACTTTGGCAGGGGGTTCACAGTGAGTTCCCTAACCAGTGACGCAAGGCTGGAGAGTTGCAATGAGTTGCATGGTTGTCAGACGGGCATCAGCAGAGTGGGCAGCATGGGGGAGGTTTAGCCCACCTTTATGGAGCTTTATTAGCAAGTGAATGATGCAGTTGCCCCTGCTATGCTCATGCCGTGGTCTCTTCCTAGTTTTAGAGCCCCTGAGCCTAGTTTCGTCGCCTCAGAGCCAGCGCATGTGGGTTATTATGTTGGACATGAGGTCGGGCTCCTCGCACATCGCGCACTAACCATCGCGTTAAACATGGGCTCATTGGTACTGGGTCAACGTACATCAAGTCCGCAGGCTCGGTAGGGTCGGATACCCGGCAACATGCCCGACCAGCTCAGCGTGTGGCTCAGCGCGGCCTCATTTCGACGCTTCAATCCGCGTGTAAATCCGTGCAGAAACGAGTCCGGAAAAGCCGTTGTCCCTTATCGTTAGGGGGGTTGGTGGTTCAATGGGAGGGGTAGTCGGTTGCTGTAGGCTGAGCTGACCCGGCTTGTGCGGAATTTATACTTGCTCCTCATCCACTTGCACACCTAGGTTCGCTGGTTCACTCAGCGCAATGCACACCCGCTCAATACCGGCCATGTACTTTTTTTCAACAGTCAACAGACCGAGCCGTGGACAAGGCGTGGGACAAGGCGTATGTCTGACAACCGAGGCGTGGACAAGGCGTATGAAAGGCGCTATATAAACAGTTACTGAGAGCACTAACCCCTCTCCTTCATGGTGGCCGGGCCCGGGCGAAGCTCGCGGTGACGGGGCTTCAATGAAGATGTAGGGCAATGAAGATGTAAGGCGAATCTGTCGCAATGGCGCGATGGCGGTGCTATTCAACGACCTGCAGAACGAACGCGATGGTGGGCCTGCTGTCTAACTCCGAGGTGTTGCGGGTGCTCCATGACCGCGGAGCGGACGCCTCGCAGCCCACAGTTACCGCCAGGGCCAATGAGCAAATGGTAAGCATTTGATGGAGTGCCAGACCTCGCCTTTGCCCTATGCCTGCCCCTTTCTGATGCCGGAGTTGCAGGCTTACCATTACCTCACAGAGCACTCAGCTGGCCTCCAGGACACAATGGCACTCCAGCACTTCATCCAGCTGTTGGAGGTGGGTGCTAGGTCATGTGCTGTTGCTGCCGCCCTGCTGACAAGCCCGCTTGCACCATTGCCAGTGGTTGTGAGTACTTGTGAGTTGTGGTGGGTGCAAATGGGGACGACTGCTGCCAATTCTGCTTCATTGGTGTGAGGTCCTCCCATTTGTGTGTACAACATGTATGCCAGGCAGCTGCAGTGCAGCCTAGCATGCATCGCTGTGCCCTATGCTCCTCCTCCTGGGCCTTTAGCGCGCAGTCGGTCTCGCAGCCTCTTGCAGCCCAGGTTTGGGTACTACTTGCACTTAACAACTTAACCACTCAACGGGGTGGGCGTGAAAGGCAATGGCCACACTTGCACTGAGCAGCGCTTAGCCTCTCCAGCTCACTGGAGGTTTGATGTGGAGTTACAGTCCAGGCTCAACCATCCACCTGACTGGTGTGGTAGGGGGAGGAGCTTGGCAGCCTCACCCTGGGAAGCTGGGTGGGCCAGGCCAGGCCTGTAGGTGCACAAGGGAGCGGGGCAGGCCACCTTGCTGACCGTGCCTTGCTGCTGTTAAACCCTGGTTTTACTGCATGCACCATGGGGCTTCTCTTGCTGCAAGAAACCCATGCCAAGGTTCCATGACATGCATGCACCTCTGCATATCAGGCATGTGATGGGAGCTAGGGCTGCGCATGTAGTCAGCTGGGCACACATGTGTAGAGCCAGCAAGCGAGAGGCAGGCGCCCTGGGCACCCCCTTCCTCAGCCACCCCTGAGGTCCTCTCCCTCTCAGACGACCAGGTCTTGGGTCAGCTGAAAGGTCTGGCTCTGGCTAGAGCTGGCATGGTGATGGACTGCCACAACATCACCATGCCCACTGGATCATCCAGGAGTAGGCAGGCGGGCAGTCAGGCGTCACCAACTTTAGCCAGCATGTCATTCTCGGCCGTTCTTCCCCTGATGAGCATTTGTGATTGCTTGTAGGGTTAGGGTTAGAGTAAGGGGCCGGGTGAGGCATGATGGAGGGTAGGACCCAACCCCCCTGATCACTTGTATGCAACCAGAGCTGCCCCCCTCCACCATAGGGCTGCCATAATGCATGGCCACTTCCCTGTCAACAATGGCCAAGGCGTTTGGTGGCCACATCATCACTTTTTGGCATTGCCTGTTGACATTGCTCCGAAGCACAGCATCACATGTGCGTGTAGCGCTGTGCCTGCAGCCGTTCCAGTTGACCAAGGCGGAAGTGGTGGGCATATTGAATCTGTGTCCCAGCAGTGCTGTGGAGCTGCACCTGGTGGTGGAGGACTGCGAGACGCGGCTGAATGAGGAGCAGGCAAGTGTGCAAAAGTATCAAGTGCACCACTCACCGGCACCACAGCTGCGTCACAGCGACAACGAGGCAGAGGCCAGGTCTTCATAGGTGGTGGTGGTGGTTAGCACCAACTCATGATGTTGGGGTTGTGAGGTTTATGTTTTTTGTTGATGCATGGTGTGAAAGCAAAGCATGGGTTTGAGGGTCAGTATGGCATGCAGGGGTATGGGTCGAGGAGGGGGAGCCGCAGGGATGTGAGGTGTGGGGTGCCAGTGGCATGAGTTCAAGACCAGGGGCGCCTGAGGAAGGCTCGAGGCTATTGAGCTGGGCTGCATGGGGGTCAGTGATGCTGCTGGTGTCCTGGCCTGCCTGGCATGGGGCGGAGGTCCACACCTCGCAGGGTGGGATGCTGCCATGCCAGCAGTACAGCGTGCAGGGGTAGGCAGGGCACCCAATGTGCCTCTGTAGGCACTACACTGGTAGCTTCAACTCCAGCAGCATGCACAGCGCCTGAAGTTGCATGTACAACTGCAGATTGAGAAGATTTTGGATCTGGTTTCCATGCATCTCAAGCATTGACTGAAGGTGGACGCGGATGAGTTCTGAAGCCAGCTACAGTTACCCAGGCTTGCCATGCAAGCTCTGCTCGCCAGTATGGCAGCTGGTCACTCGTTAGGCACCTGCTTTAGGTACCGTTGCCTGGAGCAATTGCTGCCTGTATCAAGTCTGCTGTTGTGTAGCCCAGCTGCTGATTGACAATGCTGGCATTGCTGAAAGTAAACTGAGGCTAACTGTTGCCAATGTAACTGTTGCCAATGTAAGTCGCGAGAGTGATAGTCATGAGAGTTAATACAGTCGCGAAATATCATCTATTGGTACGCGCACCTGGCAGCAGCCACCCCAGCAGGCACCTCCCTGATGGCCATCCAGCGGCATGTGGCCGTCACGCTGGCCACTTGGGATGCAGTGTGGGGGGAGTACCTGCATCCCAAGTGGGCTGAGCAGAAGATGAGGCTGCATGGTGCGCAGGAGATGGTCCTGGAGCGCTACTTCAAGAAGGTGGGAGTGCCAAGGGTAGGGGGGAGGGGCAAGGCCAGAGGCAGGACCAGAGGCTGATGACTGCCCCCCCCGTGTGACCTGCTAGGTGCAATGTCCCCAACGCTTTCAAGGATGCCCATGCGCATTGTGTGCCTGTGTGCCATGCAGTTGGAGGAGGAGGCAGCCAGCGTGTCCCAGCAGGAGTGGGGGACCCGCAAGCAGCTGGTGGTGTGCTTTGGCTACGCCAGCATTGGCACGCGGGGTGGGTAGGGGGCCAAGGCCGTGCTGCAGGCCTGCCATAAGGTGCTGGAGAGGCCCAACAGCGGCAAGCCAACCGACAGGGTGCCAGGCAAGGTGGTGACAGTGGATAAGTTCCGCACCAGCAGGGTCAGCTCAATCTTGAACAGCCCCCAGCCCTGTGAGGAGGAGCTAGACAGCAGCAGGCCCACCAGGCTTGAAGGCTGGAAGCCCCAACCAGCTCAGGTACAGAACCGCTTGTTGCGGTCAGCCTGGAGCAAGCGGTTTGAGGCGCCAGTGCGGAGGCTCATATGGTGTCCTTGGCTGGCCCAGGCCACCCCTGGAGACCTTGGCAAATGGGTGGACAGGGACTGCAACGCTGCCCTCAACCTCCACCGGGCAGGGGAGAGCAAGTGGCGCCCACTTGCTCTCCCCACAAGTGGAGCTGTGCAGGTGGCCACATCGAGGAAGACTTCCTGCCCAGGGCAAGGAGTACCCAACACTGGGCTTCAAGAAGCTGCGAGACCGAGCCCCAAAGGCCCAAGCCCAGCAGCCTGTGGCACAGTAGCATGTGTGCACGGCGCAATGCTGAAGCTGTTGCTAACATCAGAGCATGTGTTTCATGCCAACATAGGTTTCCTGGCCTTCGCAAGCGGGTTGGGGTAGTGAATCAGGTATTGGTACCGGCTGTAGGTCGCAGTTACCCAGTTCGGACAACAGATAACACTTCCCCTGCCCATGAGAGTAGGGGAACAACGGTAGGTACCGTTCCCACCTCAATGCCTCAACCAAGATATTACACAAGCTTCTGACCCGAGTGTAGTTCAAGTCTTGCAAACACAATGTGTCGTACGCCTAGACATCCTATGATTCCTATCCCTGTAGCTATCGAGCATGAATGTTCCCAAATGTCCGACAACGTTGAGTTCAGTCATGAATCAGCGCTAATTGCACTGGCGGAGGTCCTCACCTGCTGCCCCGCCCTGTTTGGCTGCTGGTTGTGTGCCCTTTCCGGCAAAAGTGGCGGCATGTTTCGAGCCGTGCGAACAGCCGCAATGGCCCGCAATCGCTGCGCACGAACTCGCTCTACCAACAATTGCTTATACTGCAAGTCGACGTCCCCCGCCACAACCCTAGTGCCCAACAATGTGTCGGTTTCAGCATCGCTCGCTTCAGAGTCACCAGCCTCGAGCTGCTGCTCAAGTGTTGCGTTTGGCCGATGCGCTTTAGTCGCAGGTCCTGCGCGAGTCACTGGCGGCAGCAACATGTTAGCACGCGGCTTCTCCTCCGCAGCCTGCTCGAGGTTGCTGCCGGCCTTCGCAGCCCTGCGGTGTTCATAGAAGCTGCGGTTTATCTGCGCCTCAATGCGCGACAACGCCGCGTCCCATTCCCTGCGACAGGCGCGCGGCAACGATGCCGTTGTGTCAGGACACCTGGCTAGGCTCATGGCGCTTTATAAGAGACCGAGCAGCCCCGGCTGCCCATGCCGCCCTCGCATTCACTTGCCTCGCGCCTGGCTGTTGCAGACTGCGACCGAGGCCCCGCGTCAGAACATCCACTAGCTGCGGGTAGGCGCCTGGATCGGCCTTGCTCATGATCTCAGCCGCGTTCATGTCGGTCGGGCGCTGGGGGTAGCGCGAGTGCGGCAGCGTCTTGGAGGTGTTTGGTGCAATGCGTGCGGTGCAGGGTGCTTTGATGTAGGGGGTGTAGGCCGCAATGGCTATGCGTTGCTTCGTCCTCAAGTACTGCTCGTGCTGCGCATGAAGGCACTGCTGCGAAGGCGAGGGGGAGACTGTGTCTGGGTTGGATTGGCAGGTGGTGGCGTCGACGGAAGTGGTAGGGCTAGGCACCAAGGGTCGTGGGTTCGACACCAAGCGGGGCCGGGAAGGGTGGTGTTCAGACAGGCCGTGCCAGTGGGCTTGTAGCTGTTGGGCGTGAAGTAGCTGCTCCTGCTGGGCGCGCAGCCGCTCTGCGCTGTGGTCATCGCTGTCGCCGTTGACGCAGCTGGGCAGCTGGCCGTGGCCTTCATCGGCGGTACCGGGAACCAAATGGTGAACCAGGCTCGTGAACGCGACATAGGTGGTGTGCGGCTTTAGCCACGGAGCAGCTCGTGCCGCACCGGCATGTACATCTGCCGCCCCACAGCCAACGGATGTCGTAACACTGAGCAGCCCAGCCAGCGCGAGGTCGCTCCAGTCTTGTGCACGCATGCGGCATGCGAACTCACACATTGCGGCGTCGAAGTGTGACCATTCCATGAACTGCGTACGGGAGGAGGTACGACCAGCGAGGATGCGCAACGCTGGGCCCAGGTGAAGGAGCAGCCGGCGTGCAGGACTACGGTGATCGACGGGAGGAGCAGCCAGCTTTGGTCCCTGGGGCCCTGCAGCAGGCAGGGTAGCGCAGGCAATGCCAGGTCAGCTCAGGCTGCTGCAAGAGTGCATGCATGTGCATACTCATCCAGCATCACCCTGCCTGACAACATTGCAGTACCTTGACCTCTAAGCCCATGATGCACGCAGTGGCGACAACAGGTCCCTGCATCACTAACCATCCAGTCATCCAACCTGACCCATCCTAGCTGAAAGCTGCCATGACTCTGCTGCCAGGGGGTGGGTTGTGCATGTGGCTAACACGCGATGCATTCACCACCCTCCTGCCCCACTCTGTGAAGGTCCTCTACAAAGCTACTCTCCTGCTCAAGCATGTGACGGTCTCCCACAAAGTCCATGCCTCCCTCTCCCGTATGTGATATGAGCTATCCAAACATGAGATGGGACACACTCACTGAGGGCGGCTGTCAGTTTGGTCCAGTTCACCCAAGTGGCCACCTGGGACACGACCAGCATGCCAGCGGTGCTCAGGTCCCTCCACAGCCCTGGTGTGACCTCCACGTTCTCACACCCACCCACCCCTTGTTGCTGAACGCCAAGGAGTGAGCCACCTAGAGCTGCACCGGCTGGGTCGGGGCTAGCAACCCCTTCCACACCCCCTGCTGTCATGCTGCCTTCTGCACTGAACTGGCTAGCCCCATGAGTAGCGCTGGTCTGGCTAGCGTGAGGTGCAGTGGGACCAGGCTCTGGTGCAGACACAGCGCGGGATCGAGCTGCTCTCGCCACAGTGGCACTGCCGACAGCCAGCACGGTGTGCAAGGCATACCATGGCAGCAGGCCTTCAGGAGATAGTTGAGGGAAGGAGCAGCTGGCTCCTGGGACAGGTGGCGCCAGGATGAGCTGCTGCTGCTGCTGCTGCAGGCCATGCTGCTGGCCCTGCTGCTGCTGCTCCTGCTGTTGGCCTTGCTGCTGGGCCTGCTGCTGCTGCTGCTGCTGCTCCTGCTGCTGGCTCTGCTGATGCTGCTGGCTGTGCTGCATCCAGGCCAGTGGGGCAAGGCTGGCGCCAGTACTGCCCTTTTTGGCAGCAAGGTCAGAGGGCGGTGGCAGCCCACCCGCTAGCGGCACCAGGGTGTGAGTGCAGCCAATCACAGCGTCCATTAGAGCAGCCCGCAGACGTGCAAGGGGCGGCTTAGCTGACTCTGCGTCAGGGGTTGGCTGGCTGTTGGCGTACACAGGACCATCAGGACCCACCAGCTTGAGCAGGTCTGCAGGGGAGCAGTGCGTCAGCAGGTGCAGAGTGTAGGCAGTGGGCCACAGGCTGCCAGGCTGATCAGGCGGGTCGAATCACAGTGCGAGATATACCCTGTTGACATTCCACACAGGCAGACAGCAAGTAAGCGCCCTAAGCCCTGCTCACTGCAGACCTTTGAACTCCTGGGCGTGCCCTCCTAGCATTGGGCGTTGGGGACCCCACCTGCATACCGCACATAGGTGGTGAAGCAGCGGGGCTGGGTGTGTGGGTTCCAGGTGCCAGCTGTGGGCACACTCAGTAGGCCACAGGCCCACAGGTCCGACCACAGCTGGGGAGTCATGCACCCTGCCCCGGCAGCCTCAGCCCCTCCACCTGCTGTGCTCTCTCCTGCTGCTCCCGACTCTGCGCCTCCTGGCCCTGCAGCTGGCGCAGCCTCCCTCACTACCTTGTCAAACATCTGCCAGTGCACATACTGCACAGGCTGCTGAGGCGCACCCCTAGCTGCCGCCTTTGCCACCACTGCTGCTGCTGCTAGGGTGGAAGGGGAGCGACGCTTGGGTTTGAGAGCCAGCGGCAGGTCCACAGCCCCTGCCCCTGCCCCTGCCCCGTCCTGCCACACCAGCCGGGGCAGCCCCACCGGGCTTGGTGTGGTGGTTGCAGCCTCCTGTTCTTCCAGGGAGGGGCCCGGGAACATGGCCCTCACAACAGGGCCCAACAGCTGCCGCAGCCGGGCCCTGGCCCCGGGCCTGTGGCCCTCCCTGCCGCCCCTCTGGCCCCCCTCCCCTCCCCCCTCTCCCTGGTGTTGAGTAACCGTTGAAGTGTGGGTGCTGGGATTGCTGGGCTGGGCCGGGGCACAGGCAAAGGTTGGGCCGTCAGGGGCCAGGGCGCTGGCCAGCCCGGCCACATCAATCATAGCGGTTTGAAGGCTGGGGTGGGTGTGCATCCAAGGCTGCAGAAGGGACCAGGCGGGATCTGACTCTTCCAGAGGACAACCCTACAGACCACACAGGTGGGCAAGCGCAACATGTTGCTCACTACACAGAAAGGTTCCTGATTAAACATCCAGATCAGGCCTACCGTACTCTCTCTTTTGATTCGCGTCCGCGAATTGTTTTTTTGGCCTCGCGAAATCGCGAACGAGTAAACAATGTGATTTTTGACTGAATCGCGAAGTGGTCAAACAATTGTTTGACCTGCATAAATATCGATGCGATGGACCGCTTTGTGGTCCGTGGCATCAGTGCCAACGACGCAGCCGAAAATTTGCAACGCCAAGTTGACCAGCACGATGAAATGCTCCATCGAAGGGCTCTCGATCGTGAAGATGCGAGTGTCGCGAAGCGTGGGCCGGGCAGACCTCGCAAGCTATCTAGCATCGGGCTGCTGCTGGCGCGAGACCCTGTCGCGTCGCCAAGCACGCCTCCTCGTCCCAGCCGAAGATGACGCTGCGGTGGAAGCCAACGACCTGGAGGCAGCGCTGCTGGCACGGCCTGCTCATAAGTCGCTACCAGGCATGATCGTTCCCATGGAGGACTCCCCCTTGCTTACAGAGCAGGTGGCAGGGATCGATGTTCAGTCCATGACAGCCGTTGAGCTGATGGTGGCAGCTCAGCAGTGGTCTGCCATCACAAGAGCGATGCCAACAGCCAAGCCTTCAGTCAAGCCAGCTGCAGCAACGGCAGATGGTCCAACCATTCGCAAACGTGGCAGGCCATTGGGCTCTAAGAACAAGCCTAAGCCACCAACAGCACAAGCCACACCCACCCCCACACGCAAGCAGGCACGCTTGGTGTGCAACACTAGCAGCAGCGCCAACAGCAGCAGTGCTAACAGCAGCAACGCCAGCAACAGCAACGGTGACAACAGCAGCAGCGAAGATGGCAGTGCCAACAACGAGGAGTGGGTAGTTAGCAAGTTAGCAGCCGGGGTGGCTGGCTGCAAGAAGTCAGCTGCTGGGGTGGTTGGCCAGGCAAGGGCAGCAGCCGGTGTGGCTGGCCGCACCAGGTCAGCAGCCGGGGTGGCTGGCCGCACCAAGTCAGCTGCTGGGGTCTTCGCCTTGGCCAAAGCTGCGGCATGGGTGACTGTAAGGGCACGCAAGGGGTGACTGCGGCATGGGGCTGCGGCATGGGGTGACTGCAAGGGCAAGTTTGAGTGTTCAGAGGAGGATGCAGAGATATGCCGGCACTGCAAGCAACCACAGGAGCACCATGACTTCATGGGGGAGGTTCAGTGCCCTATCTAGTGCAAAGTCCAGATTTGGTGACTTGGTGCACGGTGACACTACCCACTTGCATACTGACTTTGACTGGGTGACCGGGTAGCTTGACATGGTGACATGTGCAAGAAGTGCTAGAACCATGGAGGATTGACATGGTATGCAAGGTATGGCAGCCTAGAATATTTAGAAGCACACCCACATCCTCAGAACTGTGTTTTGCAGCATTGTTTGCATCGGGAAGAAATAAACAATCTTTTTTTTGGGTCGGGAAAGAGTATTTAATTTTATTTTTCGGGGCCTCGCGAATCAAAAGAGATAGTACGGTATTTAAAATAGGAAACTTTCTGTGTACAGTGTCTGGATCTTATCTGGTAGAACTAGGGGCGTGCAGGTGGGTGGACGGGCAAGCAGGCAGGCAGGCGGGAGGGCGCGGAGCTTGCTGCACCCTGCCCCACTGAATGAAGCACACCCACCCTTGGAGCCTGGAACGCCCTCCTCCAATTACCCATCCAAGCCGGGTCACACGCTCCCATCACTTACGTGGGCTGTGATGGCACGGCTGAACGCCCTCCAGCTCACGACCTCCATAGGCAGGGCCCCTGCATCCTCCCTCCCTCCCGCCTCACTGAGCGGAGGGCCTGCCGCCAACCCCCCCGTTGCAGCGTACACAGCGTGGGCCAGCGGGTGGCTCCTCAACAGTTGCAGGGCCTGCCGAGGCCCTGCGCAGACAGGGTCGCTGCTGCCACCATCACTGAAGCTGGCGGCTGAGGGTGCGGGTGCGGGGAGCAGGAAACCGGTGTGGGGGGCTGCTCGCAGGCTGGCGGGCGGGTTGCTCGGCGCTGGGGTCGGGGCGGGGAGCGGCCGGTCTGGTCCCACTAGTTGCACCAATCCCGGCCAGTCGACGTAGGTGGTGAGTGGGAGCGGCCGGGCGGCATCGACGGTGGCGTGGGTCGTTACGCTGAGGAGGGGGCGCATGTCGTACCAATCTGCAGGCGTGAGGTGCGGGCCCAGTAGCGCCAGCTGGTCACGTAGCTGCGTCCAAGAAAGGTATGCAGGCGGGTCGGAGATCCATCTCCGACGGAGCTTGTGAACAGCAGGTCGCAGGTGCAGACGTAGGCGCTGCGTCGATGTTCGGCCGTCCAATAATGGCGGTGCCATCTCCGGTCCGTCGGGAGCTGTAGGGGGGTTGCATTGGCACACAGGCACACGCTCAGGCAGGTGGGCAGCAAAGCAAAGGGTCGACAGAAGATACACGCGCACGGGTGGGCGAGGTGCAGCAAAGCAGTGCAACAGGCAGACAAGGAAGGCCTGTCGGACGACCTAACAGTCCCAGCAACAACCGAGCTGCAGCAGCTGGGAGGAGTGGGCATTTAAGCAGCCACTGCGGTCAGGTGCAAGCATACGCAAACATACGGAGCAGGTAGGGTGGGCCCAGGCAAGTAGGCATTTGCCCCGCCCTGGCAGTCGGTTGCACCCCGGCAGTTGGTTGCAGGCATATCCAGTCAGGTGCCTGAAGCTGGCAGGCGGCCGCTGCCCAATGGCTACAGGTGCCAGGGTCCCACCTAGAGCTCTCGCGAGAGCTTGGCAGTCCACCACCGCCCTCTTGGCCACCACCTTGGTGAACGGCTGCAGATCCAGCCAGTCCTGTGGGCTGAGCTCCACCCCCACTGCCGCCAGCCCTGCCCCAAGCCTGCGCCAGTGCAGCAACTCCTGGCCAGGAGCTGCAGCCGCCACTGCTGCAGCCACCGCCAGGACAGGCTCCTGCCCTGACCCCTGCTCTGACCCACTGGCGCCAGACCTCTCCACAGCGGGCAGGGTGGAGGCGGAGGAGGTGGAGTGGGAAGCAGCAAGGGAGGGGGCTGCAGCCAACCTGCCTGTGCTGCGGGCGATGCGTAAAGAGGGGGAGGAGGGGGAGGAGGGGGAGGGGGGGCTGAGGGGAGGGCGAGGTCGGAGGGTGGGGTGGGGTGAGCCTTTGGGGGACAGGCCTGGGGTGAGGGCAAGGAAGGCGCCACCCAGCCGGCTCCTCAGGCGATGCAGTGGGCTGCTGGCGTCAGATGAAGAGCAGGACGCTACCGGGGGCAGGTCCAGGCAGCTGGGTGGTGGCTGCGGGGTAAATGGCTCTGCAGGCAGGGTGTGGCCAGAAGGAGATGAGGTACGGGCGGAAGGGGAAGGGGGAGGGGGGAGGGGAAGGAGGGGGGAGGGGGGAGGGGGGCAGGCAGGCAGGCAGGCAGGCAGGCAGGCAGGCAGGCAGGCAGGCAGGCAGGCAGGCAGGCAGGCAGGCAGGCAGGCAGGCAGGCAGGCAGGCAGGCAGGCAGGGCTTACACAAGGAACAGAGGGTGCTGACACAAGGGCGTTTAAAAGACAAACAGCTGTACGCCACGCATTGTCCAGGGTCAGGACCATGACACACCCCACCAGGCAACCCAACCAAGGGAGGCAGATCCAGTGTGTTTTGAATGCATCATCAGGCAATGGAGTGGGCGGCATGCGCTTCTGTACCATGCACCATGCAAGTGGCCCTGGACGGCCTGCATGCACCAGGAGTCCATTGAGGGGCATGACTTGTGCCCTGAATCATAAATGGGCATGATTGGCTCCTGCTGCAATAGGTGCTGTACGCCACCACAGCCACGTCATGCCCACAGGAAAAAGGCCATCAATAGCGTTCCCCTATGCCGCATGCTGCCACCCTAAGCCTTGCCTGCTATCCTCCGTCACATGTGCCTCCTCAATAGCGGGCTCCTCATCATCACTATGAGTGACAAGAGCGGTCAAACCAGCATGTGTGAAGTTTCCTCCATTCTTGTGGTAGCGTTTTGATCCCTTAGAAACTGAACAAATCTTGATCATGCCGTCTGGCTAACCAGCCATGCACCCTTGCAGGGGCATATGATGATGTGGCGTGACCATGTTGTTGAAGTCAATGTCAAAGCAGGGCAGGGGCAAGGGGCCAGGAACGCAAAGCAAGCAGACGCGGGGTGTTGCAGGCATACGGGCGGTGGGCATGATGATTTGAAGGCAAGAACAAGGCAGCCAAGCAGACTGTAAGATGTGGCCCAGGAGTGTGAGTCCTCCTCGCATGCCTGCATTGAGCTAACCCAGACATTGCCAGTAGAGCCTGAAACCTTCAGTGCTAAAGCCTAGCGCATCCTTTAGTGCGCGAGCCTTGCGGGCCTCTCGGGCTTCACGAGCCTCTCGAAGCCTACAGTGCTAGAGCAGTCCTCACGGTTACAGCGATCCTATACTCACATCCTCACGATCATATACAACAAGCCTGGACATAGAGCAGCAGTTATTAGCAGTTGACAGTGATAGTGACAGTTAATAGCAGGTAATAGACAATGATCCAACACTTTACCAAAGGCTTGCTGATGATGAAAGCCAAGATAATTTAGTGATCAGATACAACAAGCCTGGACATAGGGTAGCAGTCAACAGCAGCTAGTAGCACTTAACAATACATGGCCTGTGGCACCCACCAGGGATGACAGAGATGGCAGAGGGCCTTGCTTGCTTAGGTGGGCGGAGGGTGGGTAGCTTGGCTGTGTGGACCATTGAGAGTGAGGGCAAGGCCTCAGGCTGGCCCTGACTTCCAGCCTGTGGCACATGGCCTGGCTCAACTGCTGCCTCAGGCTCAGCTGCTGCCGCATCCAGCTCAGTTGCTGCCTCAGGCTCAGCTGTTGCTTCAATTTCAGATGCTGCCTCAGGCTCAGCTGCTGCCGCACCAGGCTCAGCTGCTGCTGCCTCAGGCTCAGCTGCTGCTGCCTCAGGCTCAGCTGCTGCCTCAGGCTCAGCTGCTGCCGCATCGGGCTCAGCTGCTGCTGCCTCAGGCTCAGCTGCTGCCTCAGGCTGAGCTGCTGCCTCAGGCTGAGCTGCTGTCGCATCCGGCTCAGTTGCTGCCTCAGGCTCAGCTGCTGCCTCAGGCTCAGCTGCTGCCTCAGGCTCAGCTGCTGCCTCAGGCTCATCTGCTGCCGCATCCGGCTCAGCTGCTGCCGCATCCGGCTCAGCTGCTGCCGCATCCGACTCAGTTGCTGCCTCAGGCTCAGCTGCTGCCGCATCAGGCTCAGCTGCTGCCTCAGGCTCAGCTGCTGCCTCAGGCTCAGCTGCTGTCGCATCAGGCTCAGCTGCTGCCTCAGGCTCAGCTGCTGCCGCATCGGGCTCAGCTGCTGCTGCCTCAGGCTCAGCTGCTGCCTCAGGCTCAGCTGCTGCCTCAGGCTGAGCTGCTGTCGCATCAGGCTCAGCTGCTGCCTCAGGCTGAGCTGCTGCTGCCTCAGGCTCAGCTGCTGCCTCAGGCTGAGCTGCTGTCGCATCAGGTTCAGCTGCTGCATCAGGCTCAGCTGCTGCCTCAGGCTCAGCTGCTGCCGCATCGGGCTCAGCTGCTGCTGCCTCAGGCTCAGCTGCTGCCTCAGGCTCAGCTGCTGCCGCATCGGGCTCAGCTGCTGCTGCCGCATCGGGCTCAGCTGCTGCCTCAGGCTGAGCTGCTGTCGCATCAGGCTCAGCTGCTGCCTCAGGCTCAGCTGCTGCCGCATCGGCCTCAGCTGCTGCTGCCTCAGGCTCAGCTGCTGCCTCAGGCTCAGCTGCTGCCTCTGGCTGAGCTGCTGTCGCATCAGGCGCAGCTGCTGCCTCTGGCTGAGCTGCTGTCGCATCAGGCTGAGCTGCTGCCTCAGGCTCAGCTGCTGCCGCATCAGGCTCAGCTGCTGCCGCATCTGGCTCAGCTGCTGCCTCAGGCTGAGCTGCTGCTGCCTCAGGCTCAGCTGCTGCATCAGGCTCAGCTGCTGCTGCATCTGGCTCAGCTGCTGCCTCAGGCTCAGCTGCTGCCTCAGGCTCAGCTGCTGCCTCAGGCTCATCTGCTGCCGCATCCGGCTCAGCTGCTGCCGCATCGGGCTCAGCTGCTGCCTCAGGCTGAGCTGCTGTCGCATCAGGCTCAGCTGCTGCCTCAGGCTCAGCTGCTGCCGCATCGGCCTCAGCTGCTGCTGCCTCAGGCTCAGCTGCTGCCTCAGGCTCAGCTGCTGCCTCTGGCTGAGCTGCTGTCGCATCAGGCGCAGCTGCTGCCTCTGGCTGAGCTGCTGTCGCATCAGGCTGAGCTGCTGCCTCAGGCTCAGCTGCTGCCGCATCAGGCTCAGCTGCTGCCGCATCTGGCTCAGCTGCTGCCTCAGGCTGAGCTGCTGCTGCCTCAGGCTCAGCTGCTGCATCAGGCTCAGCTGCTGCTGCATCTGGCTCAGCTGCTGCCTCAGGCTCAGCTGCTGCCTCAGGCTCAGCTGCTGCCTCAGGCTCATCTGCTGCCGCATCCGGCTCAGCTGCTGCCGCATCGGGCTCAGCTGCTGCCTCAGGCTGAGCTGCTGTCGCATCAGGCTCAGCTGCTGCCTCAGGCTCAGCTGCTGCCGCATCGGCCTCAGCTGCTGCTGCCTCAGGCTCAGCTGCTGCCTCAGGCTCAGCTGCTGCCTCTGGCTGAGCTGCTGTCGCATCAGGCGCAGCTGCTGCCTCTGGCTGAGCTGCTGTCGCATCAGGCTGAGCTGCTGCCTCAGGCTCAGCTGCTGCCGCATCAGGCTCAGCTGCTGCCGCATCTGGCTCAGCTGCTGCCTCAGGCTGAGCTGCTGCTGCCTCAGGCTCAGCTGCTGCATCAGGCTCAGCTGCTGCTGCATCTGGCTCAGCTGCTGCCTCAGGCTCAGCTGCTGCCTCAGGCTCAGCTGCTGCCTCAGGCTCATCTGCTGCCGCATCCGGCTCAGCTGCTGCCGCATCCGACTCAGTTGCTGCCTCAGGCTCAGCTGCTGCCTCAGGCTCAGCTGCTGCTGCCTCAGGCTCAGCTGCTGCCTCAGGCTCAGCTGCTGCCGCATCGGGCTCAGCTGCTGCTGCCTCAGGCTCAGCTGCTGCCTCAGGCTCAGCTGCTGCCTCAGGCTCAGCTGCTGTCGCATCAGGCTCAGCTGCTGCCTCAGGCTGAGCTGCTGCCTCAGGCTCAGCTGCTGCTGCCTCAGGCTCAGCTGCTGCCTCAGGCTCAGCTGCTGCCGCATCGGGCTCAGCTGCTGCTGCCTCAGGCTCAGCTGCTGCCTCAGGCTCAGCTGCTGCCTCAGGCTCAGCTGCTGTCGCATCAGGCTCAGCTGCTGCCTCAGGCTGAGCTGCTGCTGCCTCAGGCTCAGCTGCTGCCTCAGGCTGAGCTGCTGTCGCATCAGGTTCAGCTGCTGCTGCCTCAGGCTCAGCTGCTGCTGCATCTGGCTCAGCTGCTGCCTCAGGCTCAGCTGCTGCCTCAGGCTCAGCTGCTGCCTCAGGCTCATCTGCTGCCGCATCCGGCTCAGCTGCTGCCGCATCCGACTCAGTTGCTGCCTCAGGCTCAGCTGCTGCCTCAGGCTCAGCTGCTGCTGCCTCAGGCTCAGCTGCTGCCTCAGGCTCAGCTGCTGCCGCATCGGGCTCAGCTGCTGCTGCCTCAGGCTCAGCTGCTGCCTCAGGCTCAGCTGCTGCCTCAGGCTGAGCTGCTGTCGCATCAGGCTCAGCTGCTGCCTCAGGCTGAGCTGCTGCTGCCTCAGGCTCAGCTGCTGCCTCAGGCTGAGCTGCTGTCGCATCAGGTTCAGCTGCTGCCTCAGGCTCAGCTGCTGCTGCCTCAGGCTGAGCTGCTGTCGCATCAGGCGCAGCTGCTGCCTCAGGCTGAGCTGCTGCCGCATCGGGCTCAGCTGCTGCTGCCTCAGGCTCAGCTGCTGCTGCCTCAGGCTGAGCTGCTGTCGCATCAGGCTCAGCTGCTGCCTGAGGCTCAGCTGCTGCTGCCTCAGGCTCAGCTGCTCCTGCCTCAGGCTGAGCTGCTGTCGCATCAGGCTCAGCTGCTGCCGCATCATGCTCAGCTGCTGCCTCAGGCTCAGCTGCTGCCGCATCGGGCTCAGTTGCTGCTGCCTCAGGCTCAGCTGCTGCCTCAGGCTGAGCTGCTGTCGCATCAGGTTCAGCTGCTGCATCAGGCTGAGCTGCTGTCGCATCAGGCTGAGCTGCTGCCTCAGGCTCAGCTGCTGCCTCAAGCTCAGCTGCTGCTGCCTCAGGCTCAGCTGCTGCTGCCTCAGGCTCAGCTGCTGCCTCAGGCTCAGCTGCTGCCTCAGGCTGAGCTGCTGTCGCATCAGGCGCAGCTGCTGCCTCAGGCTGAGCTGCTGCCGCATCGGGCTCAGCTGCTGCTGCCTCAGGCTCAGCTGCTGCTGCCTCAGGCTGAGCTGCTGTCGCATCAGGCTCAGCTGCTGCCTCAGGCTCAGCTGCTGCTGCCTCAGGCTCAGCTGCTGCCGCATCGGCCTCAGCTGCTGCTGCCTCAGGCTCAGCTGCTGCCTCAGGCTCAGCTGCTGCCTCAGGCTGAGCTGCTGTCACATCAGGCTCAGCTGCTGCCTCAGGCTCAGCTGCTGCCGCATCGGGCTCAGCTGCTGCTGCCTCAGGCTCAGCTGCTGCCTCAGGCTCAGCTGCTGCCGCATCTAGCTCAGCTGCTGCTGCCGCATCGGGCTCAGCTGCTGCCTCAGGCTGAGCTGCTGTCGCATCAGGCTCAGCTGCTGCCTCAGGCTCAGCTGCTGCTGCCTCAGGCTCAGCTGCTCCTGCCTCAGGCTGAGCTGCTGTCGCATCAGGCTCAGCTGCTGCCGCATCATGCTCAGCTGCTGCCTCAGGCTCAGCTGCTGCCGCATCGGGCTCAGTTGCTGCTGCCTCAGGCTCAGCTGCTGCTGCCTCAGGCTCAGCTGCTCCTGCCTCAGGCTGAGCTGCTGTCGCATCAGGTTCAGCTGCTGCATCAGGCTGAGCTGCTGTCACATCAGGCTGAGCTGCTGCCTCAGGCTCAGCTGCTGCCTCAAGCTCAGCTGCTGCTGCCTCAGGCTCAGCTGCTGCTGCCTCAGGCTCAGCTGCTGCCGCCTCAGGCTGAGCTGCTGTCGCATCAGGCTCAACTGCTGCCTCAGGCTCAGCTGCTGCCGCATCGGGCTCAGCTGCTGCTGCCTCAGGCTCAGCTGCTGCCTCAGGCTCAGCTGCTGCCGCATCGGGCTCAGCTGCTGCTGCCGCATCGGGCTCAGCTGCTGCCTCAGGCTGAGCTGCTGTCGCATCAGGCTCAGCTGCTGCCTCAGGCTGAGCTGCTGCCTCAGGCTGAGCTGCTGTCACATCAGGCTCAGCTGCTGCCTCAGGCTCAGCTGCTGCCGCATCGGGCTCAGCTGCTGCTGCCTCAGGCTCAGCTGCTGCCTCAGGCTCAGCTGCTGCCGCATCAGGCTCAGCTGCTGCCTCAGGCTCAGCTGCTGCTGCCTCAGGCTCAGCTGCTGCCTCAGGCTCAGCTGCTGCTGCATCAGGCTCAGCTGCTGCCGCATCAGGCTCAGCTGCTGCCTCAGGCTCAGCTGCTGCTGCCTCAGGCTCAGCTGCTGCCTCAGGCTCAGCTGCTGCTGCATCAGGCTCAGCTGCTGCCGCATCAGGCTCAGCTGCTGCCTCAGGCTCAGCTGCTACCTTGGGCTCAACTGATGCTATACCACCATGCGCCTTGTTGACTTCGCCCTTTTCATCTTCAGGACTAACTGCCATATGAATTGACTGTAATACCCTATCTTCTTTTTCTTGCCACGGCGAGGGTCTTCCTTCTAATCTTCTCAGGGCATGCTGGGCAAACATGCACTGTGATCCATGGTCCCAGGTGACTGCAAGCCACAGGCGTAGAGTCTCCCAAGCAGCACTGGCTGCGGCAACCGCTGCTGGATTGATTTGATCAGGGAGCACTGCAGTAAGGGAGGCTTTGTGGGAGGGTTAGTGCCTTGACATGCCACGCCATGTCTAGCATTGTCTTTTTTGGTATTGTTTGCGAGATGCACGCACTCACAACCCGCAGTGAGCCATGACGTATCCTGGACATCAGCATCGGTCTTCATCGGACATTTCCTGGGCAACTATTAGGTGCGCTGGGCTTCCATTCCCCAGCAACGTATTCGCCTGGCTTCTTAGCCTCTCGTTCAACGCGACGCACAACAGTGCAACATTTGGAGGTAGCAGCGTGCCAAGTATAGTTTGATGCAGGCTCAATGTCTAGGATGAGCACGTGCGATGAAATATCGGTGTTTCCCCATACATGGAAGCGAGTCTCATTTTACACCTTCAGGGGAAAACCATTGCATGGTACGGACTTCTCTTAGCTTTACTTGGCAGGCAGAACTGGAGGGGAAAACCGCTGGGACGTCCAAGTCAGGCAGATGCTCAGCAGGGCGAGTGGTGATGGTTGACAAAATCCGCACAAGCCGAGGCAGCTCAACCCTCAGCCTTCCCAGTGAGCTCCTCCTTGAATAGCCACCTGAGTCCTTGAGCTGAGAGAGTGCAGGATAGGGTGAAGGTGAGGCTATAGTTGTGTTGGGCCCCTGCGTGACAGAGTGTGCCGCTTTGTTGTAGGCGACTTCTAGTCCACTCCTAGAACTTAGTCCCTGCATTTGTCCCTGCATGTGACCGACCTTGTCTGATCGGGCTGGAATTTTGATAGAAGGTAGTTTGCAGAATATAAAACACATTTTTCAATAAAATACTTCGAAAAAATCAAAAGCTGTTGCGCTGTGGCCTGTGGCGTAAATGCAGGGACTAAGTTCTAAGAGTGTCTCAAGTGCAGGACTTTGTTGCTTTGCACATCAATGATTTTTTTTGCGTAATACGTAACGATCGGAACCAAAAGCTCGTTTTCCAAGCCTGACTTTCGTTACCAAACGGACCCTTGCGTCGGCTGGCCTCGGCGGCTTCGTAATCGAAAAATGGATTATCAGAGTCTAAAACTATTATTGGTATAAGAAAATGCTATGATATATATTTTTCGCATTTATATATTTTTCAGCTGCGTAACCAGCCATGTGATGGTTCTGGACCCTTCGTGACCAGCATCAGCTTGGCTGTTTTGAAAAATAAATCACTGTTGCACACCATTCCCCCAACATGGCCTATAGGGAATTACCTCCTCACAACCACCCGTTCATCTGCACCCATGGTGACGGCCAAGCCAGGCAGCTCCGCACCCACCTGCCTGAGCTTGCTGCCATTGAGAACTGGCTACCTGATAATTTGGACTGAGTGTGTGGGCTCAACCTAGCCTAGCATGGCCTTGTCTGCCTAGCATGGCCTAGTAGGCAGGTGGTGGGGACGCTAAGGAGGCGTGTCAGGTATAAGATTCCTGGGCAGCGTAAGGTACGGGCCACGCACACACATGCACATGGCTGGGCCACAAAACAAGCCCCTGCCTGCAAACTTGTTATTCCAGCTGTCTGAAACGATAACAAAGGCTTCCTGTAGGCAAGGCACATCAATGAGGGCGGGGCGGGGAGGGGACTGGACTGGGATGGTGGGGCTAGGGCTGCGAAGGTGATGCTGGGTGGGAGCGTAGAGATTGGAAGGTGGTTGGCCAAGCAATGCAGTTTAGTGGCTCCACATACAGTTTGTTAGCCCTGATGCCCGCCCGGCTGCTGGTCAAAGGCAGCCCCTGCAGTGCGTGGCACACCTACTGCCACTTAGCTTCATAGGCCCGGCCCGGCCCGGCCCGGCCCGGCCCCGCCCCGCCCCGCCCCGCCCCGCCCCGCCCCGCCCCGCCCCGCCCCGCCCCGCCCCGCCCCGCCCCGCCCCGCCCCGCCCCGCCCCGCCCCGCCCCGCCCCGCCCCGCCCCGCCCCGCCCCGCCCCGCCCCGCCCCGCCCCGCCCCGCCCCGCCCCGCCCCGCCCCGCCCCGCCCCGCCCCGCCCCGCCCCGCCCCGCCCCGCCCCGCCCCGCCCCGCCCCGCCCCGCCCCGCCCCGCCCCGCCCCGCCCCGCCCCGCCCCGCCCCGCCCCGCCCCGCCCCGCCCCGCCCCGCCCCGCCCCGCCCCGCCCCGCCCCGCCCCGCCCCGCCCCGCCCCGCCCCGCCCCGCCCCGCCCCGCCCCGCCCCGCCCCGCCCCGCCCCGCCCCGCCCCGCCCCGCCCCGCCCCGCCCCGCCCCGCCCCGCCCCGCCCCGCCCCGCCCCGCCCCGCCCCGCCCCGCCCCGCCCCGCCCCGCCCCGCCCCGCCCCGCCCCGCCCCGCCCCGCCCCGCCCCGCCCCGCCCCGCCCCGCCCCGCCCCGCCCCGCCCCGCCCCGCCCCGCCCCGCCCCGCCCCGCCCCGCCCCGCCCCGCCCCGCCCCGCCCCGCCCCGCCCCGCCCCGCCCCGCCCCGCCCCGCCCCGCCCCGCCCCGCCCCGCCCCGCCCCGCCCCGCCCCGCCCCGCCCCGCCCCGCCCCGCCCCGCCCCGCCCCGCCCCGCCCCGCCCCGCCCCGCCCCGCCCCGCCCCGCCCCGCCCCGCCCCGCCCCGCCCCGCCCCGCCCCGCCCCGCCCCGCCCCGCCCCGCCCCGCCCCGCCCCGCCCCGCCCCGCCCCGCCCCGCCCCGCCCCGCCCCGCCCCGCCCCGCCCCGCCCCGCCCCGCCCCGCCCCGCCCCGCCCCGCCCCGCCCCGCCCCGCCCCGCCCCGCCCCGCCCCGCCCCGCCCCGCCCCGCCCCGCCCCGCCCCGCCCCGCCCCGCCCCGCCCCGCCCCGCCCCGCCCCGCCCCGCCCCGCCCCGCCCCGCCCCGCCCCGCCCCGCCCCGCCCCGCCCCGCCCCGCCCCGCCCCGCCCCGCCCCGCCCCGCCCCGCCCCGCCCCGCCCCGCCCCGCCCCGCCCCGCCCCGCCCCGCCCCGCCCCGCCCCGCCCCGCCCCGCCCCGCCCCGCCCCGCCCCGCCCCGCCCCGCCCCGCCCCGCCCCGCCCCGCCCCGCCCCGCCCCGCCCCGCCCCGCCCCGCCCCGCCCCGCCCCGCCCCGCCCCGCCCCGCCCCGCCCCGCCCCGCCCCGCCCCGCCCCGCCCCGCCCCGCCCCGCCCCGCCCCGCCCCGCCCCGCCCCGCCCCGCCCCGCCCCGCCCCGCCCCGCCCCGCCCCGCCCCGCCCCGCCCCGCCCCGCCCCGCCCCGCCCCGCCCCGCCCCGCCCCGCCCCGCCCCGCCCCGCCCCGCCCCGCCCCGCCCCGCCCCGCCCCGCCCCGCCCCGCCCCGCCCCGCCCCGCCCCGCCCCGCCCCGCCCCGCCCCGCCCCGCCCCGCCCCGCCCCGCCCCGCCCCGCCCCGCCCCGCCCCGCCCAAAGGTCACAACTCGAGCACGGGGCTACGTGGGGCTCACCACAGCACCTCTAAACTTCCAGCTATGACCCAAACAAGCTTTGCTTCGAGGGGTCCACTTTGGCGGGCGCAAGGAATAATCAAGGGACAGCCCTGACTAGACCTATGCAGCAAGCGGGTGCAAAAATCGCGGCACGAGGTGGCCTGGTTGGCCCATGCTGGCCCATTCGAACTTTTTCTCACGGGTGTCACAGCTGACCGGGAGTCCCGGTCATAGAACCTGCACATGGGTGTGAGCGATGCATGAAGTCAAGTCATGTGCCATGTAACATATGATATCCCGTTTGACTAGATTAGACGATTCTAACGTTAGATTGGCTTGTTAGATCTAGTCTAACCATCTAATCTAACGTTAGATCTACGTAGATCTACGTAGATGGGACGATCCCTAAACATATCCCGGATACCGTACTCTCCCTTTTGATTCCCTGTCCCGAATCGTTTTTTGTCCTTCGGGAGACCGGGAATGATTAAACAATGTATTTTTCTGGTCTTTCGGGTAGTCAAACAATTAGTTGACAGATTGTGGTTGTCACGGCGCCAGCCGCTGCCTTTAATCTTACAGAGTGAGCAGCATGTCGTTGTAATAATTAGCGCCACTGCATTACTACCGCACTCTTCACACAGCAACTGGGCTTGGGTTTAGAACGGGACCCCCGGGAGTTGAACCCGAATGGTGGGCAGTGTACAGCCCACCAGTGACCTCCCCAGTCACTCTGCTAAAGTGTGGAATACGGACACGCGGACGCGCGCCGTTACATTCCTCCCCCTCTTAAGAGATCCGTTCCGCCAAGGTACCAAGGAATAACCCAGAGTACCAAGGCTCGCAGTCTATAGAGATCACTAACAAACAGACTGACCTATAAGGGTACCAATCACCCACAGACAAGCATGCCACACCAAAAGGTGTCACATGGAGACCATGGTCATAGGACCCGGCCAGGTGACATAAGTCACTTAGGACACAAACATCAAGGCAGATTATGCACAGCCTTATACCTCGACAAGATCTGGGGAGCACCAGCTAGGTTAGCTTCTGGCTCCCAAGTGTTGTAGGTGTCATCATAGCCGGTCCACTTGACCAGGTACTCCATTCGCTTCTTGAACCGTACCTGCCTGTGATTCAACAGGCTATGCACTTCATAGTGAGGAGCATCTTCCAGCCACTCTAACACAGGAGGGGGGTGGAACCCCTGGCTGCCAGTGTACTTCTTAAGAAGTGACACATGAAACACGGGGTGCAACCTGCTCATGGTGGGAGGTAGCTCCAACCTGTAGGCAGACTCACCTAGCCTACCTGTGACCTTGAAAGGCCCCACATACCTAGGCAAGAACTTACGTGCTTTGCCTGGTGCATTGCGCAGGTTCTTGGTGCTCAGCAAGACACTGTCACCCACGCTGAACGTGACATCACGCCTACGCTTATTCTCATACCTTTCTTGGCGGTCCTGAGCCACCCTCATGCACTCCTGGGCATGCTTCACCTCATGCTCCCACTTCTTGGCAAAGCTCTCAGCGGAGGGCGAGAGGCACGGCCTGGGCAGCTTATGCAGCATAGGCGTAATGGGTGACTGTCCATAGTTCATCAGGAATGGTGTAGACTGAATGGACTCCTGCCAGGAATTATTAATGGCAAACTCGGCAAAAGCCAGATGTCTAGGCCAATCAACCTGGGTAGGCAGGATATAATGTCTAAGCATGTCTTCCACAATTTGATTAGTACGCTCAGTTTGCCCATTTGACTCTGGATGATACGCAGTGCTGAAAGCAGGGTCTACGCCTATCAGCTTCCTGACCTCAATCCAGAACTGATTGTTAAAGGTCGCACCACGATCAGAGATGGTAACTTTAGATAGACCATGGTATTTAAATACGTGGTCAATGTAAAGTTCAGCAAACTCTTTAGCATCCATGGCCTCAATGCATGGGATTAGGTGAACCATCTTTGACAGGCGATCCACTACCACACAAATTGAGTCATAGCCATGCACACCGACTGGAAGCTTAACCACCAAATCCATGGTGACAGATTCCCAGCGGTACCCAGGTATAAACAAGGGATTTAACAACCCACCAGGAACCTGGCGAGAAGCTTTGTTACGTTGGCATGCATCACAATTAGCCACATAGTGTCTAATGTCAGCACGCATGGTTTTCCACCAGAACACCCTGCGCACACGCTCCAAGGTCTTGGTGATGCCAACATGGCCAGCATACTTAGCATCATGCATTTCGTGCAAAATATGCTCTCGCAGCTGAATATCATTAGGGACTATGATAGTGCCTTTATCAAGATGTCGCCACAGTCCCTCCTGGGTCATTTCCCACTCCTCATTAGGTTCAGCAAAGGCGGGATCAGTGCTATAGGCACTAATTAGCCAATCTGTGACCTGAGAAGGGTGACCAGGACACTCAGGGAGCTGTGCCTCACAGTCATTAGAGACCGGGTCAGCCCACCTTAACCGCTTAGGCTCTGATGGCTTTAGAGCATCATCAGAGTCAGCATCATGGTCAGGGTCTGATCCAGCGGCAGGCTGCTGTTCGCTGCCTCCGCTGCCGCTGCCCAACGGTGTACCCGCACCGGCTTCCTCCCCCTCCTGTAATCTCCGCTTCTGCTGCCTGGTCGTCACCAGGATTTTGTCAGTATCAGTCTTAGCCGTCGCTGAAGTTACTGGAATACGTGACAGTGGGTCTGCAGGATTAGTGTTGTCAGGTAGGTATTTGATGGTGTAATCAAATCGGGACAGGAATTCCAACCAGCGGCTCTGCCTACGGGACAGTGTAGACTGCGTAGGTATGTAGCGTGCTAAGAGCAGCGCCGATAACCGATAACCACCTCTTTCCCACAGCGTGACACGGCCAGGGTTTAGAACGTTTCCCCCGAGGAGTCGAACCTCTGAAGCACGAAGGCCCACCTGCCCCTTTCGCCCACCATGTCACACTGCAGTACAGAAGTACCGTGAGGCGAGCTAGGCTTCGAGGAGCCGTTCGCTACATTCCTCCCCCTCCAAAGAGGAAACGTTCCGCCCTCGTGAGAACACGAGGACTCGCAACGCTATATCAGCGATGCTAGGACAAACCATGCACTGCATTATATGCAGTCAACACTTCTTGGCAGTTCACAAGGTTATTCCTTGGCTCCCATGTGTTGTAAGAGTCATCATAACCTTGCCACTTGACCAAGTAGCCACGTGCTCTACCAGCACGGACACCACGATGGGCGAGTAACTTCTCAACCTCATACAGAGGTGCCTCGTCCAACCAGTCAACAGGAGGAGGCAAATGAGGATGCTCACTTGTGTAGGGTCTCAGCAGAGCGACATGGAACACAGGGTGCATACGTGCCATGGCAGGAGGCAGGTCCAGGCGCACAGCAACAGGACCTACATGCTCCAGCACCTTGAAGGGCCCAATGAACCTAGGCAACAACTTCTTAGCCTTACCTGGCTTCAGCCTGAGGTTCTTGGTGCTCAGCAGCACTAGCTGGCCACACTCCTACAATTTAGTCCCTGCGTTTGTCCCTGCGTTCTACCGACCTTGTCCGATCGGGCTGAAAATTTGATAGATGGTAGCTTTCAGAAAATAAAACATATTTTTCAAGAATAATATTTGGAAAAACTGCGCTGTGGCCCGCAACCTATCCCTGCACTTATCCCTGCACCTACGCCCCAGGGCCGCAGCGCAGCCGCCTTTGATTTTTTCAAAATTTTTTTTTCTGAAAAATATGTTTTATTTTCTGCAAACTACCATCTATCAAAATTTCAGCCCGATCGGACAAGGTCGGTAGAACGCAGGGACAAACGCAGGGAATAAATTGTAGGAGTGCAGGGCTGAACTCCACATCCCTGCGTCCCTTGTTGGCCAGATAGGCCTGACGCTGCTGAGCTTGCTCCATGAAATGGCGGGCCTGCTTGACATTACTTTGCCACCATTCAGACAGCTTCCTGGCAGAGGGACAGTACACCTCACCTGGCAGTTCCAGCAGAGCCGGCGTCAGAGGTGACTGGCCAGTGTTGACCAGGAAGGGCGTGGACTGGATGGATTCCTGCCAGCTAACACACAGTTTTGTTCACAGCGAACTCAGCCAGTGACAGGAAGAAGGGCCAGTCAGACTGGGCAGGGGAGATGTAATGTCGAAGCATTTCCTCCAGGGTACGATTATACCTTTCTGTTTGACCATCAGACTCAGGATGATAAGCGCTGGATTTACATTCTTTTACACCAAGAATGGCCATAACTGACGCCCAGAAATGATTAGTAAAGTGAGAGCCCCTAACAGAGATAATTTCTCTGGGCACTCCATGGTGTTTAAACACGTTATCAATAAACAAGCGGGCAAAGCCCTCAGCGTTCATAGACTCACGGCACGGCACAAAGTGTACCATTTTAGATAGCCTATTGACAAAGACAGCAATGGCATCAAAGCCATGATCACCAGGTGGTAGTTTAGTGATCAAGTCCATAGACATGGACTCCCACCTGTCATAAGGTATGGCCGGCGGTGTGAGTAAACCACCAGGTCTGGTATTCACAGACTTGTTGCGCTGGCATGCATCACAGTTACTCACATAGTGACGCACTTCAGATCTCATGCGTGGCCACCAGAATATCCTGGAGATACGCTCCAGCGTCTTGGTGATACCCACATGACCTGCAAACTGTGCATCATGCATCTCCACCAATATCCTGGCTTTGAGATCTGGGCAATGGGGAACCACTATCTGATTCTTGTCCTTGGTGCGATACAGGCCATGCTTATCCAGATCATACTGATCCACCGTGCTGGCAAAGGCCTCATCTGCTGCATACGCTGCCAGGAGCTGCTCCGTCATATTGACAGCGTGCAGAGGGTGCACAGGCAAAGGAGGTGGGGGTAAGGGCTGTTCCAAAACCAGCTGAGGCTGTGGCTCCTGCTGCGGCTGCTGAATGGCAGGCTGAGCAGGCTGCACCACACCAGCTTCCTCCCCCTCCAAAAGGCTGCTCCTGGTCATAACCATGACAGGGTTGCTGGCAGGAGCATCAGGTATGCGTGAAAGAGGGTCAGCAGGGTTAGTATCACCAGGTAGATACTCAATGGTAAAATCATACCGGGAGAGAAACTCCAACCACCTAGTCTGGCGTCTTGACAAGACCTTTTGTGTTTTTAAGGCTACCAAGGGTTTGTGGTCCGTATACAACGTGAAGGGAACACCCTCCAGGTAGCAACGCCACTCTTTACATGCAGTAATAATTGCAAGTAGTTCTTGTTCGCCAGTGGTATAGTTTTTTTCAGCTGGAATCAGCTTTTTGCTTAAATAAGCCAGAGGATACCCCTCCTGCATTAGCACTGCTCCTACGCCTTGCAAAGAGGCGTCACAGTAAACTTGAAATGGTTTAGTAATATCTGGGATTTTGAGTAAAGGTACTCTAGAAAGAGCATGCTTAAGAGCATCGAAAGCCTGTAACTTATCATCAGGCCATTTGATGCCAGGTGCCAGGTGCCAATTGAAATCAGTACCTGCTTTACCAGTCAGGTCTGTTAGTGGTGCTGAAATAGCACTAAAGTTGTGTACAAATTTGCGCACAAAATTCGCAGCACCCAGAAATTGCTGCATGGCAGTTAGGCTGCGTGGCACAGGCCAAGAAGTGATAGACTTCACTTTATCAGGGTCCACAGCTATGCCCTGGTCACTAACAATATGACCCAGGAATTTGAGTGCAGTTTTAAGGAACTCACACTTTGACCCTCCTCAAATGTGTGAAGTGTTCTGGCACATTTTTAGACATGATGAGGATATCATCTATGTACACAAGGGCACAGTCATTAATGACATCAGCAAAAGCATTGTTCATTACACGTTGAAACGTGGCTGGTGCATTGGTGAGCCCAAAGCACAGGACCTTAAACTGATAAAGGCCACTGGGTGTCCTGAAGGCTGTCTTAGGGACATCCTCATCAGGTATTCTGATCTGGTGATAACCAGCTTGCAGGTCAAGTGATGAAAACACTGTACACCCAGCCAACCTGTCAAACAGGTCATCCACTCGAGGTAGTGGGTACTGATCCCTAAGTGTGATCTTATTCAGCTGACGATAGTCTACACACATCCTTAACTCACCTGACTTCTTTTTGACAAAGAGGACAGGGGCAGCGTAGGGAGAGGAGGAGGGTTCGATAATGCCTTGCTCCAGGAAAGCTGCAACCTGTTTCTTCATCTCCAGCAGTTCAGGCTGACTCATCTTATAGGATGGCAGGGCTGGTGGCTTACAGCCAGGCTGGAGAGGGATGGTGTGTCCTACTGGACGCTGAGGGGGAAGGGAGTTAAAGGGTGCGAAGACATCGTCGTACTCAGATATGAGTGCTGTCAGCTGAGCTGCAACTGCAGGGGGTATTAAGGTAGGGTAGTTGATTGAGGGGGCAGGAGGTGAGGTTGTTGAGTGGGAGTGAGGGTCAGGGTCATTGGACAGCAGATTAGCTGGGTCAGGGGTTGGGTGTACGGACAACACACTTGCTGGGGTAGGGTTGATGGGCTGGGAAGAGATGAGGGCGACCAGAGATTGACCGCCTTTCCTTAACCACCTGTAAGCTACCTTGGCTGACACTGTGGCCTGCTTGTGTTTTGCCAGGATATGGGCGCAGTGGGGGGCCATTATGGGCGCTGCAGGCTCACACTTGAGCACCGTCTTAACAGACGCCAACTGTACTGTAATAGTACGTGCCAGGTAGTCTAGCAGCACACCATTTGACTGTAGCCAGTCACTGCCCATTAACACATCAAAGGCAGAGAACATCTCTGGCATCACCAGCAACTCAACCCTGCAGCTCAGAGTCTGCACATTCAACTGGACGCTGCATGCATGCGTACACACTACGGGCTGCCCATTGGCCACAAGGAACTCCTTGGGCTGCTTCAGTTTATAACTGGACAGCTGATACTGCTCAACGGCAGCACAGTTGATAAAGCTGGCTGCTGCACCACTGTCAAACAGCATGGTACAGGCATAGCCATTCACTCTACCAGGGAACGAGAAGTGTAAGACACCATCGTCTGCTGCACGTCCCTCAGGTATATTCACCTGTTCACTGGGCACTGGGCAACAGGCACCAACACAGTCCTGGCCATCTGGTTGGGCAACACATCAGCGGCGGCGGTCACCCTTGCTGCCCTGCTGCTTCCATCCTCCCTTGCCTGGGGGGCTGCGGTCACGCTTGCCTGGGCCCCGGGGAGGACGGTCCCCAGCACCATGACCAGAAGGAGGGCCCAGGGAGGAGGGACGGGGGAACCCAGAGACCCGGCGGGCCTCCTCAGCTGACAGATCACTCGTGGAGAATAAGGCCGAGTCGGCGATTTTAGGTAAGGGGTACTGCAGATAGCCCTTTCAAAGGCCGTTCCATCGCCATATGTTTCATGATTTTAATCGACGTGGTTGGGCTGTAATCGGCCTTTAGCTGAAGGTGCAGAACCTTGTGCAGGGTTTCGCCAAACCGTGCACAAGGTTTCAACTGGCTCAGCCCCTAGGTGGCCGTCAAGCCAGTTCCTGACCCTGTGCAGGGTTTCATAGACCGTGTGCAGGGTTTCACTGACCGTGTGCAGGGTTTCATAGACCGTGCACAGGGTTTCATAGACCGTGCACAAGGTTTGGTGTGGCTCAGTTCCTAGGCGTTTCTGACCGTGTGCAGGGTTTCGCTGACCGTGTGCAGGGTTTCAAAGACCTAGTGCAGGGTTTCATAGACCTAGTGCAGGGTTCCATAGACCGTGCACAGGGTTTGGTGTGGCTCAGTTCCTAGGCGTTTCTGACCGTGTGCAGGGTTTCGCTGACCTTGCACAAGGTTTCAAAGACCTAGTGCAGGGTTTCATAGACCGTGCACAGCATGAGTGTATAGTCAGCATAGGCTTACAACCTACATGCCTGCTGACATCTGCTGCCTCATGTGGCCTTCTACATCAATGTAACATCACACGGCATCACCATTAGAGTCATGCCTATCACACTAACTGACTCATGGCTAACAACTGCTGTTTGCACTCTGAAACTGGTGCTGCCAGGCATGCACCACATGACACAAGCCACTAGACCCAGGGCTGCACACGCCATGCACCTCTCATCTCATACCAGTTGACTCATGTCTATTCAAACTATATACTTACGACGAACAGCAGCAAACACATGGCTAACGAAGCCATGACCTCATGACACATGGCAGCTGACTCAGGGCTACACATGCCTTGCCACACCTGCCACATGGCAGCTGTCTCATTGCTGGGGATAAGGGAAGGGCTGTAGCCCGGCTGCTGCCTTGTAGTGATGGCCTGGGAGGTGGTGGTTGTGGGAGATGGGAGGGTGTAATGGAGGGCTAGCTCCGGCTGAGGCTATGTGCTGCCACAAACAGCATACGACCATGCTCCTCACCATCTGGGAAGCTGCTGACGAACACATTGTGTATCCTGCTGGCATCATACATGTACCAGTGCTGATCACCATAGCCCTTGTGCATGCCTCCCAATGGTGGTGGCTGTGGCTGGGGCTGGGCTGCAGCTTGAGCAGCCGGGGCAGCTTGTCGCTGGGATGAAGGCGCTGCAAGCCTTGCTGACTTCCTAGTGCTCCCCAGCACGACGTTCTCCCCTGCTGCCACCTGGGCTGGGCGCTTCTGAGACCTGCCAGCTGCTGTCCCCATCAGACCACCGGTCCTTGCATCGCCAGCCCCTGATCCTGAGGGTCCTGCTCCTGTAGCGCCCTGTGCCAGCTGCTCTGCCCCATCCTCAGCACCAGGTTGTACCCCTGCTCCAGGCACTTGGGCTGCAGGGGTTTTGGCCAGGCCTGTTGCTTCAAAGCAGAAAGGGTGAGTTGTTGGGCGTGTCTTGAACATGCGGGTGACAGCTAAGCGTAGGAACACCCCTGGCTGCTTGGGGTGCTCCAGCCGCACAAAGAACTGGATGTGGCCAGCCCAGATGACCACAATGTCAGTATTTGTTCTGAAGGGTAGGCTGGCCCACGTGCTGTTGTTTTTTATTGTGCGGGGGTAGGTTCTGCTCAGCACCGTTGTGCCATTGCACTCAGCCCGCGTGTAGAACAGCACTGGATGCATGGCTGGAGCTGCGCCTGGAACAGCCGGTTGGAGGGGCTCAGCTGCGTTCAATACCTCCTCATCTGGGGTCAGAGCCTCGTGAAACAGAAGCTTGACGTGCCGAGGATGCCAAGAGGAGGTGGGGTTGCTGAAGCGATGCTCTCGGACTGCCTTGATGCAGCCCTGCACCAGAGCCCCAGGGCTGTTCTGGAGTGGGCACACCGTTCTGCCAGCACCCAACAGAAGGGCCCTTTGTCCCTCCTGTGTCACTGCGTCCTGCAGGCGGGCCTTCAAGCCTGGCTGCGCTGCTGGCGCTGCCCTGTCATGCACAAAGGCACTGGAGTTGTGCCTGGCGATCGCCACCGTGATGTGAGCATCCAGCTGAGGTCCAGGAATGCCAGCTGTGGTGATGGTCTTCATGTCGTGCAGCTTCCTCTCAACCCACAGCTCGCCAAGCCTGTTCGTCCTGCCCACGTTCTGCTCTTGCTCTTTCAGTCTGTGAACAAACAATCACACCACCAACCATGCTCGTGGCCTGTCAACAATGATTATATCTAGCCATAAAGACAATAACTTGCATTGCTACCACAGCCTCTCACCTGCAGGTCGTGGTGTGCAAGTTCGGACTGATCTGGCCAGAAGGCACAGACACAAGGTTCTCGTTGTCGAAGTGATCTGCTGGCAGCTCGGGATCCAGCCTGCACTCCTCCAGCAAAATGGCATAGCGCTTTAGGTGGTCGTGGCCTGCTGCCATACCAGCCAGTGTGGCACTGGTCTCTGTGCCTGCAACATATGGCATAAACTGAACTGTTAAGGTCACCGTCCAGGCTGGGATGCAGATGCATATGCTGTGATGCGAGTGTACGCTGACCTTTCACAGGCCCAAAGTAACACAACTCAGGGTCAGCCAAACCCTGCACAAGGTCTGGCTGACCTCGCACAGGGTTACACTGACCTTGTGCATGGTTTCATTGACACTGTGCAGTGTTTGGCTAACCTGGCACAGGGTTTGGTTGGCCTTGCACAAGGTTTGGCTGACACTGTGCTCGGTTTGGCTGAGCCTTAATGCTATACCTCCATGGATCATGTGAGCCCTTGTCTTGATTGCTTACCAGGGGTGAGGTAGTGTCGACATGTCTTCTCCAGGTTGGCCCACAGCAAGTTGAAAGGCCAGGGCAGAATGTTGTCGTGGAAGAAGATGGGGGCAAAGTACATGACGAAGTGCTTGAAGTCCTCCATGCGCCAACCGCTGCATGGCACCAGCACCCTATTCACATCTTATGACCAGGACTCTCAGAGTGAGTGTGTGCAAACTTTAATGTTGTATAGCCTGCTCATTTACTTGCTCAAGCATGCCCACCTTCTGTTACCGATGTTGCACAGCGCTCGACCAAAGTCTGAAGGGGCCTGAATTGGTATCCCCCGCTCAATCAGCTTCTGCCTCACGTTCAAGGGCAGGCCAACAGCACTCATGATCCACTCCAAGAAGTGCTTGAGCAGGCCATACAGCAGTAGGTGGTCCACTGCCACCAGATGCGCGTACCGGGCGTCCAGCCACGGCAGCAGCAATGGCAGCAAGGGTTGGCCATGGCACCCCACAGCTGCTGGGTCCTGAGTGGACCAGTTATTGGTGAAGGGGGCACCACGGTTCATGATCTGCTCGTGGCTCAGCTTCATGCGGTCATCACACACTGTCACCTCCACCTGCATCAGGTGAAGCATCACCCCAAAGGCAAGCAACCGTTGACCACTAGTTGCACCTAATATTTGAGGTGTAGGGAAAAATATAGGCGTCAATATTTTTCCATAATTCGGGTCAGTTTACCAAGGCCGCAAAGTGCTAGCAGCCAGATCCGCGTGTTCCGCAAGTGAGGCGCAAGTCGCGAGTGTGCTAGTTGCATGTATGGCTTGCACGTCGCAACTTGCAAGTCGCAAGTTATTCAAAACAACTTCCTACCGCTACTGATGCAACCTCAACGTAGCCATGCGACGCTACGCGATAGCTTATCGAACATATTGCCAGGCTGGCATGTCTACTTATAAGTGCCAGGCTGGCATGTTGACTAGAAGCTACGTCTTTCGTCGTTTTTCAGGTCGGAGTAAGCCGCTTAGGAGAGTGATGAGGTTATAGGCTAGTTGAGGCAGTCGATATGTATCGACCGGCAACGCATAATGGTCGAGCGGCAAAGCATAATGGTCGAGCGGCAACGCATAATGGTCGAGCGGCAAAGTGCACTTTTTGATAATGGTCGAGCGGCAATTGATTATGGTCGAGCGGCAAAGTGCGATTCTCGCAATCAGTGTCCGGAAGCCTTTATAAAGCGGCTGTGTTGAGAAGGGTTGGTGAAAGCGTTGGTCAACGGGATGTACGGTGTTGGTCAACGGGGGCGGTTACGGGATTGGGGAACCTCAAATATACTAGATAACCGCCTTGACCTCGCCCATTATGCGAACTAATGGTCTCGTCCTCGGCTCTGCTACCATACATCCCTCGGCTGCGCCTCGGGATGTATGTCCGCGCCACCTCGGCCTCGGCCATTATTTTCGCATAATGCTCTCGGACCGCCAATTATCTACTACCTAATGAGAGCTCATCAGCATCATCGAGCCTCATCATGGTCATGGGACGCACCTCCTGCTGAGAGCCAGGCAGCCTCTGCAGCGTTGTCGTGGCGTACCCCAAGGGGGCCTTCTCATCTGGGGGGTTGGGCGGCTTGGCGATGTTGCAACGATAACACAGCCTGGTGGCGCTGTGGCCCATGCTCCTGGTCACAGTGGCTCTGCATGCATGCAAACACCCCGAGTACTCCGGTCTCTGACGCTATGGTGGGCCACACAGTCAACGTCATGGTCACCAAGAGCACCATTGCTGTGGGAGAGGTGGGAAGCTATACTTGGAGGTGGTGGGTCGTCTCGGTCTGAGTGCATGTCACTCACGTGGCGGGTGTATCTGCAACAAACACCACTGGAACAGCGTGGATGAGGACCTTGTCAGCATGGCCTGGCGCCACACCCTCAACCTCTGCGCCAATGTGGGGCTCCACTAGAACACCCAGGTCACCTGGACCCTCCACCGTCTTCCGGATGTCACCCAGGATGCAGTCCATGAAGCCGGTGAGGTGAGACTGGTGCTTCCCACCATAGATGATGGCAAGCACAGCGCTGCAGGAGGACTTGCCACACACGTCATCAGGCACATCCAACAGCCTCAACAACACCACGCCCACAGACCAGTTGGAATCAGGCCCCATGGTGACCCAGTCAAGGGCAAGCATGAACAGAGCTGTGCGGTCGCTGTTTCTCACAGCCTCGGGCAGCTTCTGCTGCATGTCACGCCATGCTGGACCTGCTCGGCAACAACACGCCATGCAACAACATCAGTACAGTCAGTGCTAGGTTGATGCATCAAGGATTAACCCCTCCCCCTAACCCTCCCCCTCCCCTTCCCCCTCCCCTTCCCCCTCCCCCTCCCCCTCCCCCTCCCCCTCCCCCTCCCCCTCCCGTTCCCCCTCCCCCTCCCCCTCCCCCTCCCCCTCCCCCACAGCCCCTACCTAGCATTGTAACCTACTTGCACGGAACGAGCCAGCAACAGGGTCAACGCCACGAGCAGCTGTGTACCACGCCATCACGTTCTTGCGGCTGAAGATGGTCTTGACGATGTTACCAAAGCCAAAGTAAGCCAGCCTCCACATTGGCGCCAACAACTTCTCACTGGTGCCTGGCAAGCACCAACAAACAGCCGTCCATGCACCCCACCACATGTGCACCTTAGACCCAGTAAGCTCTCCACACTCACCTGGTCTCGCTGTCACCATGAAGCGAGCCACATTGCAATGTGGGCACTTGTCATGCTCATGTTGTGGCCACTCGGACCTATGGACACCAAACATGTGGTTATAATGAGCCACATCACTCAACATTCATCACTCCGTCGCCTAATCAGGCCATCCCCCCTTCGTACATTGCATTCACCTTGCAATTTTGTCGTAGGTGTGCCCTGGGCAGAAGGGTGTCCCAGTTTTGCCACTGTTGCACACATGCTCCTCATAGCTGTCTGCACACTGAACATCCAGTAGCTCGGAGAACTGGTAGAAGCTGGTGATCAAGTTCAGGTCTTGCTGGCCCACCAACACATCCTCCACCAATTGGATGACCAGCTCAACCTGTTGCTTTGAAAAACCTTTGGATACCAGGAGGCACAATGCCTCCTGGTACCCCTGGCCACTCATGCCACCGCCCCTGTGGTCATCATGCCAAGCATAAGCATGAAATCACTAGGGTGCTCATGCTACCAATGCTTCTCCCCCCATCTTCCTACTTGCCTACCTGAACATGGGTTCGTCTTTCTTGTGACGCAGCCACCACACCTTGCTGCGCCGGCCTCCCCCTCCCCCATGTGCACCCTCTGGCCCACCACCCCCTGGCCCACCACCCCCTGGCCCACCACCCCCTGGCCCACCACCATCTGGACCACCACCATCTGGCCAACCACCATCTGGACCACCACCATTTGGCCCACCACCGTCTGGACCGCCACCCCCTGGCCAACCACCATCTGGCCCACCACCATTTGGCCCACCACCGTCTGGACCACCACCCCCTGGCCAACCACCGTCTGGACCACCACCATCTGGCCCACCACCCCATGGCTCATCTCCTCGATCACCCCCTAGCTCATCACCTGGATCACCCCCAGGCTCTGCCTCTTGCTCATCCCCTTGCTCTGCCTCTTGCCCCAACCCTTGCTCTGCCCCTGGCTCTGCTCCTTGCTCATGCTCTTGCTCTGCCCCTGTCTCATCCCCTGGCGGGTCCCCTAATCCTTCACGATCTTCACCATGGACGCCATACACAGCCTGAATACCACATGTACATCGATGCGAGTAGTAAGTTGTGATTCAGTGAGTGCGATGCACCAGTGCTTGTCATCCGTACCTCGTCCGGGCCACAACATGCCGCCGTCTCAAGCGCGTCGCCTCCATTACCCACCACAGGTCCATGGTTGGCTTGCTTGTTCTTCCAAGCGACTAAACCGGCCGCGCCTAGCAAGTGCTGATGGAGGTTTCTGCAATGTAGATATATTGTGGACTTTCCCACTGGTATCTGGTATACTTCCGGGTGCTCGAGACTGCACGCCCGACATGTATATAATGGTTCTTTGCCGCAGACCTTGTCAGGCTCCACTACATCAATTAAATGTAAGTATTTGGCAGGGTACGGCATAGCGCCGCGACCCAGGGATGTCAGCGAAGAGCCAACCCGGTGTCGCTTGCCAACGGATGAGTGATGTTCGCGCGGTCCCCTAATTCTCCGTGTGCCATATTCATCGTACAGCCACCACTTGCGCCTCGCCGTCACCACAACTACTACAATGGCACCTAAGAAACACGTCGGCAAGGCCCAGGTGCGTTCCTGGTTGAAAACCTGTGCAGGGTCGGCCTGCTGACATGTGCGATGTAATCATATGCACGATGTACTCATGTCGCAGCGTACTGAGCCTGCCTCCCCCGACACGGACGATGAGTCCATGTCTCATGTGTCAGGCTCGGTGTCACAAGCGCACTAAGGCTGGTAGCAAGGCTGGGGCAGAAGCAGCAGCAACAGCAGGCCCTGAGGCAGAGGCTGAGGCAGGGGCAGGGCCAGGGGCACCCGCTGCAGCAGGGGCAGAGGCAGGGGCAGGGCCAGTGGCTGGTGCCACAGCAGAGGCTGAGGCAGGGGCAGGGCCAGGGGCACCCGCCGCAGCAGGGGCAGAGGCAGGGGCAGGGCCAGTGGCTGGTGCCACAGCAGGGGCAGAGGCAGGGGCAGGGCCAGGGGCTGGTGCCACAGCAGGGGAGGAGGCAGGAGCAGGGCCAGCGGAGGCATCCACAACAGCAGCAAGAGGGACAGAGGCTGGGGCAGGGGCAGTAGCAGAGGCAGCGGCAGGGGCAGAAGCAGATGCAGATGCAGCTGTGGCAGCAGCAGCAGCACGTTGTGACTTGTTCGATTGATGAGATCCATGTGGTTCATGGTATCATAGTCAGGTGGTACATTGACAATGAAAATGAATGAGCTATGAACAAGGCAGGGCACCAGGTACAGGACACCAACTGACAACTAGGCAATTAAGACCTTGCACAGGATTTCGCTGACCTAGTGCAGGGTTTCAGTGACCACGTGTAAACTGCACTAGAAGGTGTTAACATATACCTGAACGAGGCATAACACGCGACAATACTGAACACTGGGACCAGGCAAGCATAGCATATCACCATGCCCGTGGTTTGCAGTTTTGTGGATCCCATGCTTTCAGACTAAAGTTTGAAAAGTCCTTCACGGCCACGCGCACACTAGTAAGGCAACGCACAATGGCAGCAGCAGCAGCTGACAATAAGGCATTGGAAGAAGTCGCCACTGACATGATTACCTTCCTGGCGCGATGCGGCCCCCGCAACCAGGTAAACGCAAAATCTAGCCTAACACGCCACATCGGTAGCACAACACTCATCCACGATGGCTACTTGCATGTAGGATGGGACAGGCCTGGCCAGCATGAATGCCCCCTGGCGTGATGTGTGTTGTGGATTTTGCGTGGCCAAAACTGTTGTGCCCTGTGATATGGCCACACAGAGTAAGACAGAGGCGATAGTGGACAGGTGAGTGCCCATGCACCCCAATGCTCATGAGGACGTGCCCAAGTGTGTGACTTGTTTGCAATACAGGACCTGGAAATTGGTTGCAACGAAGTACCCCCAACCAGGTTCCCCAAACAGGCTGAAGTGGGACAAGTACTTCGCCTACTTCAACGACCACTTCGAGGGCATACAAGAACCCAGTCCCCCTGAGGGGTTAAAGCCATTCGCTAGCTTGTGGATCATATACAAGACAGGTGATGAGTGGGCATGACTAACTAGCTGTCAGCAGGCCGTCAAGGTATCCATGCATTCATGTCACTACTAACTATCATGTGCAGATGCGGAGATGAAGAGTCAAGGAGACACAGATTATGTGTACCTATGTGAAGTGCAGGGCAGAAAGGAGTGTGCTACTTTGGCAGAGTTTGTGTTGAGCACTGAGCCCCCAACCCTTCCCTCTCCAGCCCCCTCCCCTGCCCCCCAGCCATCTTCAGCAGCAGGAGTGCAGCAGCCCCCTGCCCCCTCCCCTGCCCCCCAGCCGCCCCCAGCAGCAGGAGTGCAGCAGCCCCCTGCCCCCTCCCCTGCCCCCCAGCCGTCCCCAGCAGCAGGAGTTCAGCAGCCCCCTGCCCCCTCCCCTGCCCCCCAGCCGTCCCCAGCAGCAGGAGTGCAGCAGCCCCCTGCCCCCTCCCCTGCCCCCCAGCCATCCCCAGCAGCAGGAGTTCAGCAGCCCCCTGCCCCCTCCCCTGCCCCCCAGCCGTCCCCAGCAGCAGGAGTGCAGCAGCCCCCTGCCACCTCCCCTGCCCCCCAGCCATCCCCAGCAGCAGGTGTGCAACAGCACCCAGCCCCAACCACTGTCCAACAGCCAGCCTCAGCAGGGGTTGAGCGACAGCCCACCGCCACACCAACAGTGGGTGTACGTGGGTTGAAGGCCCCCACCACAGGCCTAGGAACTGCCCTGCCTGCAGGTGTGCAGCGGAGCCCTGCCCCCTCACCTGTCCAGCGGCGTGCCCCAGCAGCACGTGTGCAACTCAGCCTTGCCCCCTCCATTCCCCTGGTGCCTACACCAGCAGCAGGAGGGCAGCATCAGCACATTCCGCCAGTGCAGCCCCACCGCCAGACACGCAGAGGGCAGTGGCCACAGGTGGGCACCAGCACCCGGGCGACAGGGGCAGCAGCAGGTGGGCAGCAGCACCAGCATCAGCAGCAGGACCTGCGACAGGTGACTGAAGAGGAGCAGCAGCAGCCTGGAGGGGAGGGTGCTGGTCCCTCATCATCCAAGAGGCCGAGGCCTGCCGAGGATCAGGTAGGATCACAACATTACAGCACATAGGAGCAAGACAGCATCATAAAGCAGTGTGACAGTGGCTCAGATTCCCATTGCTTCATTTGCCATTGCAGGCCCTCATACAGTGCCTGATTCAGAAGGTGGACACCGTGCAGGACACAGTCAACAGATTGGAGGTGAGACCCAAGCTGCCAAAGAGGCATAACAGCATTTCCAACTTGTAAACGACCACACTGAATGTAGGATGAGCTGGTGGGCAGAAGGAGGCTCAACGTGTTGGCAAACACAGCCCTGACTGGATGTGGCCAGTCAGGAGAGCAGGTAAGCAGCTACAAAAAGCCTACAACAGGTTTAAACCTTGTGCAGGGTTTCGTTGACCTTGTGCAGGGTTTCAGCTACGTGGTGCAGGGTTTCACTAACCTAGTGCAGGGTTTAACTGACTCCAGCTGTGGCTCAGTAGGATATGTGTGGATTGTGTTTGCAGGCAAGCACAGGAGGCACCCTGCTGCATGGAGGAGCAGTGCGGTTTCCCAAGAATAAACAGGTACGAGAGGCATAACTAGCTGATATGAATTGATAGTGACGGGTACTTGTGAGCATGTCGTGCATTGCTACCTTGCACGCAGGGAATGGTGTATCAGCTGCCCACCTTGCTGCCATACACAGGGAAGGTCTACCAGCCTCATGAGCTAGAGCAGTGTCGCCAAGCAGCTCTAGCTCTTGGCCTGACCATCTTCCAGCTGCCCCAGCTAGCCATAGATATGGCAGTGGTGGTTGCGGCCAGCATCTTGATCACCAGGGTCTATAACCACATGGTGTTCAGCTCGGTCAATGCCAACAGCAAGACACAGTATGGCACTGGCCAGAGGGTGCAGGTGGTGTTGGCCAAGTCGGACAAGAACAGCAGTGGCGACCTAGACACCACCCTACAGCTGTTGTCTGACAACTATAACGCGGCTGTGTACAGCGCGCTGACAGCAGAGAAGAAGAAGGAGGTGAGAAGACAGATAGATTTAGGCGTGCAACAGATGACACAAGCCACAGCAGTAGTACATAGCCATTGCGGCATTGAGGCATTTCCTAACTTACCTAGAGTCAGGGCTGCATAGACCACAATAGACAGCACACTGGGTGTGTTTGCAGGTGGATGAGGCCAAGGAGGTGTTGGCCCAGTACCTCACTCTCCTGCAGCCGGTGCTGAGGCAGCTGCTGGGCCGCCCCCTGAACGCCCTAGCGTCCATCATCACTGACCCCACCTGGCAGCGTCGCCTGAACAGGAATGGGAACATGGTGACTACACTGGCCCAGCAGCTGGCTCAGGCCCAGGCTCCCCACACCGACTTCCTCCCTGTTGGCCCAGGGATGGATGACGGCCTGGTGTTCCTGCTGGCTCTCCAGGACTTCCCCCTGGTTGCCTACATGGGCAGCCACAAACTGTCCCGGTTGGCTGCAGCCCATTGCCGGCGGACGGCTGATGGTCAAAAGCAAGTGGTGGAGGTGGGGGACATGGATGCCCTGGCCATGACCTTGCCACATCAACTGGGCACAGAGGTCCTGGTGAAGGCAGGGCAGCTGGTGTTGTTCCGAGGCAACACAGTACATGCTGGCAACGTGGGGGTGGCTGGCTCATGCTGCGCCAGGCTGTATGGCTTTGGCCGGCCAGACACGGTGGCTGACAACACCACCATGAACACCTCTGAGCTGGGGGACCTGTACCATGGGTTGTTTCAGCCCATCCAGGATGAGGGTATTGGGCACAAGATGGCAGACTGGAACAGGCGCGGCATGGCAGGCCAGTGGGTCAGAATCTCAGAGCCATACAAGCCTGATAAGCGCATTTGAACGATTGACAATGCATGGACAGCATGGGTTGGAGTTGAGCTACAGCAGAGGGGCGGAGACTGTTTCTGCATGCGCAATTGATACTTGACTCTGCAATGATGGTGGATGTGAGTTGAAATCAAAGCTTTGATGGTAACCCTGCACAAGGTTAACGAAACCCTGCACAAGGTTAGCGAAACCCTGTGCTAGGTCTCAGTTGACTTAGGTGAATTCATAGTGGTTGCGAAACCCTGCACAAGGTCAGCCAAACCCTGCACAAGGTTAGCGAAACCCTGTGCTAGGTCTCAGTCGACTTAGGTGAATTCATAGTGGTTGCGAAACCCTGCACAAGGTCAGACAAACCCTGCACAAGGTTAGCGAAACCCTGTGCTACGTCTCAGTTGACTTAGGTGAATTCATAGTGGTTGCGAAACCCTGCACAAGGTCAGCGAAACCCTGCACAAGGTTAGCGAAACCCTGTGCTAGGTCTCAGTTGACTTAGGTGAATTCATAGTGGTTGCGAAACCCTGCACAAGGTCAGCAAAACCCTGCACAAGGTTACCAAAACCCTGCACAAGGTTAGCGAAACCCTGTGCTAGGTCTCAATTTACTTAGGAAAAATCAATGCTTGGATCGAAACCCTGCACAAGGTCGGCAAACCCCTGCACACGGTCTTGAAACCTTGCACAAGGTTTGCGAAACCCTGCACAAGGTTAATTGAAACCCTGCACAAGGTTTCAAAGGCCCCTTCAGCCTCAAAGTGAGAATAAACCTAGTGCAGGGTTTCAGTAAACTGGCCCCCATTCCTTACTGGCTTTGACTTTGCACATGCTACCTACTAGGTTGTGCTTCTATTCTGATGCCTGACAACTCCTCATACTCGGAAATTTTAAAAAGTCACTTCAGTCAGTTGGCGCCATCTCCCTTAGCCAAATTCGGGGTGAGGGCCCAGCTGATGGTCCAGCAGCACCACAACGATCAAGAATTTCACTTTGGCCCAAGGGAGTCTTCTCCTCCACTAGGTCACAGCAGCATACATACCAAGTCTCAGACCTCAACTCGCAAGTTTGCCGAGCCAGCCAGCCCTTATTTGCCAGGAGTGATGCTTCAGGTTGCAGTAGTCCCTGAAGTGGGCAGGGTTCCAGCAGTGGTGGCAGGCATGGCCAGGAGGTGGCCTGGGAGGGACATCAGGCACAGGGGCAGAAGGAGGAGGGGGTCGTGGAGGACGTCCACCACCCTGGCTGCTGTGGCGACTTCCACGGTGCCCACTGCTGCTGCTGCTACTGACATCCCAGTAGGGGCCACGAGGGGCCGCAGGAGGATATCCTCCAGCAGGAGCGGTGAAGCCTCGAATGCGGTCCATCTGCTTACGGGGCACGAAGGCAGCCACAGGTGCAGGTGGACGACGGCCCACTTGATTAGTGGCCACTGCAAACAACACTTTCTGTGCATTCACAGCAGCTTGAATAGCATCATTCAGGGTAGGGTCAGTCATAAGTGCAAGATCATGCACCACACGAGACTGCAAGTCAGGGGTAAGGCCCCTGATGAAGGTGGCCACAAGCATGGATGGCGCCATGCACGTGGCACCAGCCACTGTCAGAGTATTTCTGAACTCAGTGATGTAGGCATTTAGGGTAGAACCTGCTGACATGCGCAAGGCACCAGGATCCAACAACCTCCTGCGTTGCATGTCTGATTCATTACGTAGATCGTCACCAGCCATCTCCTTGAAAGAAGTGCGCAGGTATGCCCATGTTGGCCTAGTGCCATGAGCAAGGATGTGGGCATTCCTAGTAGCAGGGTACCACACCTCACGTGCCTTGCCAGACAGGAAATTAGGCAGTGCATCAGCAGGATCAATACGCAGATATGCACAGTGGACCTCAAGGTCCTCACAGAAGATTTCTGCTACACGAGACGTGGCAAGACACTGGTCCGTCCATTTATCAGGACCTGGGACTTTTATCCTGGGCAGGGAGGCTGGCACAGTGACAGGTGTAGCAACCTGAGACAAGGATAATTGTCCTGCTGGTGCTGCAGGTGGCGCAGTAGGTGCGACAGGGGTAGTGGTGCCCGACAAAGCAGGTGCAGCAGGTGCGACCAGAGCAGCAGAAGTGCCACTGCTAACATTAACAGCAGGTCTGCCTTACTGCGAGTACTGGTTGCGGATTGCAGCTATAGCTGGTTCACCACCCACCACCGCGTTCTGCATGTTTTGCAGGCGCTCCATCTCAGCGAGTTCGGCTCGGATCCTGACAGCCTCGTTCTGGGACGCCTGAAGGTTCGCAGTTGCCCCCACCAGCTGCTGTCGCAGCCTCTGGATCTCATCAGCCTGCGCGGCTGCTGCAGAGGTGCCAGTCTCAGGCAGGATCGGGGCAGCTGTCAGGGCTCCTGCATACGACAGCGGTCCAACTCCAGGGGCCACCGCAGTCGGAGGCGCCGTGGTAGCTGGGGGCTGAGCAGAGGTCATGGCGTTCAGAGTCTGCAGCAGAGTCTGCAGCAGATCCATCGCCTGGGCGGGGGGTAGACCAGTAACCCTCTCGATTTCCGCGAAGGCGGGGCTTGTGGTAGGCACAGGAAGGACGGGGTTGGTAATAGTTACCGTCGTGCCATTAGTTGGCGCCCCAGCCGCAGCAGGAACCCCTGCTGGGACACCAGCAGCGGCGTTCGGAGTTGCTGGGGGCGGGGAGCCAGGAGTTTGGCCCCCAGGAGCAGAACGCTCCGGTCGTTTATCTCCTCCAGGAGGAGGCTCCTTGTTGGCAGTCATTTGCTCAGAGGGAAAGTGGCGTTAGTACAACGTCGGTCGGAAACCAAAATGTAGCGTGCTAAGAGCAGCGCCGATAACCGATAACCACCTCTTTCCCACAGCGTGACACGGCCAGGGTTTAGAACGTTTCCCCCGAGGAGTCGAACCTCTGAAGCAGGTGTGCACGAAGGCCCACCTGCCCCTTTCGCCCACCATGTCACACTGCAGTACAGAAGTACCGTGAGGCGAGCTAGGCTTCGAGGAGCCGTTCGCTACAAGGTAGGGCCTCTAGAGGGCGGTGATCAGTATACAGTGTGAATTGCACACCTTCAAGGTAGCATCGCCACTGTGTACACGCAGCTATGATAGCCAGTGTTTCCTGTTCCCCAGTGGTATAATTCTTTTCAGCCTTTGTAAGCTTACGAGAATAATAAGCAAGGGGATAACCATCCTGCATCAAGACTGCCCCGACACCCAGTACACTCGTGCAAATTAAGGCCTTGCTGGCTTGAAAAACCTGAGAGTTGAGGTCTGAGACTTGGTATGTGGGTTGCTGTGACCCAGGGGATGACAAGACTCTCTTGGGCCAAAGTGTAATTCTCACTCGGTGTCGAGTTGCTGGGCCAGGTGTGGGGCTGTGACCCTGATTTTGGCTAAGGGAGTTGGCACCGAGTGACCAAAGTGACTTTTCATGAAATGTGAATATGAGAGGTTGTAAAGGGTGGTTACAGCTGTCCAAACTAGTAGGTGGCATGCAAAAAGTCCCAGCCAGTGATGAGCTATGGCCCGTGTCCTAGGACCCTGTACAGGTTCCTAGCGTCATCATGGTCGTAGGACCCTGTACAGGGTCCTGTGTACCTGATGAGTGTAGATGTTTTAATCATTCTTTGCATCCCTATGTGATAGAACCCTGTTAGGATTCCTACATAGCCGGTGGTTGGTCATGTGGACCCCGTTTGGATGCTTTTGACCATGTGTGCTAGGACCCTGTACAAGGTCCTACGATGAGTGCCTTTCCACACAGGGTCCTGGCACCACACCACAGGGTTCTGGCTCACAGGGTCCTGGCACCTCACCACAGGGTCCTGGCACCACAGGGTCCTGGTACCTCACCACAGGGTCCTGCTGAACACCTACAGGGTCCTGGCACCTCACCACAGGGTTCTGGCAGCACAGGGTCCTGGCACCACACCACAGGGTTCTGGCACCACAGGGTCCTGGCACCTCACCACAGGGTCCTGCTGCACACCTACAGGGTCCTGGCCCACAGGGTCCTGGCACCTCACCACAGGGTCCTGGAACCACAGGGTCCTGGCACCTCACCACAGGGTCCTGGCACCACACCACAGGGTCCTGGCCAACAGGGTCCTGGTACCACACCACAGGGTCCTGATACCACAGGGTCCTGGTCCCTCACCACAGGGTCCTGGCTGTAGGCGTGCGGCAGGACCCTGTAGACATACGTCGCAGGACCCTGTAGGCGTGCGGCAGGACCCTGTAGACATACGTCGCAGGACCCTGTAGGCGTGCGGCAGGACCCTGTAGCCAAACGTCGCAGGACCCTGTAGGCGTGCGGCAGAACCCTGTAGCCAAACGTCGCAGGACCCTGTAGGCGTGCGGCAAAACCCTGTAGCCAAACGTCCCAGGACCCTGTAGGCGTGCGGCAGAACCCTGTAGCCAAACGTCGCAGGACCCTGTGGCAGTGCAGCAGAACCCTGTAGCCAAACGTCGCAGGACCCGGTAGCCGTGCGGCAGAACCCTGTAGACAAATGTCGCAGGACCCTGTAGCCGTGCGGCAGAACCCTGTGGCCCAGGACCCTGTACCCTGTACGATTTTTCAAATAGCTATAACATCGCAGCAACTTTGAGTTTTTTCGATGATTACAACGGCGATGAGTCGGCCTTTCCTGGGGCTATCTGCAGTACGCCTCCCGGGAAGAAATGACGTAGGCGACTTCCGGCCTTAATCGGCGCGAGTGTAATGAAGCGTCACAGTAGACTTGGAAAGGTTTGGTTGTATCAGGAAGGCGGAGCATAGGCACACGCATGACTGCCTGCTTTACAGCGTTGAAGGCATCTAACTGAGGTTTAGGCCACTCCTCCCAGTTAAAAGATTTGCCTTCAGGTCCAGTCAGATTAGTGAGTGGAGCTGCAATGGCACTGAAATTATGTACAAATTTACGTACATAATTGGCCATGCCAAGGAATGACTGCAAGGCTGTCAGGATTGTAGGAACAGGCCAGTCTTTTATTGCAGCCACCTTGCTGGGGTCTACAGCTACACCATCTTTAGAGATGATGTGACCCAGGAAAGGTAAAGACTCTTTCATAAAATCACACTTAGAAAGTTTAGCAAAGTATTTGTGTTTTCTCAACAATTCAAATACTTCACGAAGGTGGACGAGGTGTTCCTTGATAGACTTGGACATGATTAAAATGTCATCAAGGTATACAAGGGCACACTTGTCAATCACCTCGGCAAATGCCTGGTTCATGGCACGTTGAAACGTGGCAGGTGCATTGGTTAAACCAAAGCACATAACTTTGTATTGGTAATGACCTATGGGTGTCCTAAACGCAGTTTTAGGAATATCTTCATCCGGGATCCTGATCTGATGGTAACCAGCCTGGAGATCCAGGGAAGAGAACACGGTCATACCAGAAAGTTTATCAAATAGATCATCAATCCTAGGTAGAGGGTATTGGTCACGAATGGTGAGCTTATTGAGTTGACGATAGTCTACGCACATACGTAGTTCTCCAGTTTTCTTCTTTACAAAAAGAACGGGCGCTACATAAGGGGATGTGCTAGGCTCAATCAACCCTTTGGATAGCATGTCAGTGACCTGTTTCTTAACCTCATCCTGTTCTGGCTTACTCATCCTATAACTGGGCCTGGCAGGAGGTTTAGCACCTTCCTGCAAGGGAATGGAATGCCCTACGTTACGCGCAGGAGGCAATCCAGTTATAGGCTGAAACACATCAGAGTATTCCATAAGGAGGCTTTTCAGCTGTGCAGCCTGCTCAGGTGGTACGCCAGGTGGGTCTTGCAAGTTCTCATAAGAGACCAATGCCACCACACCTGTACCACCTTGCTTGAGCCATCTTGCAGCCTCTTTGGCAGACAAGGGTGTAGAGACACCGCTTGGGCCAGGCTCAAGGAAACCAGGGGGTATAGCATAAGCTTCTTTTACAGGGTTTACAGTAGATTGAGACTCAACTGTACAGTTCACTGACCCACCTTTGCTAATAGCTGAAGGTAGGAGTACAGGCCTGCCCTTAGGGGTACGCAGGGTGAGGGACTTGTCGATGTAGTCGACCAGTGCCCCCTGCACAGTAAGCCAGTCAGCACCCAGCAGAATGTCATACTCATGCACCAGTTCAGGCATCACAGTCAAGTTACAAAAGCAGCTGAATTGCTGAATGGACAGGTGTGCCTTGACATAATGCGTGCAATACACCGGTTGATTATTGGCAACTTCATAACGAAGAGCCACCGGGTACTCATACAGCTTCAGCTTGTGTTTAGACACAAACATATCACTGATGAACGAGTCATCAGCACCACCGTCAGCAAGGCAAAAGCACTTGTGATCATGGTTCAGGGTGCCAGAAAACCTGAATCTCACCTTTCCATCACGTCCAACCATTCCCAGTACATGTGCCTGCTGGTACCAAGCCTTAGAAGGCACAGCAAGCTTACAGGGCAATTCACTCAAAACAGAACATGGCAGTTCTGTTGACAGGGCAGGCTGGGACACATCAGGGCAGGCAAACAAAGGAACTTGAGTTGAGTCGGCTTTCAGCTCACTCATACTCCCTGCTCCTACAACTGCAGCATCATTCAGCAGTTGCTCAGGTTTAGACACAGCACAGATCTGGCTGTCTGGCTGCGCAACACTTCAGCGGCCTATGGCAATGCGGGCAGACTGAGAGCGCCGGCCCTTAGGCTGAGCAGGTGGAGGACGCTGCTCAGGCTCAGACTCAGACTCCTCTGGCTCAGAGGGAGGCTTAGAGTCAGACTTCTGCCCAGGCTTCTTGGCACCGTTAGGTGGGTTCTGGTAGCCAGATCTGCGGCGGGCTTCAGTAGCAGTGTACTGCTGGAACGGGCAGGGCCAGTTGGACAGGTGACCAGGATGGTAGCACTTGTAACAGTACTGGCCAGGCTCAGGGCGAGGAGAGGCCCACAAGTTGACTTTCCTGGGGCGCTTGCTACCACCAGCAGGACCAGGAGGGGGACCACAGCCCCTCCTGCCTGGGCGAGCACCTCCACCCATAGCCGTCACAGCCTGCACAGCATGGACACCATTAGACACAGCACCCTTAGATGGTGTTGTGGTGGCCAGCATGACAATGTTCCTCTGCGCCTGCCGAGCAGCATCAATGGCCTGAGACAGAGTGGGGTCCTTGAAAGGAGCCAGATCCTTCAAAACAGCAGTCTGCAAAGCAGGGCTGAGACCTCTGGTAAACACCATGCACAGCAAAGGCTGGCACATGCTGTCAGAACCTGCAATCAGCAAGTTGTTTCTAAAGGCAATGATATAGCTGCCCAAGAGCATGCCAGTGGTCATCTGAAGAGACCCGTCAATGAGCTTGGTACGAGCCACATTGCAGTCATCCCTAAGGTCATCGCCTGTGTATTCACAGAAGGCGGAACGAAGGTAAGCCCAGTCAGGTGCGTCAGCATACAAAGCAGCATATGCGTCTTTGACTGAGGGGTACCAGGTGTTGCGGGCTGTGCCAGTCAAAAAAGCAGGCATAGCAGACGCGACATCAAGCCTGTAGCGAGCACAGTGACGTTCTAAGTCGTCACAAAACGCAGAGGCTCTGCGATGAGTAGCACTGCAAGCATCAGTCCATTTGTCGGGACCTGGTATAGACCTGGCACTCAGCGACAAAGGCATAGGCAGTTCTGAAACAGGAGGGCCCATAGGGACAGCTCGTTCCCTATGCCCGTTGTTCCCCGCAGGTCGATCTGGCAACGCAGACGCATCAGGCCTACCCGCTGGATCTGACCTAGGGCCTGTAGGAGCTCGAGGCCTTACTTGAGTGTTGATGGTGGAGAGCGTCTGCCGCATAGCCTCGTTCTCAGCCGTCAGCTGGGCTTGGCGTTGCTCCAGCTCCTCAATGTACTCCAGATCTCCTACAGTGTAGCGTCCTGGCGGCACGTCCATCTCGCCTTCCTCGATGCCTTCACCAAGAGCATCGCCAAGGCCGCCACCAGGGCCATCCTCAGGGGCCATAGAGCCGCCTGACGGGGTGTTAAACACCGCCTTGAACCTCTCACGCATGGCTGGATTAGCCTGTGCGGCTTCGATGAGCTTGTCCATCATGTAACGTGCAGTGCACGTTGTTAGCCGAGAGACCGTCTTGCGTGTTGCGAGGAAAACTGCCATGGAGAAGTTTACAGGAAAACCTCGTGAGAGGGCTAGGGCTTAGAACGGGGCCCCCTGGAATCGAACCAGTTGTCCTCACAGCTTGCGCTGCTAGGCTTTAACCTGCCCTACTCACTCGGTAAAAGTAATGCGCCCACCTGCGCCCGCCATAGGCAGTACACAGGTGTCGCGGGCAAAGGGGAACGGTGTCGCTCGAGGCTCGCCGTTACATTCACCCCCCCCAGAAGAGGTCCGTTCCGCCCAAGGAGATCCAAGGACTCGCAGCCAATACTGCTTGTTTGGGCTAGTGTGAACCATGATTGGTTAACACACATGATAGCCAAGAGCATGATAGCTCAGGTGCAAGAATGCAACCATCCAGCCAGAAGGCTGCTCACACACACAGCACAACCCATAGCACACCACAGCACTGCAGCAGGAACACATATCAGGCTGGGTCTTCACTTGAGACAGTGGATGGCATTGTACTCAGCCAGAAGCTTGTCACAGCCAGTCAGGTTGGCTCGTGGCTCCCAGGTATTGAAGGAGGCGTCATAGCCTTCCCACTGGACCAGGAACTCCCCAGCCTTTCCTGCACGGACGTATCTGTGGTCAAGCAGACGCTCAACATAGTACACAGGAGTCTCATCCATCCATTCCACAGGAGGAGGCATGATACCCACATCACTGCCAGAGTACTTCTTGAGCAGTGACACATGGAAGACAGGGTGCAGCCTGCTCATGTTGGCAGGCAGAGTGAGTCTGTAGGCATTGGCATTGATCTTAGCCTCAACCACGAAGGGTCCCACATAACGTGGCACAAACTTGCGGACCTTGCCTGTCTTAATGCGCAGGTTCCTGGTGCTCAGCAAGACCTGTGCACCCACCTCAAACTCCACGTCTTTCAGACCGGTGTCAGCATGACGCTTGTACCTGGCCTGAGCATCAGCCATGTGCCGCCTTGCATGGGCAACACCTTCTTTCCACCACGTGGCAAAGGCATGGGCAGAGGGACAGCGGCCGCCATCAGGCAGGTCACGCAGCCCAGGAGTGACAGGGCTCTGGCCTGTGTTGAGGAAGAAGGGCGTGGAGTGTATAGACTCCTGCCATGAGTTGTTGACAGCAAACTCAGCCAAGGCAAGGTGATCAGGCCAGTCAGCCTGAGTGGGAGAGATGTAATGACGAAGCATTTCCTCAAGTACACGATTGTACCTCTCAGTCTGGCCATCACTCTGTGGCCTATAGGCAGTAGACATATTAGTCTTCATACCCAGCAGCTTTTTAACAGCATGCCAGAACTTATTATTAAAGTGTGCACCACGATCGGTGAGTACTTCGGCCGGAAGGCCGTGTAACTTGAATACATTGTTGACGAACAGCCGGGCAAAGGTCATGGCATTCATGGACTCCTTGCATGGCACAAAATGCACCATTTTGCTCAGGCGGTCAACAATGACACAGATGGCATCATAACCGTGGGTCCCAGCAGGCAGCTTGGTTACAAGGTCCATGGACACATGCTCCCACCGATACCCTGGGACAGTCAGGGGTCTCAACAGACCACCCGGCTTAGAGTTGGAGGACTTATCGCGTTGACACGCATCACATGTCCCCACATAGTCCCTCACATCAGCACGCACAGTGTTCCACCAGAATACACGTGTGACACGCTCGAGGGTTTTGGTCATTCCCACATGGCCAGCATAGGCAGCATCATGCATCTCGTGCAGAATGTGCTCACGCAGTTCAGGCACATTGGGGACCACCACTAAGTCCTTACCAGAGATCCGCCAGAGACCGTCGGTGTCCTGGTACATTCCAGAATGATCAGCATTGGCAGCAAACGCAGGGTCCTGCTGGTATCCTAGGTTCAGTTGATCAGAAAGTCCCATAGGAGCAGCTGGAGCCGCAGGATACTGCGCTGTCTCAATCTGTGTATCAGGGGTCTCAGACCCTATCGGGTCCAACATGGCTTCAACACACGTGGTATCTTTCTCAAATTGTGACAGAGCAAGGGGGGATTTCGCACTGATGGCAGCCGGGGCAGCGGCACGAAGGCCAGCCTCACGAGCTCCCCCCCCCTCCAAAGAAAGCTTGGCCTGCCTCCTGGTGGTGACAGCACACACCGAGACACTTTCTGGAGAATCGTGCACAATCCGGGACAAAGGGTCTGCAGGGTTCACAGTGCCGGCAATATGCACGAGACTGTATGAGAACCTGCTCATAAACTCTACCACCTGGCCTGGCGCCTATATAGCACTGTCTGGGTAGGCAAGGCAACCAAAGGCTGGTGATCGGTGAATAGAGTGAATGGCACGCCTTCAAGTAGCAGCGCCATTCTTTGCATGCTGTGACTAAGGAGAGGAACTCCTGTTCACCAGTTGTGTAGTTGATCTCAGCAGGTGATAGCTTACGGCTTAGATAAGCCAGTGGATAGCCATCCTGCATGAGGACTGCACCCAGTCCCTGAAGGGACGCATCACAGTAAACCTGGAACGGTTTGGTGTGATCGGGTAGTCTCAGCATGGGAACTGCAGCGATGGCAGCTTTGAGAGCATTGAATGCTGTCAAAGGTACCTCAGGCCAGTCGTGCCATGGAAATGACTGACCGCCTTTACCACAAAGATTTGTGAGAGGTGCAGCAATATTGCTGAAATTACAGACAAACTTGCGCACATAATTAGCAGCGCCAAGGAATGACTGCAATCCTTGGAGGGACTGGGGAATAGGCCAGTTAGCAATTGTTGAGACCTTATCAGGGTCTACAGCAATACCTCCAGCAGTGACCAGATGGCCTAAGAATTTAAGTGTATAACGCATAAACTCACATTTAGATAGTTTAGCATACAACTTATTCTTACGCAGCAGTTCAAATACTTGCTTGAGGTGCAGCAGGTGATCCTGAACTGACCTAGACATGACAAGGATGTCATCCAGATACACCAAGGCACACTTACCCAGCACAGTAGCAAAGGCGTCATTCATGACCCGTTGAAATGTAGCTGGAGCGTTGGTCAGCCCAAAGCACAACACCTTGAACTGAAAGTGACCTTCAGGTGTGCGGAAGGCCGTTTTAGGCACATCCTCAGGAGTGATCCTGATCTGGTGGTAACCAGCCTGCAGGTCTAGGGAAGAGAAGACTTTGCAGCCAGACAGCTTGTCAAACAAGTCATCAATGCGAGGCAGTGGATACTGGTCACGCAGTGTGATCTTGTTGAGCTGTCTGTAGTCTATACACATTCTCAATTCACCTGACTTCTTCTGACCAAACAGGACAGGAGCTGCATAAGGAGAAGAGCTTGGCTCAATCATACCTTTAGCAAGGAGGTCCTGATCTGTTGCTTCAGCTCGTCATGCTCAGGCTTGCTTAACCTGTACATGGGAGTGGCTGGAGGGCGGTTACCAGGCTCCAGGGGTATGGTATGACCCACTGAGCGGTCTGGTGGCAAGCCAGTGAGAGGTGTGAACACATCACTGTATTCTGCCAACAGAGAATCCAGCTGTGCTTTGATAGCATCAGGGAGACCATGAGGGGTCACCTCAGGTTGAGTGATAGTTGAACCATCAGGGCTGTTAAGAGCCACAACGGCACAACTGCCTTCTCAACCACCTTGCTGTCACCTTGGCAGTAGCCAAAGGCATAGTATATCAAGGCGGTTGCATGGTGTCTGCTCACTAGGCCAAAGGCAAAGTTGATGACAAGATGCCATGTCTGCAAAAACCACATGTGCTCAATGGCATAGCGCTGCACAACTAGGTTGTCAGCCACAAGCATAGTAGCAAGTGTGTACAACATGACACCATGTGCATGCACATACCATGAAAGCATGTCATGATTACTCATGCATACACATGATCAAGCGATGCGTGTACATGTTTTTGGATGTCTTACCCATAAGGGCTGGACACATGACCATACATGAAATGGATTTAGGACGTAGCCTACAAGCTTGTTTACAGCACAAGAGCTCCATCTGAGGTCATCAGAGCAGCTCTGAGTGCATGATACAACATCAAAGTGTCATGATGACACAATGCTGAGATACGCATTTAATGCGAATGGCAAAGTATGACAAACGTTTGCATGGTAGACCTGATGATCAGAACATGTTCATGCATGACAAGATATCCTTGTATGCGAGGAGTGCGTCAAAGCGCAACACATGGGTCACATGAAATGGTCGAAGGTGACACTAGGTTCAGGGTGACAAGGACCATGGGTATCCTAATCAGTTGGGTGGGGCATGGCCACCATCGCATGGACCTGAGCCTACAAGGCTGTCATGCAACCCATCAGGGCACAATGGCTCACAATAGGGTTCCCTTGAACTGTGCTTCATGACCAGCAGAGTGCCACAGTAGCAAGACGACAACGTCGAGTAACACATTGCCTTGATAAGCAAGTATGCATGGTGCAAGCAGATGCTTATGGCAGAAGATGACACTAGGTGCCACGCCGCACCAGCATCAGGGCTGTCCATAGACGCTGCCATAGGCTGCCATAAAGGTTTCATAGAGATCATAGACGACCTGTAAGAACACCTGTACTTGGGGCAGCCACATTAGCATGGTGAGTAGAAGGCAAAGGTCATATATGTACCATAGCCATCACCAAGGCCATCAGCAAGCCTAAGGGCTTAAGGCTGTCAGCAGCATGTACTAAGCATAGCACAGCTGTAGCATGGCTGGCAGCAATGGCCAAGCATATGCAAACCTGACACATTCAGGGCTGGCAAAGGACTAGTTGCACGCACAATGAAGTTGTGCACAACAAACACAGATGTGTACAACATGCATAGCACGCTGGCAGCGTACCACCAAGGTAGCTATCTTGTCCATCTGCTTGGATCCACGTTCACGACGTGTTGTCCTTTGTTCGGTCCGAGCCAGAAGCTTAGACGCAACCTGCGGCCGCTGAAGACATGCAGGCCAGAAGGACTTTAGGAGGTGCGACAAGCGCTACAGATTTAGCCTGCTAGAGTGCAATGAAATGCAACAAGGCGCAACACTGGACCTGCCACAGGAACCTCATTTCGCGAGAGTAGCCTTTGGGAGTAGCCATCGTCGGAGGGCGCATTGTGGCAACTACGGACAAATCCGTAAAGGGCAGCAGACACGACCAGGTTGTCAGGCAAAAACAGGAACGACCACCTGGCCCCGATAATGGTGGGCAGCGTTGGCTGTTCGCCTCCACTGTCAGCGTTCTCCAAAGCCGAAGCTCCACTAGCGTGAAAGCCAGAAGTCAGCCGGAGGCTGGAAGCATGATGCCCTCGCAAACGCAAGTCTGGTCGGAAACCACTCTGTAACGTGCAGTGCACGTTGTTAGCCGAGAGACCGTCTTGCGTGTTGCGAGGAAAACTGCCATGGAGAAGTTTACAAGGAAAACCTCGTGAGAGGGCTAGGGCTTAGAACGGGGCCCCCTGGAATCGAACCAGTTGTCCTCACAGCTTGCGCTGCTAGGCTTTAACCTGCCCTACTCACTCGGTAAAAGTAATGCGCCCACCTGCGCCCGCCATAGGCAGTACACAGGTGTCGCGGGCAAAGAGGAACGGTGTCGCTCGAGGCTCGCCGTTACACATCATATCGAACGCTGTTTCCAGTGGAGTTGTAACAGGAGGGGCTGTGGTAACACCAGACCCGGCGTTGGAGTTGCCAGGAGGCTCTTTGTCCGTCATGTTGCTGTGTGTACGTCGGTCGGAAACCATCTGTCACGGCGCCAGCCGCTGCCTTTAATCTTACAGAGTGAGCAGCATGTCGTTGTAATAATTAGCGCCACTGCATTACTACCGCACTCTTCACACAGCAACTAGGCTTGGGTTTAGAACGGGACCCCCGGGAGTTGAACCCGAATGGTGGGCAGTGTACAGCCCACCAGTGACCTCCCCAGTCACTCTGCTAAAGTGTGGAATACGGACACGCGGACGCGCGCCGTTACAGTGGTCCGGACAGGGTGTGGTCCGGGGCATCAGTGCCGCCGACACAGCTGATAATCTGCACCGCGAGCTCCTTATGCACGATGAACAACGCTTTCAAATGTCTCTCGATCGTCAAGCGGCAGTGATTGATCTTGCCGCATCGCCCAGCACACCTCCTGCTCTCGCACGCACCGGCAACGCGTAACTGGTGGCAACCTGCTAGGATTCAGCCCACCCTGGGCTGGGCTAGGGGGGAGGCGGGCCAGGCAGGGGCAAAGGCTGGGGTCACAGGACAGGCCGGGGTGGCAACCAGGGTGGCTGCTATGCCCCGGGCAAGGTCGAGGTCGGTCGGTCGGTCGGGTCGGTCGGTCGGTCGGTCGGTCGGTCGGTCGGTCGGTCGGTCGGTCGGTCGGTCGGTCGGTCGGTCGGTCGGTCGGTCGGTCGGTCGGTCGGTCGGTCGGTCGGTCGGTCGGTCGGTCGGTCGGTCGGTCGGTCGGTCGGTCGGTCGGTCGGTCGGTCGGTCGGTCGGTCGGTCGGTCGGTCGGTCGGTCGGTCGGTCGGTCGGCGCGGGCGGGCGGGCGGGCGGGCGGGCGGGCGGGCGGCGGGCGGGCGGGCGGGCGGGCGGGCGGGCGGGCGGGCGGGCGGGCGGGCGGGCGGGCGGGCGGGCGGGCGGGCGGGCGGGCGGGCGGGCGGGCGGGCGGGCGGGCGGGCGGGCGGGCGGGCGGCGGGCGGGCGGGCGGGCGGGCGGGCGGGCGGGCGGGCGGGCGGGCGGGCGGGCGGGCGGGCGGGCGGGCGGGCGGGCGGGCGGGCGGGCGGGCGGGCGGGCGGGCGGGCGGGCGGGCGGGCGGGCGGGCGGGCGGGCGGGCGGGCGGCGGGCGGGCGGGCGGGCGGGCGGGCGGGCGGGCGGGCGGGCGGGCGGGCGGGCGGGCGGGCGGGCGGGCGGGCGGGCGGGCGGGCGGGCGGGCGGGCGGGCGGGCGGGCGGGGCGGGCGGGCGGGCGGGCGGGCGGGCGGGCGGGCGGGCGGGCGGGCGGGCGGGCGGGCGGCGGGCGGGCGGGCGGGCGGGCGGGCGGGCGGGCGGGCGGGCGGGCGGGCGGGCGGGGCGGGCGGGCGGGCGGGGCGGGCGGGCGGGCGGGCGGGCGGGCGGGCGGGCGGGCGGGCGGGCGGGCGCGGGCGGGCGGGCGGGCGGGCGGGCGGGCGGGCGGGCGGGCGGGCGGCGGGCGGGCGGGCGGGCGGGCGGGCGGGCGGGCGGGGCGGGCGGGCGGCGGGCGGGCGGGCGGGCGGGCGGGCGGGCGGGCGGGCGGGCGGGCGGGCGGGCGGGCGGGCGGGCGGGCGGGCGGGCGGGCGGGCGGGCGGGCGGGCGGGCGGGCGGGCGGGCGGGCGGGCGGGCGGGCGGGCGGGCGGGCGGGCGGGCGGGCGGGCGGCGGGCGGGCGGGCGGGGCGGGCGGGCGGCGGGCGGGCGGGCGGGCGGGCGGGCGGGCGGGCGGGCGGGCGGGCGGGCGGGCGGGCGGGCGGGCGGGCGGGCGGGCGGGCGGGCGGGCGGGCGGGCGGGCGGGCGGGCGGGCGGGCGGGCGGGCGGGCGGGCGGGCGGGCGGGCGGCGCGGGCGGGCGGGCGGGCGGGCGGGCGGGCGGGCGGGCGGGCGGGCGGGCGGGCGGGCGGGCGGCGGCGGCGGGCGGGCGGGCGGGCGGGCGGGCGGGCGGGCGGGGCGGGCGGCGGGCGGGCGGGCGGGCGGGCGGGCGGGCGGGCGGGCGGGCGGCGGCGCGGGCGGGCGGGCGGGCGGGCGGGCGGGCGGCGGCGGGCGGGCGGGCGGGCGGGCGGGCGGCGGCGGGCGGGCGGGCGGCGGCGGGCGGCGCGGGCGGGCGGGCGGGCGGGCGGGCGGGCGGGCGGGCGGCGCGGGCGGGCGGGCGGGGCGGGCGGGCGGCGGGCGGGCGGGCGGGCGGGCGGGCGGGCGGGCGGGCGGGCGGGCGGGCGGGCGGGCGGGCGGGGCGGGCTATGCCCTCGCCATCAGGCGTGCATCAAGTGAGGAGAGTAGCCTCACTGGAGACAGGTTGGGGGGTGGGGGGGGGAGGGTAGCCAGGCTACCGGGCGCACCCAGAGGCCATGTCAACATCCTCCCTTCCCCGAGCCGTGACTACACTCATAGGAATTAGTCCCTGCATTCTTCCCTGCACTTTTGACCAACCTTGTCCGATCGGGCTGGAATTTTGATAGATGGTGTTTGCAGAAAATAAAACATATTTTTCAAGAAAAACATTCCAAAGAAATCAAAAGCTGCTGCGCTGTGGCCCGCAACCTATCCCTGCACTCATCCCTGCACGTACGCCACAGGGCCACAGCGCAGCCGCCTTTGATTTTTTCAAAAAAGTTTTCCTGAAAAAATATGTTTTCTTATTTGTAAACTACCATCTATCAAAATTTCAGCAGGATCGGGCAAGGTCGGCAAAGTGCAGGGACTGATGCAGGGATTCATTTCTATGAGTGTAGAGTGAAAAGAAGATGAGCGGGACGCGACTACTGAGCAGCTCCAGGCCCGCGGCCCTGCCCTCCAGGCCCGCGGCAACACCCTGGCCGCTGTCCATGACCAACCAAGCCGATGTTGTTGCTCCGGCGCACCCTGGCTCCTCAGCCCTCCCATGCAGACAGATCCATCGCCTGGGCGGGGGGTAGACCAGTAACCCTCTCGATTTCCGCGAAGGCGGGGCTTGTGGTAGGCACAGGAAGGACGGGATTGGTAATAGCTACCGTCGTGCCATTAGTTGGCGCCCCAGCCGCAGCAGGAACCCCTGCTGGGACACCAGCAGCGGCGTTCGGAGTCGCTGGGGGCGGGGAGCCAGGAGTTTGGGCCCCAGGAGCAGAACGCTCCGGTCGTTTGTCTCCTCCAGGAGGAGGCTCCTTGTTGGCAGTCATTTGCTCAGAGGGAAAGTGGCGTTAGTACAACGTCGGTCGGAAACCAAAATGTAGCGTGCTAAGAGCAGCGCCGATAACCGATAACTACCTCTTTCCCACAGCATCACACGGCCATGGTTTAGAACGTTTCCCCCGAGGAGTCGAACCTCTGAAGCAGGTGTGCACGAAGGCCCACCTGCCCCTTTTGCCCACCATGTCACACTGCAGTACAGAAGTACCGTGAGGCGAGCTAGGCTTCGACGAGCCGTTCGCTACAAGGTAGGGCCTCTAGAGGGCGGTGATCAGTATACAGTGTGAATTGCACACCTTCAAGGTAGCATCGCCACTGTGTACACGCAGCTATGATAGCCAGTGTTTCCTGTTCCCCAGTGGTATAATTCTTTTCAGCCTTTGTAAGCTTACGAGAATAATAAGCAAGGGGATAACCATCCTGCATCAAGACTGCCCCGACACCCAGTACACTCGTGCAAATTAAGGCCTTGCTGGCTTGAAAAACCTGAGAGTTGAGGTCTGAGACTTGGTATGTGGGTTGCTGTGACCCAGGGGATGACAAGACTCTCTTGGGCCAAAGTGTAATTCTCACTCGGTGTCGAGTTGCTGGGCCAGGTGTGGGGCTGTGACCCTGATTTTGGCTAAGGGAGTTGGCACCGAGTGACCAAAGTGACTTTTCATGAAATGTGAATATGAGAGGTTGTAAAGGGTGGTTACAGCTGTCCAAACTAGTAGGTGGCATGCAAAAAGTCCCAGCCAGTGATGAGCTATGGCCCGTGTCCTAGGACCCTGTACAGGTTCCTAGCGTCATCATGGTCGTAGGACCCTGTACAGGGTCCTGTGTACCTGATGAGTGTAGATGTTTTAATCATTCTTTGCATCCCTATGTGATAGAACCCTGTTAGGATTCCTACATAGCCGGTGGTTGGTCATGTGGACCCCGTTTGGATGCTTTTGACCATGTGTGCTAGGACCCTGTACAAGGTCCTACGATGAGTGCCTTTCCACACAGGGTCCTGGCACCACACCACAGGGTTCTGGCTCACAGGGTCCTGGCACCTCACCACAGGGTCCTGGCACCACAGGGTCCTGGTACCTCACCACAGGGTCCTGCTGAACACCTACAGGGTCCTGGCACCTCACCACAGGGTTCTGGCAGCACAGGGTCCTGGCACCACACCACAGGGTTCTGGCACCACAGGGTCCTGGCACCTCACCACAGGGTCCTGCTGCACACCTACAGGGTCCTGGCCCACAGGGTCCTGGCACCTCACCACAGGGTCCTGGAACCACAGGGTCCTGGCACCTCACCACAGGGTCCTGGCACCACACCACAGGGTCCTGGCCAACAGGGTCCTGGTACCACACCACAGGGTCCTGATACCACAGGGTCCTGGTCCCTCACCACAGGGTCCTGGCACACAGGGTCCTGGCACCACACCACAGGGTCCTGGCACCACAGGGTTCTGGCTCCTCACCACAGGGTCCTGGCATTCACCACAGGGTCCTGGCCCACAGGGTCCTGGTACTACACCACAGGGTCCTGGCCCACAGGGTCCTGGCACCACACCACAGGGTCCTGGCACCATACCACCAGGTCTTGGCCTACAGGGTCCTGGCATCACACCACAGGGTCCTGGCCTACAAGGTCCTGGTACCACACCACAGGGTTCTGGCACACAGGGTCCTGCGACGTTGTCTACAGGATTCTGCCGCACGTCTACAGGGTTCTGCGACAAATTTCTACAGGGTTCTGCCGCACGCCTACAGGGTCCTGCGACACACGTCTACAGGGTTCTGCCGCACGCCTACAGGGTCCTGCGACACACGGCTACAGGGTTCCGCCGCACGCCTACAGGGTTCTACGACACACGTCTACAGGGTTCTGCCGCACACCTACAGGGTCCTGCGACGTTTGGCTACAGGGTTCTGCCGCACGGCTACAGGGTCCTGCGACGTTTGGCTACAGGGTTCTGCCGCACGCCTACAGGGTCCTGCGACGTTTGGCTACAGGGTTCTGCCGCACGCCTACAGGGTCCTGCGACGTTTGGCTACAGGGTTCTGCCGCACGCCTACAGGGTCCTGCGACGTTTGGCTACAGGGTTCTGCCGCACGCCTACAGGGTCCTGCGACGTTTGGCTACAGGGTTCTGCCGCACGCCTACAGGGTCCTGGCACCACTCCCACAGGGTCCTGGCACCATACCACAGGGTCCTGGCACCACACCACAGGGTCCTGGCACCACACCACAGGGTTCTGGCACCTCACCACAGGGTCCTGGCCCACAGGGGCTGGCTGGCTCGGCAAACTTGCGAGTTGAGGTCTGAGACTTGGCATGTAGGCTGCTGTGACCTAGTGGAGGAGAAGACTCTCTTGGGCCAAAGTGAAATTCTTGGTCATTGCGGAGCTGCTGGACCATCAGCCTGGCCCTCACCCCGAATTTGGCTAAGGGAGATGGTGCTTACTGACTGAAGTGACTTTTTAAAATTTCTGAGTATGAGGAGTTGTCAGGCATCAGAATAGAAGCACAACCTAGTAGGTAGCATGTGCAAAGTCAAGCTGCTAACCTAGTGCAGGGTTTCAATCAAAGCATGGACTTTTTCTAAGTCAACCCTGACCTCGTGCAGGGTTTCGCCGACCTTGTGCAGGGTTTCGTTCCTTGTGTTGATTTCTCCTAAGTGATTCAAAGACGCTGTGCAGGGTTTCGCCAACCCCGCTTTCTGCATGTGTTTTGCATGCAAGAGCGCGAAAACTGACGGGCTTGGTATTGGGATCTGCGCTAGCTGCCACCAAGCATGCCGTTAGTGTGCCATGAGGTCGCGAGGCGCCATGAGAGGAAACCATGTCGACCTCGCAAAGCCCGCAGTAATGCAGCAACACGCAACACGCGACACATCCATCCCAAACTCAGCAGCAGCGACATCAACAGCGCCCAAATGCGCAGCCTCACAGCCGGCCATGAAATGCGGGCCAGCTAGCCTTCGCAGCCATCAGTCATCAGCCAAGAGGCCAGCATGCCGCTCGGTCTCGCAGCCAATAGCGATCAGCGAAAGGAATAGGGTATTTGTGATCAAGCACAGAGTTGAGGGCGAACGGCACAAAGGTAGCTTGCAAAGGTGCGATGCATAGATGCGACTCTGAGGTGCGACCGCGAGGTTGGAGCGTGGCATGTGTCATGTGCCATGTGTTGCTTGAGCAGGTTCGGTGCCAAGGCGCAGTGGCACCTTCCATCAGCCAGAAGCAGCAACCACAACGGCAACAAGTAGCGGCAGCCAGGGCGGCGGACAAGAGTTAAAGCGTACCTCTCCCCCCTCCCCTCCCCTCCCTTCCACTCCCTCTCCCCTCCCCTCCACTCCACTCTTCTTTCTCATGTCTCTTCTCCCTCCTCCCCCTCACCTCCTCCCCCTCACCTCCTTCCCTCACACCCCCCTCCTCCTCCTCTCCCTCACCCTTACCCAGGCCAGGAGGAACATGGAGGTAAGGACTGTGTAACTGCCATGCTGAACCCCTTGGCTCCCCCTTGTGCGCTCATCGTGCGACCATCGCTCCACCCCCTCCTCACCTCCTCCTCATCCTCACCCTCACCCTCACCCTTGGTGACTGTCATCCTCACCCTCACCCTCACCCTTGGTGGCACCACCTGCCAGACCCACCACTCCCCAGGAGGCGCAACCAAGAGGAGCAGCCAAGAGGAGCAGCCAGGAGCGGCAGCCAGGAGCAGCAGCTAGGAGCGGCAGCCAGGAGTGGCAGCCAGGAGGCATGGGCAAGGCAAGTGGTTGGCCAAGGCCAAGAGGCCCATGCCCCCCACAGCCAGGAGGCACAGCCAGGAGGGAGGAGCAGCAGCCAATAAGGAGGCAGCAAGGATTCAGCAATGGCACATGGAGATAACAGTGAGTGGCCAGCCCTTGCACATCAGTGGCCCCCATTGCCCAGCCTTACCGTGAGCACGCCCCTTGTTGCTTGCAGGTGTGACGGTCACACGCCCACCCCTTGCCCACCCCACCCCTCCCCTATGCCACCCCACCCCACCCCACCCCACCCCACCCCACCCCACCCCACCCCACCCCAGCAAACGGTGAGTGGCCAGCATGAAGCAGATT
>JASKMD010000019.1:4519302-4627588 GCA_030144725.1 Haematococcus lacustris
CAATGCATGAGTCGATGTGTTGTTGTTGTAGTGATGTTGTGTGGAATTGTTGTGTGGTGTTGTCACCTTCCATCAATGCATGTGCTTAGCACCAGCAATACATGCCGTATGTTGTGGTGTTGCGAGGTGTTCGGGCGTCGTTGCATACGTTGTGGCAGGACCCTGTAGCCGTGCGGCAGGACCCTGTGAACGTGTGTCGTAGGACCCTGAAGCCGTGCGGCAGGACCCTGTGAGAATATGTCGTAGGACCCTGTAGGTCAGGATGTCCCAACATGGGGTTGGTAATCTTCATGCAAGTACTCGCAACAAAGTGCACCGGTTGCGATAGCGTTTGTTGCATTGGCACCTGCGAATTACTCCGCATCTACTGGCAAGCGGCGCGTTAATCCTTGCATCAGAGTCCATGCCGGCGCAAGCGAGCGCGGACACACCTCAGCTGCTCACTATCGATTGTTCAAGTGGTGAGTAGTGGCACCAATGAGGGAACTCCGCCTGGCATCGAGCCTGAAGTACAATCTATGTTCAGCCCGCCAGGCTCACTCCGCAAGCCTTTTGTTGGTGCAGGCGGTGTTGGAGGGCCATCGCTGGGCCTGTGATGTATCGACATTGCTGCAAATGCGGGAAATGTGCGTCTCTCTCTCGCTAGTCACACAGGAAAAGGGACCCTCATCCACAAAATGGCATGTTGTGAGCTGACCACTGTGACTTTCCAGTTTTTCGATACATAACTCTGTTCCTTACTCAACGCCACAACTGCTGGAGAAGAAAGCATGGCAATTAGTTGATCAGGCTCGTGGGAACATACTTTGGCGTGACCTAACTTTGCCTTGCAGTGCTGACTAGCCCAACCGGACCACCCCCTGGCAGCCCCACCCCCCCCCTCAGCCCTGCCACAACTGTCATCCCCCTCCCACCAACTGCCACAACTGTCATCCCCCTCCCACCAACTGTCATCCCCCTCCCACCCCCTCCCAGCCCCCTCACTGCCCTCCCACCCCCGACCACCCCCTCCCAACCTCAGCCCCGCACTCCACCCCCCCTCCCACCCCCTCCCAACCCCTTCACTGCCCTCCCACCCCCGCCACCCCCTCCCAATCTCAGCCCCGCACTCCACCCCCCCTCCCACCCCCTCCCAGCCTGGCGCAGCCGGCGGGATGCCCACCTTCAGGCTCTGAATAATTCACCAAGAGCTGGTTATCTGCACTGCCCTAACGGCCTAAAAGATGAGCTGGGGGTAGCAGCAGGTGCCGGTGCTGGTGCCGCCCCTGACCTGCCCCCCCCTCCTGCTGCACCCCCCTGACAGCAGCAGGCAGCTGGTGCTGGTGCCGCCCCTGACCTGCCCCCCCCTCCTGCTGCACCCCCCTGGCAGCAGCAGGCAGCTGGTGCTGGTGCTTCCCCTGGGCTGCCCACCCCTCCAGCTGAGCAGCAGGGGGTCAGGGCGGAGTTGGACACAAGCTCGACACGCAAGCGGAGGGCGGGCGGGAGGGATCGGACCCAACATATCGAGCAAGGTAACGTAGCAATGGTCCTACACACCTTGAGTGGCCTTACCGAGTGGCCAGGTAGTAGGTACTACTCACGAAGCGGTCAAGCAATGCAGCAGCCTCGTATACTTCCGAGCATGGGTGGAGGGGCGTCGTTACATCGGTTTGGCGTGCCATGTGCATTGTTTTGACTGCGGCGACTGTCCCTGACTGTTTGCAGAGGCTACTGGGCCACGTCGGTCGCGGCGGTCGGTCGCGGCGAGGCCCGCATGAGCAAAACTGGCAGGAATTTGAATGTCAAGATTTGAGCCGCCATAGCACCCAGCACACTGCACGCTATTTAATGTTACAAGCTGCACCGCATAGCTGACAGAGTCCTCTATCCAGGGATGTGCGAAACATAAATAAAAACCACGTGGCTGAGACGCGGCGTCGTTTTGATTACCAGGGGTCGGTTTCCTATCATTTCCTGTCATTTTTTGTTAGTTGGGGTCGCCTGACTGTAGGCGTGCGGCAGAACCCTGTAAACAAACGTCGCAGGACCCTGTAGGCGTGCGGCGTAACCCTGTAGACAAACGTCGCAGGACCCTGTAGGCGTGCGGCAGGACCCTGTAAACAAACGTCGCAGGACCCTGTAGCCGTGCGGCAGAACCCTGTAGACATACGTCGCAGGACCCTGTAGGCGTGCGGCAGGACCCTGTAGACATACGTCGCAGGACCCTGTAGGCGTGCGGCAGAACCCTGTAGCCAAACGTCGCAGGACCCTGTAGGCGTGCGGCAGAACCCTGTAGCCAAACGTCGCAGGACCCTGTAGGCGTGCGGCAAAACCCTGTAGCCAAACGTCCCAGGACCCTGTAGGCGTGCGGCAGAACCCTGTAGCCAAACGTCGCAGGACCCTGTGGCAGTGCAGCAGAACCCTGTAGCCAAACGTCGCAGGACCCGGTAGCCGTGCGGCAGAACCCTGTAGACAAATGTCGCAGGACCCTGTAGCCGTGCGGCAGAACCCTGTGGCCCAGGACCCTGTACCCTGTACGATTTTTCAAATAGCTATAACATCGCAGCAACTTTGAGTTTTTCGATGATTACAACGGCGATGAGTCGGCCTTTCCTGGGGCTATCTGCAGTACGCCTCCCGGGAAGAAATGACGTAGGCGACTTCCGGCCTTAATCGGCGCGAGTGTAATGAAGCGTCACAGTAGACTTGGAAAGGTTTGGTTGTATCAGGAAGGCGGAGCATAGGCACACGCATGACTGCCTGCTTTACAGCGTTGAAGGCATCTAACTGAGGTTTAGGCCACTCCTCCCAGTTAAAAGATTTGCCTTCAGGTCCAGTCAGATTAGTGAGTGGAGCTGCAATGGCACTGAAATTATGTACAAATTTACGTACATAATTGGCCATGCCAAGGAATGACTGCAAGGCTGTCAGGATTGTAGGAACAGGCCAGTCTTTTATTGCAGCCACCTTGCTGGGGTCTACAGCTACACCATCTTTAGAGATGATGTGACCCAGGAAAGGTAAAGACTCTTTCATAAAATCACACTTAGAAAGTTTAGCAAAGTATTTGTGTTTTCTCAACAATTCAAATACTTCACGAAGGTGGACGAGGTGTTCCTTGATAGACTTGGACATGATTAAAATGTCATCAAGGTATACAAGGGCACACTTGTCAATCACCTCGGCAAATGCCTGGTTCATGGCACGTTGAAACGTGGCAGGTGCATTGGTTAAACCAAAGCACATAACTTTGTATTGGTAATGACCTATGGGTGTCCTAAACGCAGTTTTAGGAATATCTTCATCCGGGATCCTGATCTGATGGTAACCAGCCTGGAGATCCAGGGAAGAGAACACGGTCATACCAGAAAGTTTATCAAATAGATCATCAATTCTAGGTAGAGGGTATTGGTCACGAATGGTGAGCTTATTGAGTTGACGATAGTCTACGCACATACGTAGTTCTCCAGTTTTCTTCTTTACAAAAAGAACGGGCGCTACATAAGGGGATGTGCTAGGCTCAATCAACCCTTTGAATAGCATGTCAGTGACCTGTTTCTTAACCTCATCCTGTTCTGGCTTACTCATCCTATAACTGGGCCTGGCAGGAGGTTTAGCACCTTCCTGCAAGGGAATGGAATGCCCTACGTTACGCGCAGGAGGCAATCCAGTTATAGGCTGAAACACATCAGAGTATTCCATAAGGAGGCTTTTCAGCTGTGCAGCCTGCTCAGGTGGTACGCCAGGTGGGTCTTGCAAGTTCTCATAAGAGACCAATGCCACCACACCTGTACCACCTTGCTTGAGCCATCTTGCAGCCTCTTTGGCAGACAAGGGTGTAGAGACACCGCTTGGGCCAGGCTCAAGGAAACCAGGGGGTATAGCATAAGCTTCTTTTACAGGGTTTACAGTAGATTGAGACTCAACTGTACAGTTCACCGACCCACCTTTGCTAATAGCTGAAGGTAGGAGTACAGGCCTGCCCTTAGGGGTACGCAGGGTGAGGGACTTGTCGATGTAGTCGACCAGTGCCCCCTGCACAGTAAGCCAGTCAGCACCCAGCAGAATGTCATACTCATGCACCAGTTCAGGCATCACAGTCAAGTTACAAAAGCAGCTGAATTGCTGAATGGACAGGTGTGCCTTGACATAATGCGTGCAATACACCGGTTGATTATTGGCAACTTCATAACGAAGAGCCACCGGGTACTCATACAGCTTCAGCTTGTGTTTAGACACAAACATGTCACTGATGAACGAGTCATCAGCACCACCGTCAGCAAGGCAAAAGCACTTGTGATCATGGTTCAGGGTGCCAGAAAACCTGAATCTCACCTTTCCATCACGTCCAACCATTCCCAGTACATGTGCCTGCTGGTACCGAGCCTTAGAAGGCACAGCAAGCTTACAGGGCACATCACTCAAAACAGAACATGGCAGTTCTGTTGACAGGGCAGGCTGGGACACATCAGGGCAGGCAAACAAAGGAACTTGAGTTGAGTCGGCTTTCAGCTCACTCACACTCCCTGCTCCTACAACTGCAGCATCATTCAGCAGTTGCTCAGGTTCAGACACAGCACAGATCTGGCTGTCTGGCTGCGCAACACTTCAGCGGCCTATGGCAATGCGGGCAGACTGAGAGCGCCGGCCCTTAGGCTGAGCAGGTGGAGGACGCTGCTCAGGCTCAGACTCAGACTCCTCTGGCTCAGAGGGAGGCTTAGAGTCAGACTTCTGCCCAGGCTTCTTGGCACCGTTAGGTGGGTTCTGGTAGCCAGATCTGCGGCGGGCTTCAATAGCAGTGTACTGCTGGAACGGGCAGGGCCAGTTGGACAGGTGACCAGGGTGGTAGCACTTGTAACAGTACTGGCCAGGCTCAGGGCGAGGAGAGGCCCACAGGTTGACTTTCCTGGGGCGCTTGCCACCACCAGCAGGACCAGGAGGGGGACCACAGCCCCTCCTGCCTGGGCGAGCACCTCCACCCATAGCCGTCACAGCCTGCACAGCATGGACACCATTAGACACAGCACCCTTAGATGGTGTTGTGGTGGCCAGCATGACAATGTTCCTCTGCGCCTGCCGAGCAGCATCAATGGCCTGAGACAGAGTGGGGTCCTTGAAAGGAGCCAGATCCTTCAAAACAGCAGTCTGCAAAGCAGGGCTGAGACCTCTGGTAAACACCATGCACAGCAAAGGCTGGCACATGCTGTCAGAACCTGCAATCAGCAAGTTGTTTCTGAAGGCAATGATATAGCTGCCCAAGAGCATGCCAGTGGTCATCTGAAGAGACCCGTCAATGAGCTTGGTACGAGCCACATTGCAGTCATCCCTAAGGTCATCGCCTGTGTATTCACAGAAGGCGGAACGAAGGTAAGCCCAGTCAGGTGCGTCAGCATACAAAGCAGCATATGCGTCTTTGACTGAGGGGTACCAGGTGTTGCGGGCTGTGCCAGTCAAAAAAGCAGGCATAGCAGACGCGACATCAAGCCTGTAGCGAGCACAGTGACGTTCTAAGTCGTCACAAAACGCAGAGGCTCTGCGATGAGTAGCACTGCAAGCATCAGTCCATTTGTCGGGACCTGGTATAGACCTGGCACTCAGCGACAAAGGCATAGGCAGTTCTGAAACAGGAGGGCCCATAGGGACAGCTCGTTCCCTCTGCCCGTTGTTCCCCAGCAGATCGATCAGGCAACGCAGACGCATCAGGCCTACCCGCTGGATCTGACCTAGGGCCTGTAGGAGCTCGAGGCCTTACTTGAGTGTTGATGGTGGAGAGCGTCTGCCGCATAGCCTCGTTCTCAGCCGCCAGCTGGGCTTGGCGTTGCTCCAGCTCCTCAATGTACTCCAGATCTCCTCCAGTGTAGCGTCCTGGCGGCACGTCCATCTCGCCTTCCTCGATGCCTTCACCAAGAGCATCGCCAAGGCCGCCACCAGGGCCATCCTCAGGGGCCATAGAGCCGCCTGACGGGGTGTTAAACACCGCCTTGAACTTCTCACGCATGGCTGGATTAGCCTGTGCGGCTTCGATGAGCTTGTCCATCATATCGAACGCTGTTTCCAGTGGAGTTGTAACAGGAGGGGCTGTGGTAACACCAGACCCGGCGTTGGAGTTGCCGGAGGCGTGGAGGGCTCTTTGTCCGTCATGTTGCTGTGTGTACGTCGGTCGGAAACCATCTGTCACGGCGCCAGCCGCTGCCTTTAATCTTACAGAGTGAGCAGCATGTCGTTGTAATAATTAGCGCCACTGCATTACTACCGCACTCTTCACACAGCAACTGGGCTTGGGTTTAGAACGGGACCCCCGGGAGTTGAACCCGAATGGTGGGCAGTGTACAGCCCACCAGTGACCTCCCCAGTCACTCTGCTAAAGTGTGGAATACGGACACGCGGACGCGCGCCGTTACAGTGGTCCGGACAGGTTGTGGTCCGGGGCATCAGTGCCGCCGACACAGCTGATAATCTGCACCGCGAGCTCCTTATGCACGATGAACAACGCTTTCAAATGTCTCTCGATCGTCAAGCGGCAGTGATTGATCTTGCCGCATCGCCCAGCACACCTCCTGCTCTCGCACGCACCGGCAACGCGTAACTGGTGGCAACCTGCTAGGATTCAGCCCACCCTGGGCTGGGCTAGGGGGGAGGCGGGCCAGGCAGGGGCAAAGGCTGGGGTCACAGGACAGGCCGGGGTGGCAACCAGGGTGGCTGCTATGCCCCGGGCAAGGTCGAGGTCGGTCGGTAGGTCGGTCGGTCGGTCGGTCGGTCGGTCGGTCGGTCGGTCGGTCGGTCGGTCGGTCGGTCGGTCGGTCGGTCGGTCGGTCGGTCGGTCGGTCGGTCGGTCGGTCGGTCGGTCGGTCGGTCGGTCGGTCGGTCGGTCGGTCGGTCGGTCGGTCGGTCGGTCGGTCGGTCGGTCGGTCGGTCGGTCGGTCGGTCGGTCGGTCGGTCGGTCGGTCGGGCGGGCGGGCGGGCGGGCGGGCGGGCGGGCGGGCGGGCGGGCGGGGGCGGGCGGGCGGGCGGGCGGGCGGGCGGGCGGGCGGGCGGGCGGGCGGGCGGGCGGGCGGGCGGGCGGGCGGGCGGGCGGGCGGGCGGGCGGGCGGGCGGGCGGGCGGGCGGGCGGGCGGGCGGGCGGGCGGGCGGGCGGGCGGGCGGGCGGGCGGGCGGGCGGGCGGGCGGGCGGGCGGGCGGGGCGGGCGGGCGGGCGGGCGGGCGGGCGGGCGGGCGGGCGGGCGGGCGGGCGGGCGGGCGGGCGGGCGGGCGGGCGGGCGGGCGGGCGGGCGGGCGGGCGGGCGGGCGGGCGGGCGGGCGGGCGGGCGGGCGGGCGGGCGGGCGGGCGGGCGGGCGGGCGGGCGGGCGGGCGGGCGGGCGGGCGGGCGGGCGGGCGGGCGGGGGCGGGCGGGCGGGCGGGCGGGCGGGCGGGCGGGCGGGCGGGCGGGCGGGCGGGCGGGCGGGCGGGCGGGCGGGCGGGCGGGCGGGCGGGCGGGCGGGCGGGCGGGCGGGCGGGCGGGCGGGCGGGCGGGCGGGCGGGCGGGCGGGCGGGCGGGCGGGCGGGCGGGCGGGCGGGCGGGCGGGCGGGCGGGCGGGCGGGCGGGCGGGCGGGCGGGCGGGCGGGCGGGCGGGCGGGCGGGCGGGCGGGCGGGCGGGCGGGGCGGGCGGGCGGGCGGGCGGGCGGGCGGGCGGGCGGGCGGGCGGGCGGGCGGGCGGGCGGGCGGGCGGGCGGGCGGGCGGGCGGGCGGGCGGGCGGGCGGGCGGGCGGGCGGGCGGGCGGGCGGGCGGGCGGGCGGGCGGGCGGGCGGGCGGGCGGGCGGGCGGGCGGGCGGGCGGGCGGGCGGGCGGGCGGGCGGGGCGGGCGGGCGGGCGGGCGGGCGGGCGGGCGGGCGGGCGGGCGGGCGGGCGGGCGGGCGGGCGGGCGGGCGGGGCGGGCGGGCGGGCGGGCGGGCGGGCGGGCGGGCGGGCGGGCGGGCGGGCGGGCGGGCGGGCGGGCGGGCGGGCGGGCGGGCGGGCGGGCGGGCGGGCGGGCGGGCGGGCGGGCGGGCGGGCGGGCGGGCGGGCGGGCGGGCGGGCGGGCGGGCGGGCGGGCGGGCGGGCGGGCGGGCGGGCGGGCGGGCGGGCGGGCGGGCGGGCGGGCGGGCGGGCGGGCGGGCGGGCGGGCGGGCGGGCGGGCGGGCTATGCCCTCGCCATCAGGCGTGCATCAAGTGAGGAGAGTAGCCTCACTGGAGACAGGTTGGGGGGTGGGGGGGGGAGGGTAGCCAGGCTACCGGGCGCACCCAGAGGCCATGTCAACATCCTCCCTTCCCCGAGCCGTGACTACACTCATAGAAATTAATCCCTGCATTTGTCCCTGCACTTTGCCGACCTTGCCCGATCCGGCTGAAAATATGATAGATGGTAGTTTGCAGAAAATAAAACATATTTTTCAAGAAAAACATTCCAAAGAAATCAAAAGCTGCTGCGCTGTGGCCCGCAACCTATCCCTGCACTCATCCCTGCACGTACGCCACAGGGCCACAGCGCAGCCGCCTTTGATTTTTTCAAAAAAGTTTTCCTGAAAAAATATGTTTTCTTATTTGTAAACTACCATCTATCAAAATTTCAGCAGGATCGGGCAAGGTCGGCAAAGTGCAGGGACTGATGCAGGGATTCATTTCTATGAGTGTAGAGTGAAAAGAAGATGAGCGGGACGCGACTACTGAGCAGCTCCAGGCCCGCGGCCCTGCCCTCCAGGCCCGCGGCAACACCCTGGCCGCTGTCCATGACCAACCAAGCCGATGTTGTTGCTCCGGCGCACCCTGGCTCCTCAGCCCTCCCATGCAGACAGACATACTGCCTCGCAATGCTAAGGGTGCAAGCATTTCCGCGAGTGGTGTGAGCAACATACACCATCACCGTCGTGGTAGGTGTCAGACAGTTGCAATGCAACCAGGACATGCCCCATGAGAGTAGAATACGGATGGTGTGCAGCAGTACAAGCGAGTTTTTGCTCACCACACACCCTCACTACCATATCACACTACAGCAGTAGCACAAGAGGCAGCACTGCTGTCGCAGTGACAGAATACTAGGAGGTGACGACTCCGACGGGCACGTGTTGAAAAGGATCAACCCAGCATCAATTATCTACTACGGTACCACCCTTCGAGACGAGGAAGCGCTTATTGCTTTAAAGATATGATGCCGACCGCGCTCTTCCTGGCTGCCCTAGCTTCGGTAGTGATCTCCGGGTCGCAGGGCTGTGTATTCCTGATGGGGGAGTCACCAGACTCGCTGGTGTGTGCTGGCGGCGAGCACACATCACCACAATCTTGCCGTATGTTCCCGTATCCTATCTGACAGCGATGGGCCTGCGCCGTGTAGCAAGTGCCAGTGTCCCTCTCGCAGGTCGCTCCCTCTGGCGGCACTCACTGGAACTACGGATTTCGTGGTGCGTGCGGCTCCGTACATGTTGGGTTCGGATCACATCGTCATTCCTGTCTCCTGAGCTCATGTCGCCAGCTACTCCACACAGCCACACCTTGCTTTGAGTGCGACTGCAGGTTCTGACTGGGTCGGGGTTGACAGTACAAACTCAAGCTGGGCTTGCATGACCGGGCAGCGTCAGAGCCCTATCAATATTGCGCTACGAGCCCCCAACACAGGTACCGTTTCAGGAACAGGAGCCAGTTGCAATACCCTGTTTCCCCTCCCCCCCGCTCTTGCCCCTCCCTTGCCGCTCATCACCCCTAAGTTTTGCTGCGACTGCATGCCTGAATCCTCACATTTTCATTGCTACATGTGCCACTGCCCCTACCACAGCCTGGTTTGACCTGCCCTGCCCCCGCACTCTGCACCTGTTTCGTTTTGCAGTTCAAGGACAGCAGAGGCTGAGAAGTACCTTCTCCTACAGCAGCATGAGGAGCAACGGCAGCAACATCCAGGTAACACCAGGCCACCTTTGGTCATGACCCATGCCAGACTTGAGCAGCCCTGTATATAATAGTGCTACTTCATGCTTGCATGTGGGAGATGTCACATCTCATCCACTTCCCAGAATTAGCATCCCTTTCGCCCCTGATTCTCCTGACCACTCTCACTCCTGGCCACTCTCACCAGGATGGCCTCGCTGCTTAGTACCTGTACAGTGACTACCAGCACTCGCCTTTGTTTATGTACTTGCCTTCTCACCAACAGCCTGACAGTCAGGCATGGTGCAAGAGGTGACAAGAAGACCAGCAGTTCCAAGGAAGGGCTGGTAGACCCTATGCAGTTTCCCTTGTGGTCTTCCCTCCTGCTCCTGGGCCGCAGGTGTTCAACAATGGACACACCGTCCAGGTGCAGTGGCCTGCTCGTGAGCTGCAGAGCCAAGTCCTGCTTCCGCATGTTGGTAAGATGAACACCAGTCAGGCAGCTGGCAATGTGTCATGCTAGGCAGTCAATAAGTAAAGCTCGAGAGGCGTCAGCAGCTAACCAATGAATGACGTCATTCAGTACCATTCGGCCGGAGAGATGGCAGCAGCCAAGTTGGGTGATAGCCAGAAAGATAGGAACATGGAAGAGAGTGATGTTAAATAACAACCCCCTTGTCCCTCACTAGGGCCTCCATTTGAGTCGGATCAGTAGTACCCACTAGCAGCCACTAGCGGGACTATACTAGTGGGCAATAGTGACCCGACTCAAACAGTGTTATTGGGCTGTGTGGAGTAAACCCAGTGCACATGGCACGTGAGCCGCCTACCACCTTCACTATTGACTGACCATGTTGATAGCAGCCAGCCTGTCAAGCTTGCTTAAACATTGTGGCAGTAGGTGTTCGACTACCAGGGGCACATTTAGCCTGCGTGCCTTCCACACCGACTGTCTCCATCCACACCCTTGGCCCCACCCCTGGTCTTGCCCCTGGCCCCGCCCTGGCTCTGCTCTCACAGGTGGGCACGTGGTGGACGTGACCCGCCCATTTGTCAACGCAAGCTACCTCCCCGTCCGCGCAGTGCCCCTGCAGCTGCACTTCCACACCGCCTCAGAGCACACAATAGGAGGTAAGGTGCTCTGACGCGGTGGCAAGGTGCTGTAGCTGGGCTGCCCTGCTATGGGTGGCGCTAGGCCCTTGGCAAGGAATCTTTGCGGTGGCAAGGAAGATGAATGGGTGCTATGCATGAGCAAGAGAGCAGTGAGTGAGAACAGTGACAACTAGGGATAGTATGATGTCTGAGGCCACGCTGCTGTGCCTCTGAAGGGTAAGTTTCCTGACTGACAGGGGGTGGGTTGTGGGGCTCCTGGTAAACTCTGCAGGTGCCTATTACCCGCTGGAGCTGCACATTGTGCATGTGGTGCCCCAATCCTCCATGCCTGCCTGCCCGGCCTCTGGCTGCCTGGCAGTGGCTGGTGAGTGTCCCAACCTGGCAGTGGCGGTACTCCATCCATGATGCCATGTCATAAGGGGGATGGGCAGCTGCAATCATTGTATCAGGGACCTCAACTCCCGCTCCCTACCCCCCGCCCCTTAACCCCCTGCCCCTAACCCCCTGCCCCTTACCCCCCGCCCCTTGACCCCACAGTAGGTTTTAAGCCACAAGATGCTACAGTGACTCATCTGGTTGTCTGGCCCAGGCAATTGGGTTGTTCAAGTTGGCTCAACGATGGATATTATGGCCCTCCTCCATTGAGTGCATGCATGTTTCAGTGTGCCAGACTGAGGTGTGCATGCAGGGGTGATGTTTGCCTTGTCTGATGATGACGTGGACAACCCCACCCTGGACAGCATCTGGAGTGTGATGCCCATGCGAGAGGGGGTGGGTGCTCGCCGGCCTGCCTTCTTCCACTGCTGCTGCTGCTCCTGCTGCTGCTGCTGCGACTCTTGCAACTCTTGCGGGGGACAACAGAAATGCCACTGCTTCTACCACTGCCATTGCCATGACAGCCTCCATTGGTTCCACTGCTTTGCCCGCCCTGCTGCCGCCACACCTGTTGCAGCTGCTGCCATGTGCAGTTGGTGAACTACATGCCAGCAAACATGACGCTGAACATGCAAGCCATGCTGCCCAGGAACAGGTGAGCAGTTGAGACCGGCAGCAGCAGCAGCAGCAGCAGCAGGAGCAGCAGCACCAATGTCACCCTCCATCACAGCTGCCTGACCTCCCTTTGCTTGTCACCTGTTGCAGGACATACGTGCAATACTCAGGCAGCCTTACCACCCCGCCCTGCTCTGAGGGAGTGTTGTGGCATGGTGAGCAACGTGTTAAAGTAGCCTGACCCCTGCCCGCGCACCTGACCCCTGCCTGCGCACCCAACCCCCAGCTTACCAGTCAGGAGTGGGACCCCCCCACTGTATGTCTAAGCTGTGAACCATGAAGCCAGTCATCCTTCTCGCCTCTTGAACAAGGAATGGTGTTGGTTTAAGGCCACAACAGTCTGGTTCGTGGCTTCAATGCCACTGATGCAGCCCAATCCGGCATCTACACGTTTGCCCAGGAAGGGAAGGGCATTCCACCACCACCTCCCAAGCCTGACCACCACCACCCATGCTTTCATGATCACGGTCGATTGTTTCCCCGGCAGTGAGAACTCCCTTCTGCCACATGCTCCACCCGGCCATCCTGCCTAACCCTGCCCACCGCTCACTACAGCAGTTGGGAAGCCCCCCGTCCCTGAACGACTTGGCCCAGCAATGGTGTGACGGCACCCTAGCCTGGTCTAGCCCAGTGCCCCACCCGGCACACCAGCCTTACCTACCCCGAAGACCCAGGACCTGATCTAGCCTGACCTGACCTGACCTCTGACGTGACATGGGCCAAGACCCTAGACCTAACCCAACCCCCGACCCGACCCGAGGCCTAACCAGAGCTGTGCCGTGAAGCCCACAGTGCAGCCCTCCCCGGCGTGCTGCCGCTCACTGTGTTGGCTGCCTGGCTGGTTGCAGTGTTCACCAACCCCGTCACCATCTCCCTGCGCCAACTCAGGGCGTATGAGCTGGCAGTGGGCCTCAAGGAGTGGTGAGGAGGGGGAGGAGATTGCAGGAAGAGGGGGTTAGGGGGGGCAGGGGAGGGGGGCGCGGAAGCCGTGGGGATGAGGGGCGAGGTGGGAGCGTGGGAGCAGGCCAGAGACTGGTCGAGGGGGTTGAGCCAGAAATCGTCCAGCAGGTCACACTATGAGTATGCCTGCATACCACTCTCTCTGGGTCCGGCTCACAACTGCATTGCGTTCACCACAGCACATCACAGCGCACCACAGCACAGCACTGGGATATGTTGTGCAATGTGGCTAGACACTGCATGGCAAGGAGAGCAAGTGAATCTGCCATGAACATGCCTGCCCTTGCAGCACTGGGCACTCGAGCCACGAAGTGCATGCCAGCACCCAGGCCCACCGCAAGCTATCAGCCTTGGGCACCCCGTCCGCCACCCCCTCTACCAGCACCTTTGTTCGTGGCGCCTACTCTGGCTTTGTTCCCGGCCCCACCATCACCACCACCCTTGGTGCCAGCAGCACGTCTAAAGCTGCAGACCCAACGGCGTTAGCCATGGCTGCCCAACTGCTACCCAACAGCATGCGCCGCCTGACTGGGGCCCATAATAGCACAGAGGTAGAGTGTGAGGTGGTGTCAGTGGGGTTCAGCAACCGAGTTGTACAACCCACTTACAACCGCACCCGGCTGGTATACAACTGATCCGGAGGTGGGGGAGGGGAGGGGGTTGAAGGTGCTGGTTGGGCCGAGAAGCCTGAAGGAAGCAGTTACAGCAATAGCCACTCGACTGGTTTGACAGCAACAACACTCAGGTTCAATATATTGGCATCAGTTTAGGCTTGAGCACTGACCTCAGAAACAGCTACACTGGCTTCATCTTAGGTTAAAACACTCGCCTCAGCTTTAGCTATATTGAACTCATACTAGAGGAAGAGGTGACTAATACTTTCACTCCTGAGGCGTGATCTGCTCCCATTACCTTGCTCCCGGCCAGTGTAGACGCTCAGCCAGGATAGATGGTAGGCCTTGCGTTTCTTTCTCCATGCAGGGTTGTGTGGGATGCGACCTACACTAGATTACCGGAGTTGGCTGGATTCTAGGCTTCTTCAGTGGGTCTTATTGGTCTTATAGTCAGGTCCCACAAGGTCTGTTTGGCGAAATGTACCGTGAGCCATTTGATGCCGCGCTTACACAGCCGTGATCAGCGAGCCTTCCCGATATGCCTACTGCATCAAAGGGCCTGCACGGCCTGGGCGCCCACCAACCCTCGACAAGTGTCCAGGTGGCAAGGTTACTGTAGATGGATGCGGCGTTCCTTCTAAAGCGGGGGCTAGTAGGTACGGTCTACAACAACGCTAGCGCGAGGGCCGGCGGTTATGTTCGGTAACGGGGTGGCTCGCATCTCGCATCGGGCTGTCGCAGCTTGCTCGCAACATGACTAAGCCCTCCTCCTCCACCACATCAAAGCATATACTACGAGCTGCAGGCAGCATGTCCGAAGGAATTGTTTTTTTCTGGTCTCTCCTTCGACGACATTATTGAGAGGGCTGATGAACGACGACAGCTTCCTATGCTTTCTTATGCTTCCCTATGCTTCCCTTTGCTGTCCTATGCTTTCCGATCCTTCCTATTCTTACTACGCTTAGTGCGGGGTGCCATCGCTATCAATGGCCGCCAGTCTGCATCATTTGCGCCGCTGGTGAACGCTGGTGGTAGCTTGGAGGAATTAGAACAACCTCTACCACTTTCGCAGCCTAGTGAGCGCGAGATGTTGGGGTGATTTAGACATGAGCATGGTAGGTATGTCTGGGTGATCTATGGGTGCTAATCCTAAGAATAACGCTATTCAAAGTGGTAGAGGTTCTCGGGGCACACCGCTTGCATCTCTACATGAGGTCAGCACGGCGTTTGATGCACTTCCCGCCTAGAAATCAGGTTTTAACTCACTGGAATTTCATTAGCCTCCCAACCCGTGCAGGGCAGATGTATTACACTGCAATAGCTTCCCGTGGGAGCTATGAGTATACGTCAACGCTAGGGCGCAGAAACTAGACGGATGCGCAGCAGCAACAAGCAGCAAATCGATCTCAAAAACAGCACTGCATATTTGCATGCCGGCACCCCATCACGGCACCCCGACCGCCCGACTAGTGGCCGCTCTACCTCGCTCATCGTTGCGGCGTTATTGTATGCACGTGCACTACCGTTAGGGTGCAAGGAGTCACTGGTGCCAGGATACCGCGGAGGGGGGCAAAGTTGACTTTAGCCCGTCCCTCGCAGGCCAAGCTGCGGAGCACCACGCCGCAGCGGGGCGTCGCGATTTGACCTCTTGGCGTGCAGTATACGCGACAAAAAGTGACGGTACATTTTTTCGAGCCATTTTACCTGACCTTGTGGGACCTGACTTATAGTCTAGTTTGCAATGCTAGTAACTGCAACTCTTTTCTTGATGAATTAGTTTTTACGACGGGTTCGCGATGTAAGTGCACCACCCTACCACAACGCGACTTTGAGGCTGTGGGTTGGAATAGCCTATATATCTGCATACAATGCAGATATAAGGCCACCTGTTGGAGATTACAGCCCCCTTGTCCCTCACTAGGGCCTCCATTTGAGCCGGATCAGTAGTACCCACTAGCAGCCACTAGCGGGATTATACTAGTGGGCAATAGTGACCCGAGTCAAACAGTGTTATTGGGCTGTGTGGAGTAAACCCAGTGCACATGGCACATGAGCCGCCTACCACCTACACTATTGCCTGACCCGAGGGCTATGATGTAGAGTTGGCATGACCTGCATGCACTAATTGTAAGCTGATGACAGCTCAACAAAGGGGGCACACATGACTGTGCCTCAGCAGGCTGCTGCTCCTGCTCCTGGGCCTTGGGGGCTTGTCTCGCAGCCGCTTGTAGCCCAGGCCAGGGTACTCCTTGCCCTTGGCTGGCAGAGCTCCCTGCTCTGGCCAGTAGCACAGCTCCAGCGGCCGCCACCTGCTCTCCCCAATGCGCTGCATGTTGAGCGCTGCATTGCAGTCCCTGTCCAGCCACCTGCCTGGCTGTGGTGCTGGCTTGGCTTTGGCAGCCTTGCCTTTGCCTTTGCCCTTAGTGGGCTCAGCTGCCGGCTCAGCCTTGGTGCGCTTGCTGCGCTTGGCTGGCTGGGGAGTGCTGGGCCCTGGCTCTAAGGCTGCTGTCGGTGTGGATTCCTGGCTGCTGCGTGGGGCCTGTGGGGGCTTGCGGGGGGCCAGCCCCATTGTCCCCGCACTGGCTGGTCACGCTGCTTGCTCCAGGCTGGCCGCAGCAAGCGCTGTTCCACCTGCCCTTCTGGGGGCTTCCAGCCTGCGGGTCTTGTGGCACTGAGTGTGTTCAGCTCCACCTCACATGGCTGCTTGCCATTCACTGCTGAGCTCACATGGCTGCTTGCCATTCACAGGCACGCAACACCGCATCAGCACCCCACCCTCCCGCTGTGCCAATGCTAGCTGCTCCAAAGAACACCACCAGCTGCTTGGCACGCCCATGTCGCTTCATGGACACCTCCGCCATGTCCTCCTCCAACTGCAGCCATGCACACAAGGCACACACATGGTGGCTGACATGGTGGCACCAGGTTAGGCATGGCACAGTCAACTACCCCTTCATATCATGCCCAACCCACCACCTCCCGATGCCTTACCCTCCCTCCCACACACCTACCCACCCACCCACCCACCCTCACCTTGTTGAAGAACTGCTCCAGCGCCCGGTCCTGGGCTCCGTACAGCCTCAGCCGCTGCCGTGCCCACTTAGGGTCCAGGTACACCTCCCACACCGCATCCCAGGTGGCCAGGGTGACGGTGATGTGCTTCAGGTTTGCCTCCAGGGAGGTGCCAGCTGAGCTTGCTGCTGCCAGGTGCTGGAGGTGGGGCTTGATCGGTGCTAGCCACCGCTCAGTGTCACGGCGGGCATTGTTCAGGCCGCTGGCATGCTTCACCTGGCCCTTGGTCAGCTTCCACCGGCGCAGCTGGTCTGCCATCAGCTGGCCTGACTGCGGATCCCACACCCCAGAGGCTGCGCTGACTGCCTTGGTGACGCCGGGGTCGATGCCCACCCCAATCTGTGTGTCTGGGTCAAACACAAACTCACGCATCTCAGCTATGCCCCTGCCTATGTGGGGGAGCCCCACTGCATGAGCCGCTGCTGCTGCTGCACTTGGGCGGCTGCTGGTGCTGCTGCTGCTGGCAGCTGGAGGTGGGGCTGGAGGAGGGGGAAGGGGGCGCGTGCAGTGCACGCACACGCTGACACCATCTGTGTCCACCAACCTCTCGAAAGCAAACTCCTTATTGCGGAGCTTGTTGGCGTTGAACCACCTGGCCCAGTGATGGCTCAGTGCTGGCTCTGAAGTGAATGCTGCTCGGGTTTCCTTGGTTAGGCCCAGCTGCTTGCACACCCCATGCAGTCCACCTTGATGAAGTGCACCCCCACCCTGGCCATGGGGGTGAGGGTGAAGGGGGGTGGACAGGTCAGGGTCCGGGGACCAACCCCTCGCCTCTTGCCGCGCTTCGGCTGCCCTGGTGCGGGTGGGGTGGGGGGCTGCTGCCACCGCTCTAGCCACCGGCACACATGCACGGCATGACGCATGCGGCAGGGCAGGGGCAGGGTGTCCTGCAGGGAGCCCAACAGAGCAGGGTGTCCTGCAGGGAGTCCAACAGAGCTACCCAGCCCGTCAGCCGCCAATACACACAAGCTCGGGTACGTGGCTCAGTGTCAGGCCTGATGGTGCTGCATGAGTTGGGGCAGCTGCCCCTCCAACTTTACTGGCTTAGGGCTGCATGCAAGTTCTGGAACACTGCCAAACTATCCCACAGTGACCTGCTAATGAGGGTCATCAAGGCAGATGTGGAGTTAGGCAGGGGTTGCCAGGCCAGCTGGAGTGCTCAGTTCCAGCGTGCCGCCAGAGAGCTGATGGGGGGTGAGTTCACCTTGAGCCCGGACATGGTCCTAGGCACCAAGGCTATGGAAGTGAAGTGGCTCGAGAGGTGGGGGAGGCGTTGGGTTGGGTTTGAGGGAGACCCTAGATTGCCTGAGACGGTGCATCGGGAGAGATGTTCGTATGCTGCATGGTTCAAGCATGGGGACGGCATTGGCATCAATCACATGGCACCACACCTGCTTAACAGACAACTATCTACAGAAGTTCGCACGAGCTTGACTAGGTTCAGGTTAGGCAACAGTGGTCTGGGGGTGGAGAAGGCTCGGTTTGAGGGGGTAACTTTCATTGATCGCACATGCACCAGATGCACAGAGGGGGTAGTGGATGACGCCATGCATTTCATCTTTGAGTGCACTGCCACGAGTTCCATCAGGGAGCAGCCGGAGTTTGCCATGACTTTACAGAACAATAATGAGAATTTGCATGACTTCATGTTGAGCCCATGTGCACCTTTGTTTGTGCACCTTGCTTTGAAGTGCGTTACAGAAAGTCCCGAACCCCTAGAGGGGGAGGGCGGCCTAGCAGCCTAACGGCTGACGGCTTAAGCGGTGTAAGCCACATCATCATACACACAAGCCGTTGGCTGCACAATTGATGCACAAACGGGGGGTCCAGGTAGCAGCTGAGGTCGCACACAATAACGCACGGGGCAAAGCGGTTAGGCGTTTGCCTAGGATTACAAGTTGTAATCTACAACCTCACGCCTTGAGCTAGTGACATCCTTACAGCTGTCTGCTGCCAGCGCCTCCATGACCCATGCACAACGTTACATGTTGAAACGGTTGTAGCAGCGCAAACGGGGCCTGGCAGCCGGCCCACGAGTAAGTGATGGGGTGGTGAGTGGCCTTCATGCTTACAAGAAAAATCCCCCAGGACTGCTCCTACGCTGAGTGACCATTGCAAACTGTTGCTTGGCAGCTCACACAGCTGTGTCCCCCAAGTGGCGCATGGGCCACGCCACGCAAGCACACCAGCCTGATGCTGACTCCAAAGCAAAACTGTAACTCTTCGGTTGAATCATGGCCATAGCCACGCCAGGGCCATGGGCGCCAGGTGTCATAAGACACTCATCAGCAGCAGGCCTGCCCCTCCATGTCAGCTATGCCTCTGTGGCTTTAAGCTTGCGCAGCCGCTCTTGCAACCCTGCCAGCCCCGCCAGCCCACTGTCCCCCTCCGACTGCCCCTGCTCTGCTAAGCTGCTGTGCCCCACCGCTGCGCTCAACCCACCGCCACTGGCCAGCATGCCCCTGCCAAATGCCTGACCCTGCTGGCTTCCTGCCCCATTCCCATTGCCGGCCAGTTGAAAGCCCGCATGCCCACTGGCTGCTGCTCCCTGCAGGCCTGCAGGCTTTGCTTCACACATCTCCACGTCCTCAGTGGAGCCCTGGGAAGTTGGCTGGAAGCTGGGCAGGGCGGGGTCCATGGCCTGGCCAGCATCACTGGCTGGGGCAAAGCTGTGGGAGGGAGGGGCGCCTGCCAGGCTGCTGGCTGGGGACACCAGGTTGCTGTTGTTCAGGCTGCCAGCCACACTGGTGGACTGGCGGCTGGGCATGCTGGCCATGTCGCTGGTCATGCGGTTGAAGCGGTCCCTGAGCAGCAGCACCACCAGCACCACGCAGGTGGCATCATGAACATCAACATGGTCAATATGACAAGCAGTGCGCGGCGAGAATGAGGCGCAGGTGCACTCCCCTCTCCCTTGCGGCTGCTGAGCCTTGCACCCTTCTCCCCTCATGCACCTGGCAGGATCTACCTCCCCCCTTGGGTTAACCCTGGTCAATGCGCTCACCTCATCTCTGCCATCTTCTCAGCTCCCACCACTGATGCCACCCGGCCCGCCTTGCCCATCCCTGGCGACGCGGGGCTGGCTGCTCCACCCTGCACTGGCCCCTGGCTCGCATCAAAACTGTCTGTGCGAAGCTTGGCTATCATCAGGCCTGCAACCCCGCCTGCAGGTGCAGGCACTGCTGCTGAGAATGCCCCGCCGGCTGCCATGGCTGCTTGTGACACTGAATCCCGCACATTGGCAGCGACACTGACTGTGGCATCAGGGGACTCTACACCATGCTGCTGCTGTTGTTGCTGCTGCTGTTGTTTTTGTTGCTGCTGTTGCTCCGCAATGGCCTTGATCTGTGAGAAGACAGAGGACATAGGCACGACGGCACATGTACAGGCACGGCTGATAACGATGTCAGGTGTCACCAGCCGAGACATTAGCCAGACAGTACCAGGTGTGGTGGAGGCTGGGGCATGGTACTGAGCCTAGCCATGGGCCCAGAGACTAGGCTGATGCCTGATTGCAGCTGCTTGGGGTGGCAGGGTGACGCTAAGGACAATCCCCTGATGCCTCACCCTAACGATGCAGGTGTGCAGTGCTGGGGCTTGCTGCAGGTGTGGGTGAAGGTGGCAAGGGGCCCCTCAAGAATGAGCAGGGTGGCCAGGTCCAGCAGGGGCCAGGGCTAGGGCCACACCCTGCACCTGCTCAGTACAGCGTTAAGGCAAGGCCCGGCATAGCCCTGAGATGCAGAGTCGTCTCTCTAAGCAGCACCAAGGGGGCAGTGGCTGGTGCCTGGTCAGGTGCCTGACCTGGTCTAGGCTGCTGTTTGGTCGCACCCAGATGGTGCCTGACTGCAGCAGGGCTGGTGCCTGGCCAGGTGATTGGTGCTGCTGTCTGGCCGCACTCAGATGATGGCCTCAGTGATGAAGAGCTACTGCTGCCTGAACCCCTCTTGCCTGAGCAGCATGGCCGCTGTCTGAAACCCTCACCTTCTGCAGCCCTCTGAGGATGAATGACCTGAAGGTGCTGGAGGCACTGGCCAGCATGGCAGCCACGTCAGTGTCTGGGTTGGCTACGGAGAAAAAGTACAAGTCGATCAGTGCCTACACAGGAGCAGCGACATCACTGCTTGGAGGCCGGTGGCAAAGCCAGGCAGGTAGTGTTCATACAGATGCCTGGCAACCAGCTAAGCTTGCGCCCCTCAAGCACAAGGCAGGCTAGGTCAGGGGAGGGTACAAGGTTGGAGATCAGTGTGACCCATGCTCCCACGCACAGCAGTCAGGCCTGAGGCTGTGCTGCTCTTAGCACCAGGGGCTTCAAGGACCACTGCTGGCGCACAGCTGCCGCCCACTGTTTGCCGCCTACTCACTTGCTGCCTGTCAGGGGGTTGCTCAGCGATGCGCTTGAACACAGCGCCCAGCATGTTCCGTGCCGCCTGCTCATCCACTGCCTGCTGGCTGTACATGGAGGCACTTGGAGCTAGAGGTCCAATAGGTAGGGGAGCGCTTACTGGTGCAGGAGGCACACCCCCCTCAGGCGCTGCTGTTGCTGCTGCAGGGGCAACGCCTGCCTTGTGCACTGCTGGGGGAACACCGCCCTGCTGCTGCTGTTGCTGCTGCATGCCAGCTGCAACGTTCAAGGCATTGGTGCTCACTGCCAAAACGTGGGAAGGAGGGGCCTGGCTAACGGTGCTGGGTGGAATAGCTAGGGGAGGGCGGCTGGGTGGTGGGGCTGCAGGAGGGATGCCTGCTGCTGCTGCTGCTGCTTGGCTGCTGGGAGCGGGTGCTCGTGGGGCAGCAGGGTAGGCTGCTCGTGCCGCGGCATCGTTAGGGGCCATTGTCTGCGGTGGCACATCTCCTTCCTCGATGCATGCAGCCAAGTATGGAGGTATTGCTCAGTTTCTATCTTGGTAGTGGCAGGCACGGGTGAGCTTAGCAAGAAACACTGGCGTCAAAGGCTGAAGGCAAAGGTACGTCTTGCAACAGCTCCAGCAACCCCACAGCAACAGATCAGCCGCAGAGTCTTCAGCAAGGTTTGTGGATGACACAGTGGTGAGCCGAGCAAGGAGGGCTGAACAGTAGAGCAGCAGGCAGGGCAGTGGCCGCATGGCAGCTTCGGCCCCTTTAGACAGCCTGTCAGGTGACTGCGCATGTTGCTTGCAGAGCAGACCCCAGTAGCTTGGCCATTGACATGCAGGTTGACGCGGCAGTCACTCTAAACACCTCAAATAAAGCCCACAGCCATGGCATGCATGTACAGGCGGCGACCCAGACCAACTACCCACCACACCACCTGGCATGTCACCACACACACAGGATCACGGCTCTATCCCAGCAGCCCCTCCTTGCTACTGACCTGGAGGTTGAGGTCGATGTAAGGGAAGATGATGGGGCGTAGGGAGGGGTCCAAGTCCGCGCCGGGGATGGTGCGTGTATAGTCATGGATGGCACTGCCCTTCAGCTTGCAAACCTCGTGCAGCACTGTCTTTACCATGCGTAGTGGCTTGTCCTCACGCGCCCCTCGCCGCCGGATCTCTTCGCCCCCCAGGGCATCAAAGAACTTGTGCACCGCCAGCAACAGCACGTGCAAGTCGATTGTCTGCGGCACAGCAAGCAGTGCAGGGCACGTGTGAAAACACAGACCAAAGCTACCAGCATCCAGCAATGAGGCTGAACAACGCGATGAGTCCGATGATGCCTTGCCTGGCTTACTGTTGCAGCTTGCAGAGTTTGTCCTGATCTTAGGTATGAGACCCTTCTTAGGTTTGGAAAGTGTTCTTCACTGCTACAATTGGTGCAACAGCCATGCAGGCTACCAGGTTTGCCCGCATGGCTGTTCAAGAGGAGCTCCCAGCAGGCTGCCTGCCAGAACCACCCAAATACAACCAAGAACCCAGGAAGGCGCACCTCAATGGTGGCTGGCAAGCTTTTGGTGATCTTGATCATGCACTTGACCACCAGGTCGAACCAGCGGCCCTCCAAGGCCTTGTCGCCATTGCCCATGCTGAGCAGGCGCTGGTGCGGCACCCGCAGCAGGTGCATCAGTGCGCCAAACACTGCTGTCCTGCAACCATGCATCCACACCGCATGCCCTAGGGCGCTGGTGAAGTGGATAGCACTCAACCACATGTCTGGGCTGTTGGTGGAGGGAGCAGCTAAGGGGCGTAAGCTAGATCCTGACTTCAGGTTTGTGACGGGATGACTTGCAGGGACCTGCTGCTCTGTGGCAGTGGAGCCAGACAGTGAGGTAAATTTGTAATGGAATGACCTGCAGGGGCTGGGGTGCGCAAAAATTTGAGAGCATGAGGCTATGAGAGGAGTCCTGGAACCCTGCAAGAAATGCCAGGGCTGGGCCCAGCCTAGCCAGTGCAGTCTTGGCGAACCTTCATGTTGCCGCTACTGCTATAGCACATAGCTTCGGCACCTAGTGAGATGATAGGGCAGGGACGCCATGACCCTTGGCAAGTCCTGACCCTTGCCCCTACCCTAGCTCTTGTGGGGCTTGATGCCTTGCCTCTGCACCTATCCAGGACCCATGGCACATGCCCCATGCTTTTCCTAAAGCTGCAGCTGAGACTCTCCTCCTCACCTGTCGCAGTTCTCAAGCACCTTCATCATCAGCAGGTTCAGTGCCTTCAGCATTGCCAAACCCTCTGGCAGGCTGCCCAACCGTTCATCAATTAGGCAGCATAGCAGTACCGATACCATGGGGCAGACTGTGGCTTCTCGCATGGCCTGCGATGGGTCAGCACACCACTGCAATTTTACGCCTGGCCATTGGCATGCCCTTAGGTCCTAAAACACGGCATCTGTACCCTTACCCTCACCCTATTCCTCACTCCGACCCTAACCCTGACCCGAAATCCCACCCCTAGTTTTGACATTAACCCTGAAGCAAGCGGGCAGCAGCCAAACCACGTTTACCCGGGCCTACAACAGGGCAGGGCTTCAGGCTCCCTCCCACACTAAGCCATCAACATGGTGTGTCAGGAAGGGGCACGTGCACAGTTAGCATCTTGTCAGCTCCTGTCATTTCACACTCCGTACTTTGCAACACTACTTACATGCTTGCGTGCTATGCCCATGCTATGGTTGCATGCTATGCCTATGCTATGCCAATGCCCATGCTTTGCCAATGCGCATGAGACTGCTGCAGCAAATGCTGTTGACACTGCAGTTGCTGACATGCAGTCAGCTCAGAGGCTCTTCCTACACTACACCACAGCGGAACTCCTAGACGCTGAAACAGAGCCAACGCAGTCACCTCGCCCAGCAAAGAATGCTACACAACAATGACAGCCGTGCTCACTGGGCTGAGAGTAGCAGGGGGCACAGATGAGCTGCAAGACACTCACAAACTGCTTTAGCAGCAATGCACCAGGTATATCAGGGGGGATGGAGGGTGACTGGAGGGCGAAAGAGGTCAGAGCGGCCAGCTGACGATGATACCCTTCCACCAAGTTCCTGCCCCAGCAATTCAGGAGCGATGCCTATCCAATTACATGCTGCATGGCATAGGTTCATACCCTTGAATTTATAACTCCACCTTACTTCAAAACATCGCTCAGGTAGAAAATTATAAGGAAAATACGCAAAACAGGGTTAATCGCGACTTTTACAGCGCAGTGCGAGGTAGTGCATCTCGCAAAGCGACCATTTCATAGCACAATAGGACCCCTGAAATATGGCACTTTATAGCAAACGCTATGTATAGCGCGAAAAAAATGCAACACATGCTGCGGTGCATTCATGCATGGTTCACATCTTGCCTGCAATAGCTTGCAGTGCTCTTTCTGGACATGTGGCTTGACGGTTGAACAAGGAGCTGCTGGTGTTGACAGGTGGCTGCCATTAGCTGTGGGCTTGACTAGCAATGTAATGAGGAAGGTTGCGCAAGGATGGAGGGAGGGTCAAGGTGGGGTGAAGGGCAGGGCAAGGTGGGTCAGAGCAGGGCAGGGCTGGACTGTCACGAGAGCTCGCACCTGGGCTAGGCTTGCTGCCTGCATGATGTTCATCAGCGTGTTCAGGGCGTACTTGCAGGCGCGCGCATTAGGCGCCTGGTTGCAGGCAATGGCATCCCCAGCCATGGCGAAGATCTGCAATCAGCAGCCAGACCACCACATTCAGCTTCAAGCTGCTGCAACTTGCCTGCTTCTCAGCCTTTTCGCTCCCCAACCGCCCAGCCCCCAAGCCCCTTCATGACCCTTCCGCCCCTCCGCCCCATCGTAGTCCTTCCACCCCAAGCCAGCCAAACCCAGCCCCTTTGTAGCCCACCCCAGCCCCTTTAGAGCCCTTCCAACCCCAAGCCAGCTCACCTCGTCAGTCTTCAGGGCCACCAGGGCCACCAGCTCGTCAATGTTCTCCTTGAACAGCGCATGCACTGCAGGCACATGGCTCACGTCCATCAACTCGTAGCACAGCACCTTCATGACCTGCACAGACTCCTCCATCTCAGGCCCTGCAAGCCATGCAGGGGCAAGGCAGCAGGTGCCAAGGTCCTGTGGGAGGCAAGGAGGCAGGTGGTGAGCCAGAGAGAGTAAGGCTTCTTTGTCAGGTCTTTGGCAGGTGGTGAGGGAGATGAAGGCTTGTCAATGGGGATAGGGAGTCTAGGACAGCACCCATGAACCATCACCAAGGGATTAGGCAAAGTAGGACCGCGACCAGGACACAGGCCTCACGTGGCAAGTGCAAAGCATGCCTACGGGCATTGGTGTTGCCCTGGGCTAGAGGCTCAGGACTGCAAGGGGCTGTAACAAGCTTGCACCGGTGTAGCTCAGACCACGGCGCCCAGCCAGCCAGCCTACCTGCCAGCTCCTGCAGGCATCGCCTGAAGTCCCTGCGCATGTCCACCTCACTGCCCTTGCTCAATCCAGTCATGGGCGACAAGGCCACCATGGGTGGAGCCGCCCCACCCTGTCCTGGCATCGCCTGACCCAACCTTGGCCCAGCTGCCGGCCCTTGGCCAGCAGCCGCCGTTGCCCCTGCCCACATGGCTGGCTGCAGGTTGTTTGAGCTCTGGCGCAGGAAGGCCAGCGCAGCTGCAGTGTCTGAGGTGGCTGGTGCAGGCTGGGACTCATGCGCCAGCAAGGCACCGCCACCAGACTGCCGCTGGGCTGCTGGCTCATAGGGAAGGGAGGCCTGCAGGCCAGCCAGGATGCTGGCCCCCCCTCCCGCCCCCGCCCCTGCACTGTAGCTAACACTGCCTTGGGTGGCTGCCTGGAAGGCTTGGGGAGGCGGCAAGGCAGAGGCGGATGGCAGGTGGCTGGCTCGTGATGGCATGGAAGGTGAGGCGGGACGCAATCCAGGAGAGAGAGGAAGGGAGCTGGCGGCAGGAGGGGCGAAGGACCGCCTGTCTGGGGCGAGCCCGTTGAGGGAGGACGCAGCCAGGCCGGGGTGGTCATCAACAGCGACTGGCTCGCACCTGGGCAACGAGGTGAGGGTGTGGCTTACAGCCTGTTAGCCGACTCCCATGATTAAACACACTTGCATGCAGCAACACCTTACAGAGGCTCCCTGCTGGGTGCCTTGCACGACACTGATCATTGTCCCTGCCTGACAGCTAGTCATTATAGGGGTGGACACGACTCCTACCAAGCAGTGGGCAATACTGCATACGGCATACAGCAGCAAACCTACTAGAAACTAGGATGCTGTATAGTGTAGCATACTGAGCATTTGCCACCCCCACACCGCTACCCAGTGCTAAGACTAAGTGTGGGCTGGCTGGTGGCAGCAGGGCCAACAGGCAGGTGGGCTGGCTGGTGTGGCTGTGGTGAGCAGGCCGGCAGGCAGTGATGGGCCCACCTGTAGCCCGCCCTCACGCCCTGTTTGGCTAGCTGCTTGTCTGTATACTTCAGCCGCTCCTCTATCAGGGACTTGGCCGGGTCCACCACTTTGGGCAGGTGGCGCCACAAGCCTGCCACACAGGTGAACACACACGGCGTCCTGAACTCCCAGCCAGTGCAGTCAAGGAAGGAGCAGGCAGTAGGTCACCAAGGTCAGCAGTATTCATACAATGATGTGCAGGCAAGGGGGGGGCAGGTCACAGAAGCAGGGCAGGAGGGCGGTCGCAGGCAGGTTACCCAGGTGGCAATGAGCTTGCCAGAGCAGGCATGCACCGCCTTCGCCACCCTCGCATTGCACCCAATGCGCTGCACCCACCTTCCCCTTCGAAAGCGTACACCACCTCCAGGCTGGCCAGAGCAGCGGAACGCAGCGCATTGTCCCGCTCAGCCACCTGGCGGGCCAGACCTGCCAGCATGGACTCAGGTGGAGGGCCCCCGGACTTGCCTGGGGCTGCAGGGCATATCAATGGCAGTGGAGAGAGTGGGGACACTGGGAAGGGATGCAGGGCATATCAGTGGCAGAGGGGGCATTGAGGGCGGCACTGGGAACGGGCTGAAGCCACATCAGGGGGTAGTAAATCCATTGGGAGTGGGTGCATGCCAGTGGCCGATTATTGCTTTCAGTGCAACATCAATGGCAGTTTGATGAGGCCAGTGCTGGACTGCTTGTGCTTGTTACCTGCCGCTCTCTGTCTTGCTTGCCACCCTAGCAGATTCCCTTTACATGGCCGACACTGCATGTCCACACATGCACCAGCTGAGCACCGGGAGTGGCAGCGGCTGGGTGCGAGGCTGACCTGAGGCAACTGCCAAGGAAGCTCGATAGATGCTTTGGCCACTGCGGTCAATCATAGCGCCCAGCTCCTCGGCGCAAGCCACACGGGTTTTGTTGTTCTTTGAGTCCAAGCCATCCTACAGAGACAGGGTCAGGGCTGAGGGGTCAAGGTCAGGGTCGGGGGTCGGAGTCAGGGCTGGGGGATGAGGGTCAGGGTCAGGGCCAGGGCCGGGGGTGAGGTCAGTGTCAGTGTCAGTGTCAGGGCCAGGGTCACTGTGAGGGTAAGGGCCAGCTGTACATGTTGAGGGGTGCAGACCATGCACGCACCCCTGCACCCCACAAGTGTGTCCCACAGCATACCACGCATACCCACACAGTTCCTGGAGGCTGGCTGCCTCACCTTGACAAAGGCCGCCACCTTGACTGGGGGGTATATGAGGGCTGCACGCCGCATAAGCTCACGGTGGTCAGCCTTGATCTTGTCCTGGTTGTGGCCTGCCTTCTCGACCAGCACTGGGAGGATGAGCTTCGCCTCGTACTCAGACAGCCTTAGGCAGAGCATGGGCAGAAGGCCAGATCCCGTCTCGCCTGGCTGTGCTGATATGAGAAGTGGAGGAGAAGAGGATGAGGATGAGGAGCCACATTTCAAATGTGGATGTGCGACGGGCCCAATGGTAATCGATTTGCACACCTCAGCTGAAGTGTGCACCACTTGCCTTGACGGTGAAGGTAGCCAAACAATGCAGCACAGAACTGGCACCAAAGTGGCACTGTGACAGGCTCAATGGATGGCAGTTTAGGCAGGCCAAGGGAAGGAGGGTGGACGGTGCTTAGGAAAGAAGCCCTGGTCCCCATCCCTCAGCCTGCACCCCACCTGTGGTCCGCAGCCTCCATGGCTGCCATCACCTCCTTCAGCATATCTAGCACCTTGACCAACACCTGGGTGTTGGCTTCAGCAATGCGTAGCGTGGACCACCTGTCGGGCCAGGCAGAGCAAGGTGAGGTGGCTAGCACAGACAACAAGCAGGCAACCCAGCCACAAGGTCGTGTGGGTCACACTAGGCCACAGCAATGAGGTCAGCGCAGCACAGCAGGTTGCCCCACAAGTTGCATGTCAGACCAGGGCTGGCAAAGCTCCTCTCAGGTGTCTATCATGCACTGGCCCATGCAACTATGGCATCCAAAGGTGGCAAGGCAGAGGCGCAGGGCAGGGAGGACGGCAGGTGGCTGGCTCGTGATGGCATGAAGGAAGGGCAAGACGCAGCCCAGGAGAGAGAGGAAAGGAACTGGCGGCAGGAGGGGACTGTTTAACCAGCTGGCAGAGCGCACCTGAACAGCAGGTCCAGCACCGACATGACCTCGTCATACATGCCGGGGAGGGCCTCCCGCACGGCATCTGCTGCCTCACAGTGCTTCTTGAAGTCCTTGTGGAACATGAGGCTCTGCGGCCATGGTGTCCACACCATGACCCATGTGGGGCACCATGTGGCTGCACCACCATGCATCAAAGCATTGCTCCACCCATGCACTTTGTTGGAGTACTGGCTTTGACTGGCCTGACTGGCCTGACAGTGCTGTGTTAGTGTAAGCCACTTTTTGCTTGTGCCGTGCACTGACTGTGGCAACATGGCTATGTATTGATGGGAGTATGTCCTGAAAGGGATAAGCAGACATGGAGCATGCAGTAAAGAATATGCACATCATGCATGAGGCATGATGCTTTCCAACATCCATTCCTTGCTGCAGCCCAACACACGCATTGCAGCAGCATTCTGCTTTCCATTTGCTCTAAAATCACAACGTATCCTGACCCTCACCCCATTGCCACACGCACACAGCGGCAGCACTTACTTTCAGGTGGCTGGACAGCAGCGGGCTGAACTCCGCCTCCAGAGTGGGAGCTTCATCAGGCCGGATCTCCAACTTGGCAGGCCGGTATTTGCCCTGAGGTGGCAAGCAGTAAGGGAGGTGGCAACCAGCGTGGCACAGCGGAGCAACAAGGGGGCGCGTCAGGTGGAAGACACGTCCCCGCCACACAGGCTGGTGCTATGCTGGTGCAGTGCCAGGGGCTCATCATGCTTATCAAACGCACCAAGCTCGTAACAGGCACAGCGCAACAGGCACTACTTGTCACGGGCCTGTTGTTACCATCACCATGACAGCAGCATGAGCGTGGCACCAAGAATAACCAAGGCACATGGCACATAGCCCCAGGGCATGGTGAAGGCAGGAGATGGCATGCATTGTGGCACAGCGCCAACCAAGCAGGGGTGTTGCCACAGCAGTGCTGTGTAACCACATGCTATGGCAGCCACATGCTCTGTCACATGCCAGCTTGGCAACCAGCTTAGGGTGCACCTTGCGGGCACGGTCCTCCTTTCTGCTGTCCATCAGGATGAGCGGACCTTCTGCAGCTGCCTCTCCCCGGCCCCCTGCTGCCATGCCAGGTGCCAGGTGCTGTGACCTGCACCTCACCACACACGCCAGCAGCCGGGGTGTTGCAGCATTGCTGCTTGGCAGACGCGGCGCGATGCTGGTGAAGCCAACACCAGCAAAGTGGCAGTGCAGCTGGCAGGGCATCTCGATGGCATGGCAGCAGTGCCAGACCTGTGCATGAAGCAAGGTGGTGGGGAGTGGCAAGGTGGTGGGTACTTGTCCTGTGTGTTGGTTGACAGGCCTGCCAGGGCTAGATTGAGGGAGTTCGGGAAGGCAACAGCATCTGTGGATTGTGCAGTGGACAGTGACTAGCAGCTAGGGTTACAGGTAGGCTGCCAGGGAACATCTTGCTGATGGCTGGACTGTCTGCCGGATGCCCAGTCCTCCGCTACCTGCAACCTTTACCTGCAACCCAACATCTGCCGCAGCAGGTGCTACTGGCAACGAGGTGTGAAGGTGCGCAACAACCAAGGGAGGGATGAAGTAGGATGCGCTCAAGACCTCTCAACAGCCATGTGCTGACAGCGGGCCCGGCCCTGTACATCTGTCCCCATACATTCACAGCATCGACTACCTTCCTGTGCCAGGGAGCCCTCATCCAGTCGACCCACTTGTTCAGGGTGAGAGAGGTGCGCACGCCGCCCACAGGCAAGCGTGTGGTGCTGCTTCTCAATGCGGCGCCAGCCCCTCCCACTGCCCCTGCAGCCGGCGCCGCCTGCAGCCTGCCTGAAGTTGAGGTGCGCATGGCTGCAGCACCAGAGGCTGGCCTGGAGGGGGCGGTGGGAGGGGCAGAGGGGAGGGGGGCAGTGGGCACAGGGGCTCCACCCGTGGCCTTGGACACAGCCTCCAGGGCAGGCTTGCGTTGAGCGGGGTCCAGGTGGGAGCAGGCGGCGCCTAGCTCTGCTGGACTGTGCTTCTGCAGGCCAGGGGTCAGAATGCGGGGTGAAGGTGGGCAGCCAAGAGAGCACAAGATAGGAAGGTCAAACACACGTGGTAAACACGTATGGCACGAGAGGCAGCGGTCAGGAAGCGGCTGAGGCAGTGTCCAGTCAGGAGTGATGCAAGAAGGAAGGACTACGCCCTCGCTGGCGGGCGTGCATTAATGGAGGAAAGTAGCCTTGGGGCATGCCCTTGCTAACTCCCATCTGTCAGGAGTGATGTCAGCATCAGCATCAGTATGATTTGCGCTGAAGCACCAGACATTGAGCCAGAGCAGCAGCAGCAGCAGCAGCAGCAGAGTAGTATCCATCATCCGCACCACAGCCAGCCCTGGAACTGACCCAGCTGCAGCGATACTGGCTGGAGTCAAGCAGCAAGAGCAGTGGGTGGTTGAGGCCTGACCGACTGCACCAGGGGCACGACTGGGAGACAGTACAGTACAGGGCTGGCCGTTACGCTAAGTGCTTCCTTTACAGCCCATGACCACTGCCACCTCGCACCTGCAGCAACGCCGCCACCAGCTTCCCTGCAGCTTCTCGCACCTCACCGGCTTTGTCACTGCTGCCCAATGCCAAGGCCTTCATGCAGTCTGGTAGCTGGGAGCTGGCCTTGCCAGTCTCAGCCTGCACAGACGTGAGCACCACTGCCTGCCGCCACCAGTCCAATCGCCGTGCACCGTTCACCAGCTGCCATACATTTCACAGCATATCTGAAGTGTATGCAAAATACAGGATCAAATAATTTTCCATAACTCGGATGAGGATATCAAGGCTGCAAAGGGCGAGCAGCTAGCTCCGCGTGTTCCGCAAGTGTACCGCAAGTCGCGAGTGTGCTAGTTGCATGTAAGGCTTGCACGTCGAAACCTGCAAGTCGCGAGTTTCCCGAAAGAGCTCGCCTACGCAACTATTGCAACCTCAACGCGGCAATTGCAGCAAAGCGCGGTAGCTTAGCGGACATGTTGCCAGGCTGGCATGTATACTTATATTTGCCAGGCTGGCATGTTGACTAGAAGCTTCGGGCTTTGGGCAGGCCGCGCTCATCGCGGAAAGACAAAGGGAACGCTTTGTCGTTGCTGCTAAGCTACTTCGTTGTCAAAAACTTCAGATATTTGACCTAACGTTGACCGCGCTTTTGTATAATTGCCGGGCCGCGGGGTACGCTTTTGTATAATTGACGGGCCGCGGGGTACGCTTTTGTATAATTGACGGGCCGCGGACCTCAGATATACCAGATAATCGCCTCTACCTCGCACATTACGCGAATCTAATGGACTCGTCCTCGTCTCCGCGGCCATATACACCTCGGCTGCGCCTCGGTGTATATGGCCGCCTCGCCTCGGACTCGTCCATTATTTTCGCATAATGTACTCGGCCCGCCGATTATCCATTACATCTTTCACATGCCAACAGCACCAGCACTGCTGCACACCAGCATCTGTCACTGCTTGCTACTGAATTGATGATGATGTTAATGATGATGATGATGACATTGCTGGTGATTACTGCCAGCATGACCAGGAGCTGCCTGTTGAGGCAGCATCTGCGACAGCTAACCTGCATTCTTGCATTAAGATGACATCGTGTATGATGACTGCGTGGCCAAGCGTTGCAGGATTAGGCCATCATCTGTCACAACTTACCATTACCACATTCTTGCAATAAGAGCTGTGGGATCAAGGCAACCGTGCAACACGATGGTGTGACACACGGAGAGCAGCATAGTGCATGGTGCTTGGCGCATGGCGCGTGCTGCCATGTGGCAAAGGTGCAGGTGGAGGGCAAGTGGAGGGCAGGCGGAAGGCAGGTGACGCACCAGGCTTGCTAGCCAGGCGAGGCCGTCTGCTCGGCCATCTGCAGTGCACTTGGGGCTCAGCAAGGCCTCCATAAAGTCCGGCATCAGGGAGTCCACCGGAGCCACGGACACCCAGGCAGTGAGCATTTCACACACTGCCGCCCGTACCTGCAGCAAGCCTCAGGTGCTGCTGGTCAGAGGGGCTCCATTTACATCATAGCATATTTGTGAGCAAGCTCATAAGAGTCAGCAGCGAGCTCATTGATCACGCTCTGTGAGCGGCTGCTGGGTGACCATGCATGTGTCATGCATGTCGGAGTGGGTGAACAAGCTCATCAGGGTTGGCAGCAAGCATGTCATGGCTGGTAGCCTTGCATGTCAAGCTATTGTGCAGTTTGAGCCTTCTGAGTCATAGCGCACATGCCAGCCTGCCTATGCTGCGCAGTGTGAATTCTTGCAGTGGTGCTGCTGCAGCGCATGCGGGTCCCAGTGTTTTATCATGTCAAAGCATGCATGCGTCCAGGCCACCCACATTGGCCTTGTTGTCAGACAGGTTCTTCAGCGCTGGGGCCAGCAGGGCCCGTGCCGCACGGTCTATTGGCTTGCCCATGGCCTTGGCGAGGCTGGCCAGCAGCCCTAGAGCCTGAACCCCCAGGTTCTTGTTGCTGTCCGTCATGCGGGGCTTCAGCCCAGCAATCAGGTCGCCCACCTGCATGCAGACGCCACTGGAACAATGACCACAACCACCCATGAGGTGAGGTGATCAGGATTGTGTTAAGTTGAGGTGAAACCTAACCCTAACACCAACCAATGAGGGTACTAGCAGCACTTGGTCAATGGATTGAGATGAGATGGTGAAGGCTGACAGGCTGAGGTCCTCCACAACAGGACAAAACAGCAGGCACTAATACTCAGGAAGAGCTACCAGCAACCAGCAATCAGCAACCAGTAGGTTCAGCATGAGAGGTAGGAGGTAGGAGGTAGGCTCTGCTGCTGCCGCCTGACCTGAGGCTGTATCCTGCCCCCTGCAGAGGTGATGGCGGCCTCCACGTTATCCATGGCTTGCTTGCGGTCCTTCCAGTTGCTGCCGCCCAGGGACTCCAACAGGGAAGGTGTGATGGCGGCACTGATGTCAGCTCGTGGCATCAATTCATCCATGTCATACCCCCCAGCACCTTCTGCAATGTTACTACCGCTGGCAGGACGCCCATGCTGGCTGCTGCCGGTGCCTGCGCAGGGGAATGACCACAGGTACAAGGGCGCATTGGGGCATGGCAGGGGAGGAGCAGGCAAGGGTAGGAGCTTCTAGGGAAGGTGTACTTAAGGGCTGAGGGCACTTGGTTGAACTTGATGCACATTCTCGGTTGGCATCTGGCTTTGGCAGTTTGAGTCAGTAGCCAGCAGCAACAAGCAGGCAAGCAAGCCCATCAAAGGGGTGCACAAACCACGTCTCAAGGTCTGTGCATGGTTCCAACACCACCCACTCCACAGCCAAAGCTACAGCAGCTTGCCAGACAATGCAACAGTATGGTGTCAGACTCATGCCTACTGCTCTCGTCTGCACACCATGGCAGTATGTAGAGTATGTAGAGTATGTAGAGTATGTAGAGTATGTAGAGTCGCCATGGAGGCTTCAGTCATGGCCCGAGCATGCGCCACACTCACCGGCTGCACCGGCAGCCTCACGCTTGGCTAAGTCCGCACGTGAGGTGCGAGAGGGGGTGAACCCGGGGTCTTTGGAGTTCTTAGCAAACTCGCCGTCAATGGCAGCCATGAGGGCCGGCTTGACGTCTGCACGGATCATGTCTCCCAGGGGTGGGCCAAGGAACCTGCACGGCAGCATGGTGCAGAGTGGACCCAGTGTAGGCCCACCTGAGCAGGGGCAGGGGGCTTTAGGAACAAAGAAGAAGAAGAAGAAGAAGAAGAAGAAGAAGAAAAGAAAAAGATAGGTAGAGTTGATAAAGAAGAAGAAGAAGACTATGCCAGAATTCACCGGCGTGCATCGAGGGAGGAGCTAGTACCTGGGACGTGGCCTGCTCCCACCATCAGGGACAGTCTGCTCTACTTGCTGTCTGACTTGTCCTCAAAGCTGGACTGGGCAGATCTAGGGCTGCCTCTCCAGTGCCCCTTCACTGCCATAGACCTGGTGGGCTGGGCAGCAGCAGGGCTGAGGCTGGGGGACTGCACTGGGTGCAAAGGGGATGGGCAGCTGGCAGAGGAACTCGAGCCGCACTGCGTCTGAGTGTGGGTGCGGCTGAGGGCCACGGGGAGAGACGAGAATGGCAGGGCAGGACCATGCTGGTCCCTACCAAAACCACCTCCTTACCAGAGGCTCTATCTGCACCTACACCTGGAGGCTGCAAACATCAGCTGCAGCCATGACAGGGTCAGCAGGCGTGGTACCACGCAGCGCTTGCACCTGCCGACACTTGCAAACAGGGCCACAGGGCTGCCTAAACTACCAGCTTGCAAACAGCACCACTGGGCTGCATATCAGCTTGCAAACACAGCTACGCCACCCCTGACGTTGACCCAGGCTAGGTGCCTGGCTATAGACACCTTTGCACACACTGTCCATGACCATTGGCTGTGCCTGCCCTCTCTGAGCCTGCGTGGCTTGCACTGAGGGTAGAGACGCTGCTTGGTCTGCTCATCAGCCTCTCACCTGTGCATGACCCCCAGCAGGTGGATGGCGCTGTTGCGTACTCCTGCATTGGTTGAGGCCAGGTCCTCTTTGGCCCAGTCAATCAGCGCCTGGGGCAGCAGTTGATGGGGCGGTCAGGGAGTGAGGCAGCAGAAGGTGGTACAGGCAGCAGGGGTGTGCAACAAGGACCACAGTGTCATGAAGGCAGGCAGATGGGCTAGCTGACAAGTGGGCTGGCAGGTGGGCAAGCAGGTGGGCTGGCTGGCAGGCAGGCAGCCAAGTTGCAGGGGTGTCCTGTAATCCTGAACTGGTCCTTGTCAGGTTTTGATGCTGCGGTGAGCTTGACAGCGCTCACCTTGACATTCATGCTCCCCAGCCCAAACTCCGCTGTTGCCTGGGCCACCCAGTTGAGCACCTCGCTCAGGATCTGGGCCACAGCAGCACAGCACATCGCATCACAGCACAGCAGCACAGCACATCACATCACAGCAGCACATCACAGCAGCACAGCACAGCACATCGCATTGTGAACAAAGCATCAACTGCACACTGAACAGATCAGTGCGGCGCCGCCCAGGGCAGCAGGATGCACAGCAGCAGGATGAGGGTACTCGCCCAGGCAGGGCCGCTACAATGAAGTATGTAAGGGAGTGGCAGGGGGGCCAGGGGCTGCAGTAGGGGCAAGGGGACCAGGGGACCAGGGGCGGCAGGGACAGCAGGGGCTAGGGTGCCAGGGGGTGCTGAAGTTGAGGGGCGCCAGGGAGCTTACAGGGGCTTGAAAGGGCTGCAGTATAAGAGGCTGCAGTAAGGGCATCACCTTGGGGTTCTTGTGCACTGCGGCCTTCTTGTGCAGGAGTGTGGCAGTGAAGGCCGGGCTCAGGGCCTCGCTGATGGCCATGAGGGCGTCAAAACTGGGCCCCTTCAGCTTCATGTCCGCCACCTGGGCGGCAGGCAAGCAAAAGGGGGGGGGGCGTGGATGCACATGCTGGCGGCAGCGGCAACAGCAGCAACGTGGCTAGGCAGCAGCAAGGTGATGAAGGCAGCAGCATTGAGCAGCAGCAACAGCAGCATGGAGGCCATTAGATAGGAAATGGAGGGCGCACTGGCACCCATGCCACTCTATGATGAAGATGCAAGCTGCCAGACGCCTAGACCTCTGTGTGCTCATTTGTCCAGCATGCACAGCCCCTGCCATTGCCTCCACAGTGTGGGCAGCAAGGGCCAGCAAGCCACAGCCTTGAGAGCACCCCACCTTCTCTATGAGACCACAGACAGCAGCATAGCCGTCACGCTTGCTGAAGTTGGGGGCAGTGTCTGCCAGCACCCGGACCACCTCAAACTGCTTGGCCATGACCTGTATGTATGCAAGCCACGGCCAAGGCCACTGACAGCAGTCAAGCCAGGTGCATGACTGGCTGTCTGCCCACACACTCCCTAACACAGCCCACTCTTGCCACCCCCGGTGCAGTTGCTGGTCCTGCACCCACTTGCCTGCACATGGTCTTGCACCTAACCCTGCACCACATTCCTATAGGAGAGCACGAGCAGACAGGAGTGTTTATGGTGGGACATCATGGGCATGTGCTCAGCCCTGCTCTTGTGCACATCATGGGCGTGTGTTTGTTTCCTTCTCCAGCAGCTCCTACCTGGAAGTTTTTCTCACTCCAGCCTGGCAGGTGCCCCATAGCCTGCACCACGACGGTGCAGCTAGCTGCCAGCGAGCCCTCTGCTGCCCGGGCTGCCAGGCTGTCCATGGCTTCAAGGCGAGCCTGTGAGTGGCAGTGAGGATAGAAACCCACCATCAGCCAAGTCAACAGCAGCAGCAGCAGCAGCACGGTGGGGCTCCACCTGGCATGCAGCATAGCAGAGTGCATCCAGAGCATGCCATATGGTCAATGATGCATAGGTACACGACGATCCATCAGCAGCAGCAGTTAGAGCAATGATGCAACCAGCTTTCCCTGCAGCACTGCCAAAGCAGCCCATGGCCCACCTTCCATTGCTCATCCTTAAGCTGCTTGATAGCCGCCTCGCCGATGAGGTCCCCGAGCTTTGCAACCGCCTCATCCCTGCTCATACTGCCAGCTGCCAGTGATGCCTCGTCATCATCATCTGCGCATCCACCGCACCGAGCCCACCTGACACTGGCACCGCTCAGCAGCCTGGCCAAGGCCTGGCTAACACGAGGCACCTGCCAAGTGATAGCTGGACCGCTGGGCAGCCCTGCAGGATCTAGTGTGGGCTGGGCTTGACCTGACTGCCACGGCTGATAGCCTCTCACAACACGCTAGGTGGCCACCTTGGGGTATGCAGCTGTTGGGTGCCTACCCCTGCAGCGACTCACTGGGAAGCTGCCCCTGCCAGCCGCAGGACAGATGCAGCAACAGTGCAGCTACGGCGTGACTGCCTTTTCCAGCCACAGGGCAAGTGCACCTACAGTGCAGCTGCGATGCACCTGCCTCTGCCTCTAACAGCCATAGGACAGGTGCCACCTGAGCCCCTACATACCTGCCCCTGTCAGCCACACGGCAGCTGCCTGTGCAGCTAATGTGGAGCTGCCTGAGCAGATACAGCCCTTACCTGGCTCTTTTCCAGCTGCCCCCTTCTTTGCCCCCACGGCTGAAGTGCCTGCCGCCACCTTGCCTGTTCCCGCCGCTGCTGTCAGGGGCACCTTGGCCGTGGCTGCTGTCCCTGGCTTGCTGCGTGATGCTGCCAGTGCCGCAGCAGCTGCAGAGGGGCGGGCCTTGGACAGGGTCACTGGGGAGGTGGGGCCAGCTGCAGCAGGAGCAGGAGCTGCTCCAGCTGCACCACGGCCACCTAGGCCTACCCCTGCCCCTGGCCCTCCTGCTGCAGGCCCAGCTGCCTCTGCACGCATCTCCTCCAGCCGTTTCTTGCGCCCATCGTCCATCTTTGTGGTGAACTTGTCAAGCACCACAAAGTTGCCAAACTGCAGGAACATGACCAGGAACAGAAACACATCCTGACACTGTCCACATTCTGACCCTGGCTGCAGCACCTGACCTGGAGGCTGCGGGAACCACAGGGGTCCCACCTTGAATGTGAAGGGTGAGGGTGTGGCTGTGGCTTTGAGTGAGCGCTTCCACTGCAGAGGCTGTCCACTGGGACCCTAACCCTAAACCCTACCCCTACTTTCTAACCTAAACCCTAACCTCAAAACCTTGCCCCAAACCCTAATCCCAAACCCTATAACCTGTCCCTAATCCATGGCCCTAACCCTAAACTCATGACCCTAACCCTAAACTCGTGACCCTAACCCTAAACTCACCCTAAACCAATCATGACCCTAACCCTAAACTCTAACCCACCTTGGTCGCAAATGTCACCATGAAGCGCAGCGCAGCCTCCCTCAAGGAAGGTGTTGCCTCCTCCGCACACTTAGCTGCCGGGGCCAGCAACAGTGGTGCCAGCTTACTGAGGGCAGGCTTGGCCTCCGCCCCAACCTCAGAGGTCAGCAAGACCAGCGTCTCCTCCTTCACTTTTGGGTTGGAGTGGCCTAAGGCCACAGTCAGGTTCTCAGCCACATCCAGCAGGCCCCAGCAGTGCTTGTGCATGGCTGCCAGGGCCTCGCTCACAGCCTTGCCCACTGCGGCATTCTTCTCTTTGTACTTCTCCAGCAGCACCTGCAGTGACACACAGACAAACATCACAGAACTGCAGAAGGGCAGGGGTGTTAGGGATGAACAGGACCATGGTTGAGTTGGGGTGGGCTGTTGATGTTGCTGCCGAAATACAGTTGCTTGTTGTCAACTTGTTGAAGAACAGCCAGTGGCTGGTCTGCCCAAGTCGTGCCTGGGTCACTTTTGACCCTACCCAGTGTTTGACCCTAAGAGTCAGCCCCAGTGCCCTGTTTTCCACTAACTCACCTCCACTAGGTTTTTGGCTGTGGCTGAGAAGGCGGCCCGCAGGCCTTGTGCCATGGCCCCAGTGCAGGCAATTGCCTCCGCAACACAAGCCACGTTGCTGTCCTTAGTGATGACCTTGCGCAGCTCACGGTTCACGTCGCCATAGTCTGCATCCCTACAGCACCAAATGCAATCACTATGTCTGGCAGGGCTCACCACATGTGGAAGGTCCACACACAGATGTAATATGGGTGGGACATCCCCAGCCTGTAGGCTGCACTGCGCACGATAGCTGGGGTGTATGCTGTCCTATACTCAATGCTTACGAGCTGGAGCTGAGGGGCTGACGTCTCAAGGGCTCTGGGCCTGGGATCGATTTCTCACAGGAAGCCTCATAGATGTGTCCACCTGCTGTTCACATGCCACCTGCCACCTGCTGCTGTCCCACCACCTGCCAACTTCCCGTCCCCTGTCGCTGTCCTGCCACCTACCGCTGTCCTGCCACCTGCCCGTCCCCTGCCGCTGTTCTGCCACTGTCCCGCCAGCTGCCAACTGCCTAGTCCCTGCCGCTGTACCGCCCCCTGTGTCACCTGCCAGATGCCAGCCGGGGATAGGTGCACAGCTCCTTCAACTGAGTCAGGGAGCCTTTGCGGTCCGACCACTTCTTGGCCTCCAGGTTCTCCCACCACTCCTTCTTCAGGTCCTTCAGCACATCCCTGGGCTCAGCAAACTCGTAGGGGTCAACCTGCAGGCCACACAGCAAGGCACACTGTGGCTCTGGGGAGGCTGCTGTGTGCAGCCTGTCATGCCAGGCTCCCATGCCGCCAGGCACGCCAGGCTCTGCGCTGTTTTTCAGGCTGAGCACTGCATGTGACACAAGCTGCCTGCCGCCTCTGGTGCTACCCTCCTGTCCCACACCCCTGCCCTACATCCCTGTGCCACACCCCTGTGCCACACCCTTGAGCCAGACAGGGTCTAGGCTGTCAGCATGTGCCTGCAGCAGAGCCGCACCTCGGCCTGCACCTCCTCCACAGCAGCCGCTGCTGCACCTCCGCTGTCTGCTGCCGCACCACCGGCATCTGCTGGGGCACCAGACGCCTCCTGCTGCGCTCGCAGCGCAGCCTGCCTGGCCTGCTCTTTGCGGGTGAAGCGTTCTGGCTTTGGACGCCCCAGTGCTGCCACCTCCTGCACTCACCCAATCAGCGAGAGGTGCAGCTGACTTCACTCTGCCACCCTTCCACATGAAGAGCGTCGGGCTGCTAGCCGCTGCTGCCCGCTGCTGCCTGCCGTTGAGACTGCAAAGCTGTAGCACATGGGTAGCAGTGGTCACCTGCATGCCTCGGTCTATTTCCTCCTTCATTGCATCACGCATGTCCTTGAACAAGGCACTGCGGATGACTTCAGGACCTACCCACCGTGACAGCTCCACCTGGGGTCAGTGCAGACATGTTGTGATGATCAGCTCTTGCAACCCATGTCGAACGTGCAGCTGCATGACCACTCCACGTGGCTCCATGTGGCAAGCTGAGTCTCGCCTGCATTGCTTACCACTAGCTCCTTTGCTTTCTCTCTGGCCTTTCCATCCTTGGAGTCAGCCACTGCTGGCGTTGCTTTGATCACTGGCTGTGGAATGATGACCTTGACACCAAACAAGCTGCACAGCGCATGTAATGTAGCATGGCTGGGCACTGGAGCTGGGAGCTGGTGTGGCGTGAGACACAACTCATACCTGATGGCTTGCACCAACACATCAATGGACGCCACAACAATCTTGGGCACCTTATTCTTGAGACCAGCAAGGAGGCCATCCTACACAATATGCAGCTGCGGTTGTCAGTTGAAGGCTGGGCATGGGGTGGACCGTGTGCCTTGCAGGGCACTGACCACGACGGCTGATGATTGCTCCAGCTCAATGTAGCATAACAGGGCTTCTGTAGCTCGCTGCACTGTGCCTGTCCTGCCATTGAGAGCCTTCCCAACGATGTTAGCCACCACCTTGTCGACGTATCTGCGGCACAGTCAATTTCCGGTCAACACCAGCGATGCAGGGCGCTGGCAGACGCGCAGCTTACTTAGAGACAAGCTGTTCATTGGCTTTGATTAAGAAGGTGTTCAGCGCGTCAAGCGCCTTGTCCTGAGCGGCCGCGTTTGAGTCCGCAACTGCCTTATTGAACAGTCCAGCTGCGCGTATTGCCCGAGGCCAGTAGCGAGCATGTCGATGCAAGGCATGATGCGTGCCCTTCCGCAGCTGATTTGCACTGACCAAATTCAGTTAGGCACGGATCTGTCTCCTCGTACACCGCTGTGCAAGCCGCACGGATGTCATCATAAGCAGAGCTGCGCACTTTCCAATTGCTGTGGGCGACCCGGTCGGGCCACGCCCATTTTTTGCTTTCTCTTAAGACCTGCGCCTCCTCGTCAGCCATGCTTTTTCTGTAGACACAACGCAGCACGCGGAAAACGCGTCAAAAAGGTCACTAAATTCAAACATATGCCCACACCTCGAGGCAAACCCTTCAGACACATGATGCTGAGCCCGAAAGCATTTCATGCAATTGGCCGGGCCCGGGGCACCGCCCGATCAGCTGTAGCCCTGATGTGTTCAGCAGCAATCCCCCCTTGCTCTCCCCAACTGCAGGCTGCACTTCAATACCTGCAGCAGCACCCTCCTCAACTGAAGTCCGTCCCAATGGTGAGCACTTGTGGTGTCCTTGATACGTGACGTGCAAGCAAGCGCAGACCGGTCACCTCCCATCCCCCCTGGAAACTCCAACTTTCAGCAGTGCGAGGCAACAAACCTACACACCAGCACTGCTGATCCTTATTGCCTGATCTCTGAACAGCTCATCTTCACTGACCTTACCTTGTGTATGTGTCTTGTGGCAGCTATATGACAAGCATGCAGAGGTGCCCATCCCTGAGGTTGCAGCCAAACTCTCGTTGGAGCACATCTCACCAAACCCCTCCCATATGGCCCATGTGCTGCTGGCACTTATGCACGTGGCCTTTGGGGCCCTGGACAAGGCCCACAACCTGGTGACGCCCTTGTCCTGGGGGGGGCGCACTGAGTACGGCGGGGTAAGCACCAGCACCACACCAGCAGCACCAGCATCAGCAACAACACTACACCAGCAACAACATTACACCAGCAACAGCACCAGCAACAGCACCACACCAGCAGCACCAGCAACAGCACCACACCAGCAGCACCAGCACCACACCAGCATCAGCACAGACAGACCAGCACAGGTCCAAGAACCACATAGTCCCCACTAGTGTGTCTATTTAGACTGCACATGTTGTTGCCTGAACCCACCTAGAGGGGGCTGCTTGCCACCTTGGAATAGCAAGACAGGCCTGCTTCACTTCCGCCCCATGCCCCATGCATGGTAGCCAGCAGTGGCATACCATTCAGTGGCTCAGCAGTGTCTGCCAACAACAACGCCATGCCCTCTCAGGAACCCATCCCCAAGAGCCCTGCTGCCAAGGAGGCGGCATACGTACACGCCCTGGTGCACAGGTGGTAAGCCTGGTGGTGGGAGACGAGACAGCCTGCAGCCAGACACCCCACCACATGTGCTTCACACAGTTGGCAGCCACACGCAGGGATACAGCTCCTGCAGCAGGTGACAGCAGTAGCACCTGGAGCGCCAGCAGCGAATGAAGCAGTGGTGGCAGTGGCGGCTTAACTAGGCCACTGCATGTGGCACCCTAGCCAGCATGGTAGATAGCCACTGGGGTCAGCCATTGCCTTGCACTATCACACGCTATGTGTGCTCATGTTCGCTGCAGCTGCCAGGCACAGTGTGAAGAGGTGGCCCACAGGGGTATCCCCGCAACCCCTGCTGCCGCCACCCACACCATCACCCAGCAGCACTTGATGTCATCTGCACTCAGGGAGGGAGCTTATGAGGGCGAGTTCGGCACAGGCTTTTCCAATGCTAACTATTGGTACCGGGCTGCAGGGCCGTTGGAGGTGCGGTGCCAGACAGCCTCACACACCTCCCTCGCCCTCCCAGCTGCCTTTGCATCACTGCCGTTGCACCTGCCATCTGTGAGCCCTCGTGAGCCCCCTCCCTGGGTGGTATTGCAAGGGTCGCGGCCAAGGGGAAATGCAGGACGCACGATCATGTCCGCTCCATGCTTGATTCCTATGCTTGATGTGTTTAATGCAGGCTGAGCCTGTTTACTTGAACGGTTGTCATTGCATCACATCTTAACTGCCTTTGCGTGCTGTTGTATTGGCAGCGCTGCCACTAATGCGCCTTGCTGTGCTTGCTACCCTGCAGGTGTTGCCCGCTCTTCAAGCCGCTGCATTGGAAGCGGCTGGCGGCGACAGCCGGTACGAGAAGTACGTGGCAGGGCCGCGTCTAGACACGACTCGCCTAGTGGCATTGTGCGATGAGGCGCTGCGCAGCAAGGATCCAGGATTGTGTGCTTTCGCAACGAAGGTGAGGTTGTGTCCATTGAGCTCACGTAGCTACGTGTGGATCTTGCCTCTTCCCAATCACTGTGTGATGATGACCAGTGCCTCAATGGGATCGACGAGCATGGTTAAGGAGCCCACAGTTAGGGAGTCAAGCAGTCAGCCATGACTCATTTGCCAAGCTGTGATTGTTGACTGCCAGCTTGTCCTTTTTTGCCCCGCCACCAGTGCACGCTGTGGGCATTGCTGTCTGTGCACAGGTGGTGGCTTCAGAGTGGTGGTTGCTTTTCAGGCACTGCCACCAAAGACTGTAGAACTAACCTAAGGGTGTGGGTGTAACCCTACCCGCCTGAGGTATCGCCCTGAAGGGTTACAAGCCAATTCAGCATGGGACACACCAGTGTGGCACAAGCTATTGTTCGCGGGCCCTTCTCTTGTTCTGCTGAGCAGCATCGGCCAGTCTCCCCGTGCGCACAGTTTTGTCGGAGATTGCAACCGGGGCTGAATGCTCAGATGCAACCCTGGGCTAGCCACCTGTTGGTCTTGGGAGGTGGGGCTCGGCAGCTTACCCACCCCTGGTGCGGTCAATGCGGTTGGTTGGCAATCGACTTGTGGCGGGTTGGTTAGCTGTGTGACGGCTTGGCTGCGTGGGAGCCGGATCGCACACACAGGGAGCAGCACATGCAAAGTTGTGCATGTTGGTGGTCGTGCAGGCAGTCCAGTTGGTACCGCTAGGGCGGGACAGTTTAATGGGGCGGGCCCAAGGATGGTGTGGCCTACCAAGTGGGTACATCGTAGTTGCTGTGCTCAATGCTCAAAACATCTAGCGCATTGGGGCAAGCTGGTGGCGGCCAGTAGTTTCAAATGCCATTTTTTATAAGCAAACTACCAAACAATTTCCGACCGATGTTTCGATCATCGGACCTGTGGGTTATGGGCCCACCGCACTACCACTGTGCTAGTCGGAAGGGATGGTTTGTTGATGCACTGAGTATTCCTATAGTAATAATGAGATGCACAAAGTATGTCAAGGTCCTCGTACGAAGCACACCCACCCCCAATGGGAGTCCTCTGAGACGGCGGTGTCTGGCTTACAAGCAGCAAGTCCCTTGTATACCAGGCCAGACAACATGGCCATCAGATCATCGAACTGAAGTCTACGATGAGGCCTACTCTACTGAGGTCTAAAAGTTAGCAATGCCATGAGTTTAGCAACCGCAGTCGAGGTCATGTCACCTCACTTCACGACATGCACCACGGGTGCGGTCACAGCCAAGGGGATATGCATGAAGCACAATCAAGTCTGTTGTATGCCTGATCACGTGATGCTGGCGCCTAGCGCATGCAGAGCCTGTTGGGAATGCATGGAATGATCACTGTGAAAGGTGCCATGCTTGGGCAGGACCATTCACCAGGAAGTGTAAGACGGTGATGTCACACATCAATGCTGGAGCAAGGTTGGGATCAGGGTCTTGGAAGCCAGAGTAGGGTTCGGTGGTCAAGGCGTGTACCAAATACAAGGAGGAAACGGGAACGAGAGCAGTTCCCTCATTTGGGCATGCAGTGCACACACGTCGCAAATGGTGCAGCAGCCAGCAGCAGCTGCCACCCGTCAGGCAGGAGACACCAGCCTGCAGCAGTGCTGTTAAGGCTGAGTTGCCAGGTGCGCGGACATTGCAGTGCCCGGCCCCTTGCTGGGCGTTTGCCTGGCTTTCCAGAGTGGCTGACGTCAGCCAGCTGAGTGAAGGCCCCAGCCCTCAGCCTTCAGCTTGTGTACCTGCAACGGGCCATTCAGCATGTGCAGAGAGTGTGTGCAGAGAGGTGTACAAGCTTAAGCTCTTAATCATGTGTTAAGGTTGAGTTGGTGACTGAATCATGTCATTGCACTTGGTGAAACCGCTTAGCATCTGGCCAGAAGGACACAGCGGGGTGTTGCACCCACACTGACACCCTGCACCCAACCCTTCCAGGCTGTCTGCACACGAGTAGGTCAGGGCGACTGGCCCAGGTCTGGTGCCAGTTCTGATGTCACTAGTAGGTTAGTGTGATGAGAGGTGTGAGCGGCAGAGTGGCCAGTCATGTGCTGGGTCGTGCATTAGGGCTGCGACCTGTCCAGCCCAGGTTCAGTCAGCCGCCAGCCCACACAGTGGGGTGCCCTGCCAGCTTCCCCCTCCTGACTTGCCAGGGGTCTCAGAGGTGCTCTGCCAGCATTCCCCTCCATCACCACAGCCCGCAACACTCCACGCAACCTCAATGCCCAGTGTGGCCTGTCGTGGTTGCACTGGTATAGAGCGGCAGCAAGCTGTAGAATGTGACTGCTGCTGCTGCTGCTGCCCCTGCCCCTGCTGTCCCTGCAAAGAGACGCGGCAGCTGTTCTCACCTGGACAGCGCATTGCTGATCACTGGGTACAGGGAGTTACTGGCCGAGGTGTCCCAGATGAAGTCCCTGTGCAAGCAGAGCAGCCCCACCCACCCAGCATGCATGCCCAGCTCAAGACAGCTGCTGGTGCGCATGTGCGCTTGCACACAAGCATGAGTGCACCTGCACGCAAGCATCAATGCATGCAAGCAGGAGTGCATGCAAGCATGGGAACACGCCGGCTGGCCTTACATGTGGGAGTAGTCGGCGATGTGGTGGGTGCCCACCAGGGCGCTGGCCTGCTGCAGCATGGAGCGAGTGAGGGCTATGTCCCGGGGAGCCGACAGCACGTCCACTCCGCCTGCCACCCAGGAGCACCGCACAGGGTCAGCCGCACACCTCACTGTCCAACCTTGGTGTCAACAACGGCTACCAGCACTGGCTAGCACCACCACAACGGTAGCGCGCAGGTCAGCAATGCCAGGCCATGGCCCACCCTCGACACCCCACAGTGTCAGTGCCACGTGGCACCACACCATAACAACACAGACGCAGAAGAAGAACACGAAGATGAGTACTGTGAATAAAGAAAGTGAATAAAGGGAGAAGCTTCCGCCTGGGGCATGGCCTGCTCTCACCATCCATGCTACATGCTTCAGTAACACACAGGGAGCCCGCCCACATGCATGGGCACTGCCAGGGTATGGAGTGCTGTGGACCATGGGCCACAGGTATAGGGACAGGGTGGTGGGCAGGGCGGGGAGGTGCTGCTCGCAGATTAGCGGATGCTGTGGCACAGCTGTCCTGGGAGGTGGTGGCCTGGGCCGCCGTGAAGCAACCCCACCTGGCTTTTGCGAATGCTCATGATCAAATGACTTTGATACTCATCCTCACCTCCCTCACCTTCAACGTCATCCGCATGATCAACCTCCCACAGAGACTTTCCAACACTGCCAGGAAGCTGGTTGTTGCTGACTGCATGGCTGTATGCTGCATGGCAAAGCTGCATGCTGCCTTGTGTGGCCCTCTGCCCTGTGTGGCCCTCTGGGTGTGTGCTTCCTACATCTCCCACAACTCAGTGGAGGCAAACCTCCTCGCGTGTTGACTGAGGCTGCAGTGGCATGGTGAGGTGTGTAGCATGCTGGAGCGGCCAGACGGCTACATCTAGCACTTCCCACCGCAGACACACCCTGCAGCCATCTGGGCAGGCAGCATACCCAAGCCGCAGAGGCCTGCCTGCCTTCCCACCTGACACGAGGAAGAACGGATTCTTGATGGCTCTCAAGTTGTATTCCGGCCCATAGTTGAAGCGCATGAAGCGCGGGCGTGGCTCGTTGTACAGCTGCAGGCCAGCAGGGCACAGCAGTGGGTGTGGGGCAGGGAGGGGAGGGGAGGGAGGGAAGTGCAGGCAAGCAGCCTGAAGTCAGAGGGACAGCCGCGGGTGCCAACCTAGTAGGTGCGGCCCACAGGGGGCCCACAGGGGGCCAACAGGGCGCCGCAGTTGCAGCGAGGGACACAACTGCATTGGAGCACTGCTTGCTTGTGTGGTTCTGGTGGTGTGGGCCAGGTTTTGAGGCAAAGTTAGACTGATGATGATGTCATAGGCAGGTGCCTGATGTTGCAACGCTCATGCTCGACACCGATAAGGCATTTGTCAGGCTGCAGGGATGCCCTCCCCCAGTAAGGGTGTAGAGTTGGCAGCTCACATGTCATGCGGGTCAGGTTGGTGCCTAGTGGGTCAGCCAGGTGTGTTACCCGTGATGTGTGATGTGTGCCTAGACCACTGGCATCCCAGGAGCCTATGGGATGCAAACCAGCAGGGAGGTTGCTAGGGCAAGAGGGGAAGTCACTTGTGATCAGGCCTGTGAGCTGCTCACATCCAGCTGTGCTGGCCAGGCCCATGCCAAATCTGACCCCACAATGGCCCCAAGGCCCCACCTGACCCCACTGAAGAGCGTTCCAGTAGCTAGTGGCAGAGGGCCAGGCTTGCCAGTAACGCCTGCAGGTGCGGGCCAACAACAGTGAGGCATGTGATGGAGGGGGAGAGGGGGAGAGGGGGAGAGGGGGAGAGGGGGAGAGGGGGAGAGGGGGAGAGGGGGAGAGGGGGAGAGGGGGAGAGGGGGAGAGGGGGAGAGGGGGAGAAAACAGGCAGGTGCCCAGAATGTCAGCAGAGCGCAAACGCAGCCAGGTGCTCACTTGTATTGTAGGGTGGAGATGTGTGAGGAGCCTCCGAACATGGACTCCGTGGCGGCCTGCATTCAGTAGGCCACACTCCCCTCACAGATGCGTATTGCTGCACCTCGAGTGCTGCCCAGCTACTCCATGCAAGCATTGGACATAGGGTGTGGGGTTGGAGGGGGAGTGAAATTAGATAGGCGTGAGACTGGGACGCCAGTTCGACACAAGTCACATCATGTTGTGTGTCTGGTCTAGCAACTATGTCAGGCTGACGAGCTCGCAGCACAAGAGAATGCAGCTGTCCGTATGACCGCCACATTCGTCACAGCAGGTAGAGCAGCAGCAGCAGCAGCAGCAGCAGCAGCAGCAGCAGCAGCAGCAGCAGCAGCAGCAGCAGTACTGCAAGTAGTCGAAGAAGAATCCTAAGCAGCAACACGCACCACACAAGTTGGTGTGGTATTGGGCACTTGGCACACTCCGTTCAGGAACAGCGCCTGGGTCGGGCCCGCCATGAACAGGAACTCTTGGGAAGGCAATGATCGGTACAGCAAGCTGGTCTGCGAGCGGGGCAGAGCAGCGGCGGCGCAGAGGCAGACCGTCGGCGCTGGCTGGGTTTGCTCGCCTGGGCAGCAGAAGCTGCTGGGTAGCTGGGACGCGGTGCTGCGTTACTGCGTTACGCCTGATGCCCAAGCGCTACGACTCACATTGGACTGGATGCAGAAGGCCACCATGACTTGCGATTGAATGTACTTCACGTACACCACCGGTGCTAGGGCAACCGTCAAACCCACGCCGCTGCCCAGGGAAGGCTTGTCCGCCAGCATCGCCAGCGCCAGAGTGGCGCCTTGCGAATGACCCACAATGTGCACCTGCGCCCGACCAGTGACGAGGCATCAGGGTGAGGCCGCACATTGCGCCCCTTGAGGCGAGCAATAATGCGCGAGCACCGGGCAGGTGGTGGGGGGGAGGCGCATTACGGCGGGTAGCGAAACAGCAAGCGCAGTGAGTCAGGTGGTCTCAAAGCAAAAGTGCAGTGGGGTGGGTGGCGGAGCTGCCCCATCACTTCAGCCGCCGTCGGCGCGTGCTGCGTCGCCTTGCCTTGGCTGCACCGGTCACGGCTCGGATGTACTGCAGGATTGCGGGCAGGTCTTGGGTGGCCATCTCGTCCATGCTGAAGCGCCAATAGTTAGAATCAGAGGTGGGGTATGTCTCATGGCCGCGGCTGAAGGTGTTGCCTCGCGTGTTCATCATCCACACATCATACCCTGCACCTCAGGGCAAGCAACTCATCAGCAGGAGCACCAGCCGTCACACCGTTCCAGCCCCAGCCCCAGCCCCAGCCCCAGCCCCAGCCCCAGCCCCAGCCCCAGCCCCAGCCCCAGCCCCAGCCCCAGCCCCAGCCCCAGCCCCAGCCCCAGCCCCAGCCCCAGCCCCAGCCCCAGCCCCAGCCCCAGCCCCAGCCCCAGCCCCAGCCCCAGCCCCAGCCCCAGCCCCAGCCCCAGCCCCAGCCCCAGCCCCAGCCCCAGCCCCAGCCCCAGCCCCAGCCCCAGCCCCAGCCCCAGCCCCAGCCCCAGCCCCAGCCCCAGCCCCAGCCCCAGCCCCAGCCCCAGCCCCAGCCCCAGCCCCAGCCCCAGCCCCAGCCCCAGCCCCAGCCCCAGCCCCAGCCCCAGCCCCAGCCCCAGCCCCAGCCCCAGCCCCAGCCCCAGCCCCAGCCCCAGCCCCAGCCCCAGCCCCAGCCCCAGCCCCAGCCCCAGCCCCAGCCCCAGCCCCAGCCCCAGCCCCAGCCCCAGCCCCAGCCCCAGCCCCAGCCCCAGCCCCAGCCCCAGCCCCAGCCCCAGCCCCAGCCCCAGCCCCAGCCCCAGCCCCAGCCCCAGCCCCAGCCCCAGCCCCTTACTCAGCAAACCATGACACTGTGTCTCTACCCAGCGTATGAAGCATGCTCCCAAGCAAGTGTTGGTCACAATGTCAAGCATGTGCCCCTTGCTTCACTTAGCCCCCGACCCAGCAGCCCCACCACCTTGATTGGCCAGGATGAAGGCAAGGGAGTCGGTGTCGCTGTTCACCACCCAGCAGGTGGAGGCCAAGGAGATGCCGTGGATCAGCAGGACTGGCTGGCGCGCCACCCCACTGCCGGGCTTGGATACCTTTGACCGGCCAAATGGGATGCGGAAGCTGACCAGCACGTAGCCGTTGCCAGTGACTGTGATGTGCTTCTCCAAGGGATAGCCCTTGGGGAGTACCATGTCTGCATAGGACAAGGACATGATGGGCAAGACATCGAGTTAACGTCCCCTGGCAGCCACCCCCATCCCTGTCCCTGCCCCCTCCCCTCCCCCCCTCCCACTGCCTCCCACCCCCTCCCACCGCCTTACCCCCCTTTCCCTCCCCCCTCCCCCTTCCCCACCCCTCCCCCTCCCCCACGTACCATCCATGCCATCAATGGTGAGCCGGGTGCTGTCCAAGTTGGCGAAGGGGCTGACCCGGCCCGCAGGCTTGGCATACACCAGGTAGCCTTTGCCAGAGTTTGACGACTTGGCTGCGGTGCTGGGCTCATCCTCCTGCTTGTCCATCTTGGTGACCAGCATTGTCTCGTTTGTCTGTAGCAGGCGGCACGGCAGCAGGTTGGTAGATTGTGTTGCGGGGTTCTGTGTGAGGCATGAGTACATGGACGTAGGGCAAAGTACAGGGCAGGGGCATGCATGGGCGACTTTTGAAATGCAGTGCTGCCATACATGCGCAGCACAGCCAACAGCTTGACCCCAGCACGCAATGCTTAGCGGTGAGGTCGTGTGTGATGCCATGGTATGTGCAGGTGTGCTAGGGAGGGGTGCAAAGGTGCGCCATGCTTGGTGGAGCTAGAAGCGTAAGTGAAAAACTAGGAGGGCATGCCAGGTGGGGTACGCCCATAGGATCCTAAATGGCTCAGATTCCTAGGAAAACCTAGAATTCCGGGCTATCAGGCAATGCCTGACAAGGAGGCAGGCTGGCTCTGGCCTAGTCCAGGATGCAGCACATCACACCCACATCAAACCGTGCCAAAGCAGGTGGTGCATGCCAGGATGCTGCTTATGCCCTTTGGTATCCTTTGCAACGTGCACAGCCAGCTGGCCAACTGCCAGTGATCCTGAGCCATGGTGATGCTCGGTAATGGTGTGCTGGCCTGACCTGCTGTCACCGTACTACTGGCCAACGCTGCTATGGTTTTCAGGCTCCGTGCAACCAGGTTCAGTCATCAGGTTGAAACAGCGGGAGCACAGGCTGCAACATGCCATGCATGGGGCTGTGCTAGACAATTGCGCAAACATGTTGGAGCACAATGGCCCCAGCACACCACACCAACAGCATGGCGACAGCATCAGCGGCAGCATTGCCATGGCAGCAGCAAGCATACAACGACAGCAGTAAGGATGGCCGAAAATTGCAGCAGCAGGGGGCAGTTTCAACCGCGGCGTCACGTGCTGGCAGTGGCAGAATGATGACAGCAGCTACAGCAGTCACTTGGCAGCAGCAGCGCCCTGACAGATGGGCTGTGCACCTTAGTTGTGTTCGTGACGTTGGCCACCGTGACGTTCGTCACCACGGTGTCAGGCTTCAGCTTGGCGTTCAGCAGCCCAGCCGCAGTGGCTGCTGCCACCGCCGCAGCTGCGCTGTCAGGGTTCAATGGCATATCCACTAGTGTAGAGTTTGCTATTGACGCGTTGAGCATCCAGCCGTTTAGCTGGCGCTCGACCTGCTGCAGCAGCGTGGTATTGAACCTGTAGAGTGGCCGAAAGCCGGGCTGAGGGGTGGATGACAGGATGGCGGGCGAGCCCGCGGGCCCCGTGGCCAAGCTGGTGCTGGCGGCAGGTGTGCCCTGAAGCACGCGCGCTGCCTCTGCAGTAAAGCAAGATCCCAGCACTCCGAGGGCCAGCGCGACGCACGCCAGGTAGGCAGAACGATTGCTGCGGCTGGCGAGCGCGCTGGACGAACGTGCTGGGGACCTGAGGAGCTGGCTACGAGGGCGCGCACGTCGCTGCTTCGCCATAGAGCTGCTGATGCCTAAGCTTAGAGTAGGGTTGACGAAGCAATTGCGACTTTGGCTATCGCGGCGCTGTCAACCACGCTCCTGACCACTGAGCACTGATCAATATCGAGTACCCAAGCCAACCTGAGCCTGCTGACTGAGGGGTGCGGGTCGCGGTCGCGGTCGCATGCGACTCACCCGGCACCTCTCAAAAAGTTTTGCAAGTGACAAGTCCTTAGTCTTGTACACAGGGCCCCGCAACAATTACGCCAACTTCGTTACGGCAGTTTTCCTAATCCAAGGTTGCACACCGAATGATGGCAAACTGAGAGTAATAACACTGGCAGACTGAACAACAGCAACAAGCCAGCCAGCGACTGAACAACAGCAACAACAGCAACCTGGTGTCCCCAGCCAGCAGCCTGGCAGGCGCCCCTCCCTCACACAGCTTTGCCCCAGCCAGTGATGCTGGCCAGGCCATGGACCCCGCCCTGCCCAGCTTCCAGCCAACTTCTCAGGGCTCCACTGAGGACATGGAGATGTGTGAAGCAGAGCCTGAAGGCCTGCAGGGAGCAGCAGCCAGTGGGTATGTGGGCTTTCAACTGGCCGGCAATAGGAATGGGGCAGGAAGCCAGCAGGGTCAGGCATTTGGCAGGGGCATGCTGGCCGGTGGGTTGAGCGCAGCGGTGGGGCACAGCAGCTTGGCAGAGCAGGGGCAGTCGGAGGGGGACAGTGGCTGGCGGGGCTGGCAGGCTTGCAAGAGCGGCTGCGCAAGCTCAAAGCCACAGAGGCATAGCTGACATGGAGGGGCAGGCCTGCTGCTGATGAGTGTCGTATGACAGACTAAACCCCACCTCCCCCAACCTGACCCAGCATGCCCTCCATATAATCACCCCCGCCTTCCCACACGCACCTTCCCTGCTGGGAGGTCCTTTTTGGATGAGCTCCCCCGTGTTAATGCTTTGAGGTTTGAGGTAAGCTTTGTAATGTACGTCACTTCCTCCACACTCCCGTTGCCGGCACTCCGGTTGGATGGCGACCTGATGCAACCCCCAGCACGGCCACTCCGCTTCAATAATGTTGCTCATTCCCTGTGATGTCGCCGAATAAGAAACGCAAGCGCCCCGTCTCCCCCGCACAGGATGCAGCCGGTTAGCCGCAAAGCTTGACGGAAGGCTAGGCCCCCCTGACGACGCGACGCAGTGTGCACCACGCGACATTGCGACTCCGTACATCAAGTCCTGCCGTGCGTGTGCTGTGCATTCCCGGGTCTGTAGGTGCCAGTGGCAGTGTGCTGCAAGATCTCAATGCCCGAGGGACAGACTGTCAAGGAAGTGATTGGGATCAGCGTCACCAGGTCATCAAGGCCGCCCTGCGTGGCCTTGTGGAGGCAGCCCGGCCTGATCTCAGCCCAGCTTAAGTTGACGTAGTAGTGGCTGAGATCAACAAACGCATGACCATGGGCAGCAAGCAGCCCCCCAAGCCCCGGCCCCCCCTGCCCAGGACCCACTTCCCCTCCCCCCGCCCAGGCCCCCCCCCCCCCCCTTGCCCAGGCCCCCCCTGCCCAGGACCCCCCTCCACCTCCCCCAGCCCCCTGCCCAGGCCCCACCTGGCCCAGTCCCACCACCCCAGGCCCCCCCTATGGGGCAGGTGGCTGGACTGGGACACCAACGGGTGCCTGAACTTGCAGCGCATTGGGGAGAGCATGCAGCGCCCCCTGGAGCTGTGCAGCTCTGAGGGCTTGGAGGCTCTGCCCACCGTTGGCACGGAGTACCAGCAGGGCTACAACTTGTAGTACAAGCGGGTCAATGACCGGCTGCCCAAGGGTAGGCAGAGGTTGCACCGGGCTGCAGAGTACCGGCGGGGCATTGATGGCCGGGCCCACAACAATTCATAGGCCCTAGTGGTTTACACAGGCTGTTGGTTTTGAAGAGGTGCCCAGTGGTCTAGGGGGAAATCATCTCGGCGATGTCGCCATGGAAGTTGTTACTTTTTGATGAGGCTGTTGCTTTTCGGCTAAAAGCAAACGAAGAGCCGTGGACACACCTGCGGCCTACTAAGACTCTTACATATATACATAGCACACGAGATGTTTACAATGTGCGAATAGCAATGCGAAAGATGTTTGTTGGGAAGTTACCTTCACCTTTTTATCGACATGTGTACGGCAGTCTGTAGAGACAGACAACTGCTTCCATAACAGCGTGTAACTCGGAGACTGTGAGCTGTGCCGGACCCAGCCGGACTCGGTGCGCACTAAAGTCAATGCCTGCAGCCCACATCCTGAACCACAGCATGATCCAAAGCTTCAGTCCGTTTGACCCTGTGGGTCGGACTCCTTCGTGCCTAGCTCGAACATTGTGAAACTGCGTTGCGGCCTTGACGCAGGTGCTGCATCAGCGCTGTTATTGCGACAAAGGCACTTAGCCTGGGTTCAACCCTTGACAGGCTTGCACCCTGGACACCCTGGACAGAGTGTGTATAAGAATGCCTCAGGAACTGTTGGGCTCGCTACGCAAGCTATTTAATCGCAAAGCTCAAGAGCACGCAGAACGTGCGGCGGAGCCAGCACGTCTTGGCCCAAAGTCGCAACATCTCGAGGAGCCGTACGAGCGCAGCAGCCAGTATACTGAGCGCAGTAGCCACGTCAGCAGCCAATGGACCCTTAACCTCACAGATCGCAGCAGCGCAGTCACAGACCGGAGCAGCGTCGTCACAGACCGCAGCAGCGCGGTTACAAACCGCAGCAGTGTGTTCAGCCGCTCTAGCGCCCGCAGCAGCCAACAGGCACACGCAGTGCGGGCGCTGCAGCTTATCAAAGAGCACACCGAGGACCACTCCTCTGCCGGTGAACGCATCTCAGCTTACCTGCGAGGCATCATCGGCAGTCCATTTGCCAAACTACCCAAATCCCAACCAAACACGCCCACAGCCCCCCACCGCCTCCCTACCAGGCCCTGTGCTGAGCCACACAGAAGGTGGGGGCACGAATGAGTTGCTGCACATTGCAGCAAGCTGACCCTGGCACTGCCCTGCCCTGAGCATAGCTGACCAACATGTCCATGTCCGGCTTATTCACAGTGCTGAGCTGCCATGCGAGCATCATGGAGAGGGCCAGCGGTCCCTGACGTCCCATTCCTCGCCCCTGGATGACTTGTCTGATGGACTGCGACAATTCAGCAACAGCAGTGCCACGTCCAAGGCTGCTGGGCGGTCCCTGGTGGCAACCGCGTCCTTGTCCTCCCTCCCAGTCGGTAGCACACGGGCAGCCTCAGACCCCAACCTCATTGTGGTGTGTGAGCAGCTGCCAGCCATCCTGCGGCGCAAGCGCTGGGATGCGGATGACTTTGACGTGCTGGACAAGTGCCACTCTGGCTATGCCTCCGCTGTGTACCGTGCTCAGTGCAGGTGGGCTTGCACAGGGTGCAGTAGGCAGGCAGCAGCAACATCCCCAACCCAACCCACGTCACGAGGCGTCAGGCAGGGCATAGTGACTGAGCAGCCAGCTGTTGTCTTGCACACGCTGCTCTTCTGCTCTGCACCTGGTGCCCGCCCACATCATGTCTGTTGTGTTGTGTGTTAGTCACACATACACATGTGTAACTGAGAACATTGCATGGACATAATGGTCAAGAAGTCATCATCACCATAATCATCAAGGCTGCATTCCTTCTCTCACTCACTTGTCTATTTGCAGGCTGTCTGGTCAGCTGGTGGCCCTCAAGGTGTACCAGCCATCCAAGCTGCACGTCATCTCCCAGTTCCAGCTCCAGCGTGAGGCTCGACTGCAGGCCGCCATGCGCCATCCCAACATTATTCGCCTGTATGCGGCTTTCAAGTACCGCGAGTGCGTGGTCTTAGTGCAGGTGAGCCCACCTACCCAGCTGCCATGTCGCAGCATCTCATACAAGAAGATTGGTCAAGTGCATTGGACTCAAGTGCTCAGGACTACCCTTTGCTCATGACTACCCAAAGCCAGCACTGCCCTTCTCTAGCAGCACCCAGCAGCGTTGCACATCTCTTGCACCCAGAATGCTATGCGTCTTAGACAATAATAGCTTCCAGCTGTCGAGTGGGATGCCCAGTGACAAAGGGGTAGATTCCTCAGTGAAAAACACTAACTGGACTCTTTTGCATGTGTCCTGTGCTGTGATGTCATGTAGCAGTTCAATCTATATGTCATGCTGCCCTACAGGAGTGGGCTGATGGGGGTGATTTGCTACAGCACCTGCTGCAACATAACACCCGCATGTCCGAGCAGCAGGCCACCAACGTCGTGTTGCTGCCTCTGCTGCGAGCGGTGAGTTGCCATCGACCATCACTGTTGTGCGAGTATGTTGGCTGTCTCTACCCCTGTAGGGGCAAGTAGACATTACGTGTGTTATGGTGTGATAGGGGGACATGCCCATGATGCCAGAGCCTCTGTCGTCACCTAGTTACAGACACTCCCTGATCCTTACCAATACTATCGTCCTGTCGACAATTGCTGTGGCCTCGAGAGCATACAAACATCATTATACACTATGTCCGTAATAGTGTCCCTGAGCCTGCGGGAGCCAATCTCCTGCACTATTGCCTGATCCCTTAGGGCAGCTAGCTGGCATGTCATACAGCATGGCACACTTCACTGTCTCAGTCTAGCAGCCAAGTGTAGCCCAGGTCTGGGTACTCCCTGCCCCTTAGCCTGGTGGCCTCATGGCCAGCTGCTCCTCACAGGGCTGGCGCCTGCTCACAGATGAGTTGACATGGCTGGGCAGCCCGTCTTGCTCCTTGCACCTGCTGGGCCTGCTGGGTTTCCCCAACACCTCACGGCAGGCCAGCAGCACCGCGTCTGGACCACCACCACCACCAACCTCCAGCCCAGCTTCACCAAGGAAGACCACCAGCTGCTTGCGGTAGCTCCAGCACTCCCTGGACAATTTGGCTGCTTCCCACTCCAGCTGCATGGCACACAAGACACAATGGCATAGTGAACATGGGATAAGCAGCAGCCCAGGTCATGCCATCCCACCACCTCCCAGGATGGCCCACCTCCCCACATCTCAATCCAACACCTAGACTGGTGCTGCCCACGCCCACCTTGATATAAACTTTTCTGAAACCTGCTGCTTGCCACCGCTGTCATGACCACTTAGAGTCCAAGTGCACTTCCCACACGGCCTTCCCAGGTGGCCAGGGTGACAGCATCGTGCCACCAGGGAGGCGCCATTTGCACTGGCTGCTGCCATGGCTTGTAGTCGACTTATGGGGGACTGCTTCACAACACCCTGAAGCTCTGCATCCCACCTGCCCCTCTGAGTGTCAGCCGTGCCGTGCAGCTCCAACTCCCTGTGGACCCGGTGTTGAGCTGAGATGCACCCGGCCTTGCCTCTGCGCAGCTTCACTACCTGCACAGCCGCCTGACCGTGCATCGGGACGTCAAGCTGGAGAACATCCTGCTCTCAGGGCCTCAGGTGAGGCACCCACGGAGCCAACACGCCATTCACTAGCGCGCCTGATGAAGGTTCGCCACCAAAACCATGGCTGGGTGTGCCTAGCTGCATGGGATGAAGACCACCTGGGATCAGCAGGATAGCTCCACACTCTCTTCTTGACTATACCAGGAGTCTCTTGCCTGTGCTAACGCCTGATGGAGTTCCACGAGCCTAGCGTGAGCAGGCCAGAGGTCTGTACAGGTCAACAGGTGCACACAACGCAATGCCACAAGGTCTAGCAACATCACCATCATCGTTACATGTCAATCACCTGGGTGTGTGGGGATGGGCGGCATGCCCCTTGACTGAACTTGGCATGGGGGCCTGCCAAATGTCATTCGACAGCAACTTGTCAGTGGCTGGCAAGGGGACAACCTGTGTCACCCAGCTGTAGCCTGACTTGGGCTCCCAGCTTGCTGTGGGCCCAGTGCTGCTTCATTTTACAAGCTCACTACACAAGCACAACCATCACCGCCGCTCGAGCACCTCTCTCGGCCTTAGCCCCTTGGTCGGGTTGTTGCGTCCCGGAAAGCGACCAGGCTCTACCTACACCACTGCGGGCATGGCTCTGCTCACGCACCCATAGATGGTGCACCCCAGTGATTTTTTTTTGCGTAATACGTAACGATCGGAACCAAAAGCTCGTTTTCTAGGCCTGGATTTCGTTACCAAACGGACCCTTGCGTTGGCTGGCCTCGGCTGCTTCGTAACCGAAAAATGACTTTTTATGTATAAAATATATATAAAAACATCTTTTGGCATAAGAAAATGCTGCGATACCTGTTTTTCGTTACCAGTCGGGACCAACTGCGTAACCAGCCATGTGATGGTCCTGGACCCTTCGTTACGAGCATCAACTTGGCTGTTTTGAAAAAAAAAACACTGGTGCACCCTGAACCTGCTCCTTCAGCTATGGGCAGTGGCTTGAAGTTAACTTGCCCTTCAGCTCTGTGCACAAACTGCCCTGCTTGCATGCAGATGACGCTGAAGCTGGCTGACTTTGGGCTGTGCATCAGCCTTGGGGAGGAGCGCAGTGTCACAAGAGCTGGCACCCTGGTGAGCTGCTAGGAAGCTGCCCAGCGTCATGTTGCAGTCCTGGGTCGTGCTGCACTCATTACCAGGGTCATGGCATAGTGAGCAGCATTTGTCGCATCAGCCCAGTGGGCTACGATTGAGAGGCAAAGGCAGACTTGCGGGACCCCTGCACCACACCCAGGGGGGGGTTCCCATGTAGCCTGTAGTTTTACAGCCACTGCTGGGGTCCTGTGGGTGGTCTTACAGTCACTGTTGAACAGGTTCAGGGTTTGCAACAATTTAACAGCAGGCTAAAAACCGCAACAATGACAAAAATGGTGATATGGGCTGCGCTGATGCAACAGGCATGAGCCCATCCCCCCACCTGTGCATTCCAGCCAGCGGCTACCAGTGGCCTCGATGAAGTGGCCTCAATGATGTGTGCACCAGTGGCCTCAGTGATGTGTGCACCAGTGGCCTCGATGAAGAGTGCATTGCTGGCCCTGACTGTCTAAGGCTGCTGACGCCTTGTAGGCATGTTGTTAGGCTGGCAGGCTGCTCACTGGCTGCCCTTCCTGCTCTGCTCCTTCTCCTCCTCTCTTTCTTCTCTCCCTCCCTCTGTACTTACCCCCCTCCAGCTGGACCCCCCTCCCCCCTTACAGCTGGATCCCCCTCCCCCCCTTCCCCCTGACTGCCCCCCCCTCCCCCTTTCCAGCTGCCCTTCCTGCTCTGCTCCTTCTGCAGGACTACATGGTGGGCGCAGGCTGGGCAGGCGCTGAGGCACCCCGCCTCGTGCACACAGCTGTTCAGGAACCTGACCTACCAGGCTCTGCTGCTCGGCACCTGCCACGCGGCATCGACAGCAGCTGTCGTGCATGCCACACATGGCCACACTGAGGTTGACCTAACACACACACACACTTATGTTATCCAGCTGTTCTGTCAGCTTCCATCCCTGCGTCCTATTCCAATCCTGTCTCGGCCACCCTGTCCCAGCGTGATGATGGCATGCACATGCCCTCATTGTGGCCCTGGCCCATCAACACTGGCATACACTAGGCTACGCTGCCCTGATGCCATGCTTAGGCGCCCCACCAAGTACCATGCTGTGGCCCCTGTTCTGAGGAGCCTGTTCCCTGCCCTGACCCTCTGCAGGCTCCAGAAGTCCTGAAATGTCCCCAGAAGCACCTGCCGCTAGACAACAAGGTGAGACCCCTGCAGCATGAAGCCCAGTGCATACGCCGTGAGCGGAGGGTCTGGTCGGTTGTTTTGATGTTTGTGTGTGGGCACCCTCCGCAATGAGCTTAGCCGGAAGAGTGATCCAGTCAACAGGAAGAGTGATGTAAATGGTGTAGTCACGTCCCTACACGGCCCGGCTGTGGTGCAGGGTCGCACTGACCTGGCCTACACCAGTGCGGTGGATGTGTGGGCGGTGGGAGTGGTGGCATACGAGCTGCTCAACGGCTGCCCACCCTTCACCAGCCACAGCAAGCAGGAGACAGAGGAGCGCATCAACAGTGGCCTCATGCCCGAGGTGAGGCGGGGTGAGGGAGCCAGGCCAGGGGGGTGTCAGGGCCCTGGTGATGGTGGTCAAATTCAGCTGCAGGGCCACTGTCAGGGTGTAGTGATCATCATGGTGCAATGCCAGGTGCAAAAGGGGTGCAAATGGAAGGGGTACATGGCTAGGGAGAAAGGGGTGGAGGGATAGGGGGAATGGGGTGCAGGGGAGGAGCCGCACTAGTCACAATGTCATGGAAGGAGAGGATGCATCTACTCCTGCCACATATAAGATAGATAATCTGGTGGACTGGGATGGCTTGAATGAGAGCAGCTCCAATGCCACGCCACTGGTTGTGGGCAGAGATTGAAACTGTGGGCAGGGTGGTCATCCGTGCGATGGAATTAATAGGAGCGACGGGTTGTTACACACCGCCACTGCCCACTTGCAGAGTCCAGCATGACAAGCTAGCAGCCCAAGCCAAGCAGTCAGCCCAGGCTGCTGCTGCGAGCGTTGTGCACGCACTGTCAGTCATGCTGGACTCTGCAAGAGGGCGGTGTGCAAGCAGGGCTGGAGATCACCACCTGGCACTAGGCGCCCCCTGACCCCTGACCCCTGACCAGTCGATGAGATGACCTGCCTAGCTGCCCTGCAGTTCGTGGTGAACGTGACGCCAGACGCCATTGACTTCGTGTACTGCTGCCTGCGCCGCTCTGCCAGCCAGCGCCCTGACGTGCAGCAGCTGCTGCGCCACCCCTGGATCAAGGTGAGTCAGCTGGAGGTTCTCATGCAGTACTCTTGCCCTGTTGCCTCTCAACCTGGTCGCTGTAATGCTGGCCGTGGCAATTCTTTCAGCGCTGGCCCTGGTGCTGCAACAGCTGATGGGGCTGTGTTTGAGCATCTGAGCATTTACATGTGCGGAGTCCTCCTTCTATAAGCTGACTGTGCAACTCTGCAATGACACCCCCTGTTGCCCTTGGTGACGTTACCCCCTCAGGCTCATACCTGTACCACTGACCTGCCGCGGCCTGTCCCCTCCAGCTCCCTGTCAGAGCCTGCAGCCTGCTATGATGCACCCGATGAGCCGGAGGCAGCAGGCGACCTGCACGTCTCGGAGGCCGCCCTGGCCAGCCTACGCTCATCGGCTCGCCGCTCTTCCACTCTTCCGCACATCCCAGTCCTCCACAGCGTACTGCCTCCACTAGCAACGCCTCATCTGCCCGGTCCACTCGTGTCTGAGTGGCTCGCAGCCGTCAACCACCACCAGCAGGTTCCCGCCGCTGTGCCGGCCGCATCCCCACATCCTCGGAGGCCTCCCTGCGACATGGCGGGCATGCTCGTTTCGGCGAAACGACACGACAAGCCCCCTATGTTCCAGTGCACGCCGGACGTATTGGCCCACGCCGCAGCAGGCCACGAGACTCTAGAGCTTTCGGGTCGCGGTTCGGGCGACCAAGAGGGCCACTCTGGCCCCAACTCACCGCCCTGCGGCGCCAGCACCTGTAGCCAAGCCAACTGCCACCGCACGTCCTATGCCAGCTCCTCTGGCTCGGTGCACACCATCTACTCTACGGCGTCGGAGAGCAAGGGGCACAGGCCGCATGACAAGCTGGCGCTAGCGAAGCTAATGCACCCTCCAATTCTGGAGAAAGCGGGTGAGGAAGACGAGAAGGCGCGTCTGACGCCGCAGCCAGCGCACCGCGCGACCTTTCCAACGACGCACGCGTACCCAAACGCAGTGGCCCCCGGCAACCTCGCTATTCCAGGCACAGTGGAGGGATGCTCCGTGATCCAGGGGCAGGATCCCATCAACACTGTGCCCGCGTCTTTCTCGCACTCCTCCTCGCACATGGCTCACAAGCTCGCGGCGCGTCCTCCAGTCCGCAAGAGTGAGCCGGCATCCTTGCCTTCGTAGAGGAAAGGGTCGTGTGGGAAGAGGCTGGCCAGAGATGTGAAGAAAGGGGGTCGTTTTACTTAGTCCATCCAGTTGAGCTAGCAACAGCGAATGTAGCGCAAAGCATTGATTTATAGCGCGGTACCCAACGTGGGGGCGGGTTAAGAGTACCATGTATGATGCGTATGCATTTAGCTGGGGGGTTTATGGGGGTTGCAATATAGTATAGACAGGCAATTCATATACATGCATGTCAGCTCTGCTGTGAGGATCCAAGTTAGCACGTGATGGTGGAACACCGTTGAAGCCGCCAGCCATGAGGCTGCTTGGCCAGTAGGTTTAAGTTATTTGTGATGTGCCTTGCTGTGATGTGACCCCTTGTTTAGATGTACTGCAAGCGTGAAGGCTAAGTTGATATAGCTTTTAATTTCTTGAGCTATCTATCTGTTTGGCCGTCCCCCCCCTCCCCTGGCTTCTTGCTATCGTCTAAAAACTGTGTTTCGAGGCTAGGTGCACATTAACTCAAACGAGGGCAAACAAGTGATCGTTGTTGTTCTGAATCATGGTCATGAAAGCCTCATGTCAGAATGGACCTTGTTGTGGCGCTCTCACAAATGGAATGTGTAGCATCCTCGATCACCCAACAAAATTCTTAGCACCTATTGAGGGAGAGCAAGCCCATGAGGAGCGCCTTGTATGGCTATGACGCCTGCAGCCAAGGTGCAGTCACCTGGTACAGGTGCAGGGGCCCAGTGGCAGGGTCGGCTGTGCAGGTGCGCACCAGGAGGGCCTCCCAACCCTGCACTGGGAAAAAGTTGGACACCACCCGAGTACCAGGCTGCAACCGTGGCCGCAGCTGCTGCAGCAGGCTCCGGTTGCCATGCTCACTCAGGTACCTGCGTCCAGCAGGGGCAGCGCTGCAGGCTCAAGAGAGAGAGATGGCTGACACCGCTCAAGCCTTCACCTGTCAGGCTGTGCTTGGCCCGCCCTCTCCTTCCAGGCGTATGAGACTATCTGACACTCACTGCAAGGCTGCAGGTTGAAGCAGGTGACTGTCTTCCCTGGTGGCTACAATCCTGGCCACAGCCGCATAGGCCCAGGGGGGCACAACCATCATTCCATTCCTCACTATTGGCTTTGGGATGACAGGTTCCTTCGCCCTGCTTACTACAGCCCCGGGCTCCACCATGGTATCACTGAGGCTGCCGTAGCCGCTCCCCTGCACTGTTGCCCACTGCAGGCCCCTTTCTCTCACAAGGTGATGATGGTGGCACGTCCGACGTCAGCTCGTGCTGCATCCCCCCGCACCACACGGCACTGCCCTTGCAACCCTGCTCGTGCAATGGTGGCCTCCGCCTCAGCACACAGCTCAGGGTCAAGCTCCCACCCCTCTGCCTGGGCACCACGCTGGGCGGCTGCAATGAGCTGCGGGTGAGACGCATAGAGGCAGCAGCAGCTGGAGCAGCAGCAACATGAGCAGGGGTGGCAGGAACAGCAACAGCAGCGGACATGGGAAGAGCTGCGGGAGGACATCAGGGGCTTTGGTACAACTGGGTTTAGGAGAGATGCAGTAGCAACTGTGGGCCTACCACTCGGCCATCACCACATCCAAGGTCATACACAACGTCCTTGGGCCCACAATTGGCTATCTCTAGCATCCTGCAGTGTGCAAGTAAGACACCTCAACCAAACCGTCATATAGCTATGTGGCCCACCCTGGCCCACCTGCTCACTACGCTTGGCGGAGAGCCATAGTAGACGGCGATATACTTGCTGGGTAACAGGTATTTTGCCCACGATTTGAGTTCAAAGAGAATACTTCTCCCCGCGCTCATGGACTGTCCACACCTAGATTACAACTTTGCTGCAGTTTCACTTTGGTAGGAGGCTGTAGGATTCTCAGAAGTTGTCTCTCACTCGATCATGTGGAGAATGATGAGAACGAAGTTGGGGATTGTTTAGAGAATGACGAGAATGATGTTTGGCTCAATGTTTGTTTTGGTTACGATGCAGTACTGCCCGCTATACTAGTTGAAGCTGAGTTTTGCTTGCCTGCTGTGCTGGCTGGTAGCCTGACGGGAGGGCGGGCTGGAGTTCAGGGAGGATGAGCAAGAGCATCGGGTTTGCGGTCGCAGCAAAGAAGAAGACTCCGTTTCAAGTGGGTAGGCAGCGGGACACCCGGTGCCGAGCCGCAGCTGAGCCCAGACGTCCAGACGTGGTTCCCCTGCTCGATCTGACAATGATGCACTGCAATCTACAAGCAGAAGCACAAGGAGCTTGAGGAACAGCGGAAGCGGGTATGTGCAGGCTAGGGCTAACAGCGGGGGCAGGTACAGGCAGAGTGCCACAGGCCCCAGCTCCGCCCGCAGAAAGAGGAAGAAGAGGCAGCCAAGGTTTATGAGGAGTTCGTGGAGTCTTTTGCTTCGGAGGAGCCTCCTCCCCAACAACCCCCCACCCGCACCCCCGGGAACAGAGGCTTCTTGCGCGGAGGCACGGTTATGCCGGGGCAGAGGGCCGAAGAGGGTGCGATTGAGCACTGATTGTCCATAGGTCAGTCTGAGTTGCTAATGTGCGCTCTGCGCGGAACATTGTGCACAGGCGGCCCTGGCAAAGGCACACGATACACACCAGGCTTCACACCGGGTGACAAGCCCCGTCCCAAAGCCTTCGACGACGATGAGCCAGAAGAGGTGTGCCATGTATGATTCCTAACACATCAAGCTGGCTCACCACCAGCACCAGCAAGTGGATGCCTGCAGGCACCAGTGGTTCAGACAAAGAAGCAGGAAAAGGACAAACCTCGCCAGATTGACCTCATGCTAGAGCGTCTGAAACAGTGAGTGCTACGTTTAACCAGTCCAGCATGCAAGGGTTGCCACTTTCTATTTTTGTGCTACGACAGCGCACGTGCGCCATTGCAGGCATCACTAGATTTCTCATCGATGCTGTCCTCTGCCTTAACTATTGCCCTGTGCCTCATGCCTGGCCTGCCTGGGTTGATCAGGGAGCAGCAGGAGCGAGAAGAGCGGGAGGCAGCCAGGCGGGAGGGGCGGGCTGGAGCTGAGGGGGAGGAGGCCCCCAGCTTTGAGGACCTGGGCATGAACCTAGGCTCATTTGACAGCGGCGACCCCTACACTACCAACCTGTGCGTGGGGGCCTGTGCAGGCAGCGTGGTGCCGTGTTGCAGCCGGGCAGCTTGGCAGGGCAGGGACACACAGCAGCATGGCTAGGCAGGGCCGCGTGGCCAATGCAGCAGCTTGGCATGACAGTGCAGCTCAGCTGTTAGAAATGTCAGGGCAGGACAGGCCAAGCCAGGCTAGGACATGGTGCCGTGCTTGGCAGAGACTGGAACACAACGTAGCAGTGCACAGCCCCAGACAGGGTCTCAGTCTGTCTCTGTGTGTGCGTATGTGTGGCAGGGTGGGGAGGTCTTTATCACGGCATGCAGTCAGAGCTCAGCCTGGGAGCACAGAAGCACAATAGCAGCTATCTATGCAACAGCACGCCCATCAGCCACAGCAACACTGGTGATGTATGCAGTAATGCGCCAACAGTTTTTGGACAGAGTGTCTACTGATTAAGAGGTGATTAGATCCACTCTTCGTGTTGCTCTCTCTCTCTTTCTGAGTATCCCTTCGTTTCCCTCTGTCTCCTGCTTGCTGATGCGGTTGCCACTTTGCCTGCACCGTGCAGCTACATTGGCAACATGGCTGCTGATGTGGACGAGCAAGTGCTGTTGAAGGAGTTTGGGCGGTTTGGTGCCATAGGCAGTGTCAAGGTGATGTGGCCCCGCGACGAGGAGCAGCGGCGCAAGGGTCGCAACTGCGGCTTTGTGGCCTTCATGGTGGGTGAGCTGATAAAGGAGAGGGGGCGAGGGCGGGTGCGGGTGCAGCAGGCAGGGCAGAGCAGAGCAGGGCAGGGCAGGGCAGGGCAGGGCAGTTGTGCCCAGCGCAGGGGTTGCGAAGGGGACAGGGATGGAAGGGTGGGCAGTGCAGGCAGCCTGTGCAGGCAGGCGCAGGCTGTGCTTGCTTGCGCTGACTGGCTTGCTGGCTGTGGGTGCAGAAGCGGGACGATGCGGCGCGCGCTATCCAGGCCATGGATGGTGTGCTGCTGCATGATTTGGAGCTGCGCATTGGGTGCGGCCAGCCTCCCCTTGTTGCCACACAGCAGCAGTAGCAGCAGCTGACATAGCTGGAGCTACCTCAGCAGCAGCAGCAGCAGATATGGCAGCAGCTGGCACAGCAGGAGCAGCAGCAGGGGCAGCAGGATGGATAAGCTGGTGGTGCTGTTGGCAGTGGCAGCGAAGGGCGGTTTGAGTCAGGCCGGCACAATGTGGATGCATGGCAGTGCTGCGACGCACTGGCTGCTCGCACTACAGCCCAGCTCAAGCCAGGCTAGACCAGACCAAATTAAATCCTGACCAGACCAGACTAAGCAGACCAGCTAAGCTGGACAGGATGTCAATGAGCAGGGGGGGCGCTCAGCATAGTTCCCGTGCTTGCCTGTGCAGGTGGGGCAAGGCCATCAACCTGCCTGCCCGGCCCATCTGGGCTGGCCCCAACCAAGGCGTGACCATGCCCCACTTGGCCAGCCTGAACCCGCTGCAGCCTGGGCTGCCAGCCACTGGGCTGCCCGGCGTGACAGGGCCAGGGGCCAAGGGCGTGAAGGAGGTGGTGGGGGCTGCTGTGCCGCCCCCTGCATCATTGCAGGCGGGGCTCACGGCCGCCATGCCCTGGTCCTCAGGAGCAGAGCGCAAGCAGAAGAGCCGCGGCATGCATGATGTGGGTGAAGCCAGGGGTGGGGGCGTGTGTGTGCAGATACAGGGGATTGCGGGCGGTGAGGGCAGGGGGAGGGGGGAGGGGGGAGGGGGGAGGGGGGAAGGGGGAAGGGGGAAGGGGGAAGGGGGAAGGGGGAAGGGGGAAGGGGGAGGGGGGAGGGCCCGGTTGGCTGCAACATAGGGCTGTGCTTGCGCCTGTTGTGTGTTGTGGCGCCACCACTACTGCCCTCAATGCTGCACCCCACTGCCGCCCGCCCTGGTCTCCCCACTGCTGCACCCACTGCTGCACTTTGCTGCTGCCCCCACTGCTGCCCCCACTGCTGCTGATGCTGGCCTGCCGCAGGGAGTGGGGCGTGACATTGAGGTGCCCATCATTGAGGACCTGAAGCAGCGCTTCATCATCGACTCGCTGGCGGTATACGTGCAGCGGGACGGATGCGCCTTTGAGCAGCTGGTGATGGAGGAGGAGCAGGGCAACCCTGAATATGACTTCCTGTTCAGCCTGGACTCCCCTGAGCACATTTATTACAGGTCAGACCTTGCGGCAGCAGCAGTGGCAGCGGCAGTGGGAGCAGCAGCGGCAGCAGCGGCAGCAGCGGCAGCAGCGGCAGCAGCGGCAGCAGCGGCAGCAGCGGCAGCAGCGGCAGCAGCGGCAGCAGCGGCAGCAGCGGCAGCAGCGGCAGCAGCGGCAGCAGCGGCAGCAGCGGCAGCAGCGGCAGCAGCGGCAGCAGCAGGGGCAGCGGCAGCAGCGGCAGCAGCGGCAGCAGCAGGGGCAGCAGGGGCAGCTGGGGCCATAGCAGTTGGAGCCATAGCGGGCACCCACCTTATTGCCCCACCCCCCAGTTCTGTTGCATCCCCACCCCCCACCCTTCTTCTCTGCTGCTCCCCCACTCTGCCTCCCCTTGCTGCCCTGCCTGGTTGCCCCGCCTGGCTGCTCTCACCCCTGCAGGTGGCGGGTGTACTCCCTGGCTGAGGGGGACACGCTGCGCACCTGGCATGTGGATCCCTTCGTAATGGTGGAGGGCGGCCAGCGCTGGCACGCCCCCTCTATGACTGCCATGACCCTGACGGCAGGTGAGGCAGGGGGACAGGGTCGTGTGGGGTGGAGGCGGATTAAGGTGGCATGGAAGGAGGGGTGCATGACTGCATGAGGGTGGGGTGGGGTAAGGTGGGGTGTGTAGGGGTAGAGGGTGCTGGGCAGTGAACAGGGAAGGGTGTGTTGATGGTGATGCTGAGCCTCACAGGGCGCTGGTCCTCACCACAGCTATGAGAACCCGCAGGTCACTGGTCCACATCAAGATTGAGAGACCCCATACCTCTAATCAGGCCCTCCACTGTCAGGGTTGTGAGCTTGACTTGCTCTATGGCCCTAGCTGCTGTGCTTGCTTGTGTTGTAAGTGGGTGTGATGTGGGAGTGTGATGTCGGATCCCTGCAGGTACTGCTGCTGGCAAGGGCCGGGCAGCAGACCCGTTGCTGGAGCGCCCACACCACAGCCATGAGCGGCCACTGAGTGAGAAAGAGCGCGACCGGTTTGAGGACATGCTGCGCAGCCTGACGGTGCGGCTGCCGCCACCCAGGACCTGGCACTGCTGCAGCAGCGCACGGGGCAAGGGGCACAGGGCAGAAGCAGGGGCAGGGGCAGGGGAGGTTTCCAACGGTCTATGCCAGGGGTGTTCAGAAAGGCATGGGCAAAGGGTTGAAGGCCAGGGGCAGGGCAGGGCAGGGCAGGGCAGGGCAGGGCAGCCAGGGCTATACCTGACCTCCTCCACCCCCGACCAGGTACTCCTCCCTCTGCTCTGCCACTGCCTGCTCCCAGCCCACTGGCTCCCTGCTGCTGCTGGCTGCCCCCTCTGCTCAGGTGGAGCGGGCCGACATCCGCGCCGCCATGATCTTTGCCGTGGACTGCGCCGACGCGGGCGCTGACATCGTGGAGACCCTGAGTGACGCGCTCACCCTGCCAGAGACACCCATCCCGCTGAAGATTGCACGGTCAGTGGCCCTGCAGGCTCCCCCGCCGCCGCCCCCCACCACCCTGCCCTGCACCCTGCACGTGGACCCTCCCCCCTTGGCCTGGCTGGCCCTGTTCAGCTGTCCCTGGCCTGGCCCCCTTCCCCGGCTCCCTTCCCTGTCCCTGGCTTCCCCCTCGGCCAGCATACACACGCCTCCTGCCTTACAGCCCACCTTGCATGCTCGGTCTACCCTTCATGACTCCTCAGCGACCCTCTAGCACCTGGCGATGTAGGTAGCAGGGTGTGGTCAGGCAGTGCAGGTCTTCAATGACCCCTGCCCCTCCCAACACCATGGCAGCCTGGCAAGCAGCCTGGCAAGCAGCCTGGCAAGCAGCCTGGCAAGCAGCCTAGTTCACCCCTGCCTGCTGCCAGCCTGGCTCTGGGTCATCTCACAGCTTGCCTACCTCCCACAACACCCACCCACCCAGGCCCATCACCCAACCTCGGCAGAGCTGCCTGCATGTGCCCTGCATCACCTGGCCCTGCTGGGTGGGTCACCACCCCTTCAGCGCCTCTTCACCACCTCTGCCGGCTGTTCCTGTCCCCCCCTGCTACCTCCATCCACACCCTTCCTCTGCACCACCCACCCCACCACCCCTGCCTGTGCCCTGCAGCCTGTTCCTGGTCAGCGACATCCTGCACAACAGCACCGCCCCAGTGCGCAACGCATCTCGCTTCCGTGGTCGCCTGGAGGCTGTGCTGCCTGCTGTGTTTGAGAGCCTGCAAACCACATACAGGTATGGTGCAGTAAGAAGGGTGAAGAGGGATAGCCATCCCCTCCCCCTCCCCCTCCCCCTCCCCCTCCCCCTCCCCCTCCCCCACCCCCTCCCCCTCCCCACCCCCTCCCCCTCCCCCTCCCCCTCCCCCTCCCCCTCCCCCTCCCCCTCCCCCTCACCCTCCCCCTCCCCACCCTCTCACCCCACCCCACCCCCGCTCTCTAGCATACCTGCCTGTGCCCTGCAGAGCTGTGGAGACCCGCATCACGCAAGAGGCGCTGAGGCGCCATGTGCTGCGAGTGCTGCGCTGCTGGCGGGAGCGCTACGTGTTCACTGACGAGTACCTCAACGGCCTGCAGGTGAGTGAGACGAGCCTACGGCCAGGGGCCAAGGGCCTGGGTGCGGTGTGGCTACAGCTAGCTCTTGATGTCAATGTGGGGAGTGCATCGCTGAGCTGGTAGGTGATGCTGGTAGGTGATGGAAGAGTGTGAGGCCACTGAGGGCTGCAGGGGGCTCACTCCATGCGAGCTTGCTGCAACAGAGGGTGCGTCACTGTGGCGGCCACAAGGTCTGGTTCTGAGTGAGAACCGGGTGGCGGGAGAGGTTAACCACAACTATGACCCTGGCTTTACCCTGACCCGCCACCCTGCCCTGCTGCAGGCCACCTTCCTTCAGCCGGCACAGGACGCAGCTGCCCTAGCTGCCCTCAACCCAGGGTTGAAAGCGCTGCTGGAGGCCCTGAGCCAAGAGGACCTGGACCGCAAGTGCAGGTCAGAGCGGGATGAGTGCGGGGTGCTAGGGAGAGGGGAAGCAGAGCGGGTGGGTGGGTGGGTGGGCCCCCCTCCCTGCACCTCACGTATTGAGCGGGCTCTTTCTGAGTGGGGTGGTGGGGGGAAGGGGAGCAGAGTAGGATGGGGCTGGAGGGAGTGGCTGTCCCTGCTTCCCAACTGCTCTGCAGCACCTGTAGGCTGGCTCCACCTCCAGTGCCCCTGACGCCCTCCCTCTTAGCCTGCCCTGCCCTTCCAACCCCTTCCTTGCCTGCCCTCTTGCTCTACCCAGCACCCCCTTAGCCCTGCCTGTTGCGTCTGCCCTCCACAGAACCTGCGGCCTGTCCTGTGCGGGAGGCAGAGACGCACAGATCCTGCGTCTGCTGGCCCTGGACGCCTACAACACCGGAGACGCGCCCCTTAAGCCCCCCCCACCCTCCCTGGCCGCCCTCGGCCCCAGCGCTGCGCCGTCTGATGCCAATGCACCGCTCTTCCCTGTGCCAGATGCAGAGGGTGGGGCACAGCTGGGCGGGATGGTGGAGGTGAAGCAGGAGGTGAAGTCGGGCCTGGCGCCTGTGTCCCGCTGGACTAGTGTGGATGAGGAGGAGGAAAAGCACAGCGTGCCCCAGGTGCTGGGGCAGGGTGCTCAGAGGGGGGCCTGCCAGAGAAGAGGAGGGGGGGAGAAAGGAGAAGGAATGCGGAGAAAGGGCAAATATAGGAGGGAAGGGAGGAAGGGAAGGGAAGGGCAGGGAGGGGGCAGGGAGGGGGGCAGGGAGGGGGGCAGGGAGGGGGGCAGGGAAGGGACGGGGCAGGGAGGGGGGCAGGGAGGAGGCTGTCTAGGGCCAAGAGTTCCTCATGACATCAGGGTAGGAAGGGAGGAAGGGGGTTGTTAAGGGTGTTAAGGTACTCAGGAAACCGAGCCACAGTTTGTTGAACTCACAACCAGCTCTAGTTGCCCACAGCTCCACTTCCTGGTCTCCCTGCCCGCTTGCAGCTGCCCATCTCCAAGTGGCTGCAGCAGGAAGCTGAGGCGGAGCAGCAGCGCATGGCCGCCGCCGCTGCTGCTGCGGCCGCTGCTGCTGCTGAGGCTGCTGCAGAGGCCGCCATCTTCTCCGATGCTGAAGATGATGAGCCCAGCCCTCAGGGCCAACCCACAGCCGCCGGTCCCAGTGCAACGCCAGCCGCCCCAGCTCCTATGCAAGCCACACACCTCCCCCTGGGTTCTGGGGCTTGGGGGGCGGGCGGGCCATTGGACGGCTTTTCAGCCGGGGGCCTGGCAGTTGGGGTGGGTGGGAGTGGGTCTTATGAGCTGGGTGCTGGCTCCTTGGTTTCTAGGGGTGGCAGCAGGTCAGGGGAGGGGCTGGCGGGTGGTGGTGCAGGGGGGCTGGACGGAGCTGGCAGCGGGGAAGCGGGGCAGGGCCCCTCTGCTGCCGCCACCCCAACTCCGGCAGTGGACGAGGAGAAGCGGCGGCAGCGATTAAGACAGGTGTGGGGGAGTGGGGGGCGAAGGAGGGCAATGGTGGGGGCTGAGTTTGGCGGGCGAGTGGGCGGGCGAGAGGGGCACAGCCTGGCTGGTGTATGCAGAACAAGACGACATCTGGTGTATGGTCAGATCTGGTGTGAGGTAGGGGCGGTGCTAGGAGGGGATGGCTAGGGGGGCGGGTGGGCGCATATGAGGGTCACGCCTGGTATGTGTACTCGTGGGATAAGCTGGCGCCAGGCATGGGGGTGGATGTGGTGGCTGATGTGTGTGTGTGCCAGGTGGAGCTTGGCTGCGCCCGCCTGGAGGCTGAGCTGGAGGAGCGTGGCCTCAGCCGCTCAGAGGTCGACTCCCGGTGCGTCCCTGTGATGCCTGCCCCGGCCTGCCCCCGCCTGCCCCTGCCTGCCCCCACCCACTGCCCCTTACTCCCTACTGCCTGCCTGGTACTGATGGCAGATAGCAAATCCGTTGTGCATCTGCCTGCCGCCAGCCTGCCCCAGCCTGCCCCTGCCTGTCCCTGCCTGCCCCACCCACTGCTCGCTACTTACTGTTGCCTGCCTGGTAATGGTCAAATCTGTGTGCTGGGATGGGTCCTGTATGGACATCCTTCTCATGCTGTGCTGCTAGTAGCCTGGGCTACGTGTCCTCACAGGCCCTGCGTGTTGAGCATGACAGACTGGACCGCAGTGCTGTGGCACCCAACCCCACTACCTCTCCCCCTCATTTGCCACTTCTGGGTCATGGTGACGATTTGATGCGGATGACCTGCCCCTGTCCTGTTGGGCCTCCCTGCCCTCTGTCCTCCCAGTCAGTTTCTCCGGCAGCTGCCCCTCCCTTCATTGCATTTGTCCTGCCATGCGGCATCACCTTCACTGCTGGGCCTCACACCGCCGCTGTCAGCTGCGGGGCATGCAGGCTGGCAGCGAAGCGGGCGGAGTTGCTGGCGGAGCTGGAGCGCAGCGATGAGGCAGAGCGGGCCGCAGCCCTGGTCAAATGGCGCAGCCGCAGGGAAGCTGCCACGGCTGCTGGGGGCAACGGGGGCCGGGATCGCGCCGACAGCCGCGACAAAGCGCGGGATGCAGATGGGGACACCGCCTCGGGTGCAGACCGGGAACGGGACAGGGATCGGGAGGGTGGACGAGACCGTGATGGTGACCGGGGAGGGCGCAGTTCCGCTGCAGCGGCAGGGGGGAGCGGGCGGAGCGTGGGGCAGGAGTCGCGTAGCAGCCAAGGGCCCGAACGTGAAAGTCGCAGGGAAAGAGAGGAGCGAGACCGTGACAAGGGGGGCCGCGACCGGGATCGCGACCGAGACCGCGACAAGGAGCGGGAGAGGGAGCGGGACAAGGATCGTGACGAGTCAGCAGAAAAGTCGAGGTCTGAACGGCGACGCAGTCGCAGTCGGAGCAGGTTAGTCGAAACGCTGCCTGTATCGTCTAGCACTTGCATCCATCAAGAAGCGGACAAAATGCAGTGCTAGGTGTGAAACGTATATAGACACAACCGGATGCACTTGGTGTACAACAACAGAACAACTTGCTTAGTCGGGCATTTCCTGCGGTTGGGCTCACCTTGCTGTGCTCGTGTCGACACAGAGACAGGAAACATGCGGACAAAGGCGGTGGCACGGCAGGCAGCAGCAGGCGCAGCACTGCGGAAGGCAGCACCCCGTCGGCAGATCATGGCAGCGACCGGGATCGAGACCGGGGGCGCGCGCGAGAGAAGGAGGACCGGGACCGTGATAAAGATAGTAAGGATGGCAAGGCTCGCAAAGACAGCCGGTCAGAGAAGGAGCGCAAGCGCAGCCGGTCGCGGTCGAGAGACAGATCGCGGTCAAGAGACCGGCGAGGACGGAGATGAGAGCGAAGGATTGTGTAGATGTCGTGAACATTGTGTGTTGTACTCTCTTGTGTGTTGACACTTTCAGGCAGGTGGCAGGAAAGATGGGTAATGCACATATGAAGCTGTATGCTTTTCTGACCAGCTTCAGTTTTGATACAGCTCGGTAAGCTGTTTCTCATTTGTATCGACGGCATGCAATGTGAGGTCATAACTCAGGGAGTAACCCTAAGAACTGACATGGTCCTAGGCACCAAGGCTGTGGACGTCAAGTAACGCGAGAGGTGGAGGAGGCAATGGGCTGGCCTGCGACGTTGCATCGGGAGTCAGGATGTCCCAACATGGGGTTGGTAATCCTCATGCAAATACTCGCTCAATACTGCACCGATCGTCACATTGGCAGTTGCGAGTTATTGCGCATCTACTGGCAAGCGGCGAGTGAGGCCACTGCTGGCGCAAGTGATCGCGGATACACCTCAGCTGCTCACCATTGATTGCTCTAGTGGAATGTAGCGGCATCAGTGATTGAACTGCGCCTGCTATCGAGCCAGAAGTACAATTACATTTCAGCCCGCCAGGCTCGCTCCACGAACTTTTCATTGGTGCAGGCGGCGTCGGAAGACCGTCGTGGGGCAAGTGAGAGAGCCACATTGCAACAAACGCGGAGTATGTTCGTATCTCTCTAGCCAGTCACACAGAACAAGGGACCCCCTTCCACAAACTTGCATGTTGTGAGTTCCATCCCCCTCCCAGCCCACCATCCCACCCCCTCCCACCCTCTCCTAGCCCCAGCCCCGCCCTCCCACGCCCCCTCCCAGCCCCAGCCCCGCCCTCCCACCCAGTCCCACCCCCTCCCAGCCCCAGCCCCGCCCTCCCACTCACTCCCACCCCCTCCCAACCCCAGCCCCGCCCTTCCACCCCCTCCCACCCTCTCCCAGCCCCAGGCCCGCCCTCCCACCCCATCCACCTCCTAGCAAGACCAATGGCCCATAGCCGGCGGCGTGCTCAGCTCCAAGCCCTGTATAACTCACCAAGGGCTGGCTATCTGAAAGCTATATGAGCAGGGGGCAGGTGCTGGTGCTGGTGCTGGTGCCGCCCCTGGGCTGTCCACCCTCCTGCTGCCCCCCCCTGGCAGCAGCAGGCAGCTGGTGCTGCTGCCGCCCTCGGGCTGCCCACCCCTCCTGCTGCCCCCCCCTGGCAGCAGCTGGCAGCTGGTGCTGGTGCATCCCCCGGCATGCCCACCCCTCCAGCTGAGCAGCAAAGGGCCACATCGAAGCTGGACACGAGCTTTACACGCAAGCGGAGGGCGGGCATGAGGGATTGGACCCATCCTGCCGAGCAAGGTAACAGAGCAATGGCCTACACACCTCGTGAGGCTTTGTAGAGTGGCTAAGTCATCAGTACTGCTCACGAAGGGGTCAAGCATCGCAGCAGCCTTGTATATTTCTGTGCGTGTGTCAGCCTCCAGTCCACAGATGTGGAGAGGCGTTGCTACATCGGTTCGGCATGCCATGTGAATCGTTTTGACTGCGGCGACTGTCCCTCACTCTGTGCAGGTGCTCCTGGGCCACGTCGGTCGCGGCGGTCTCTCGCGGCGAGGCCCGCATGAGCAAAACTGGCATGAATTTGAATGTTAAGATTTGAGCCGCCATAGCACTCAGCACACTGCACAGTATTTAATGATACATGTTGCACCGCATAGCTGACGGAATCCTCTATCTAGTGATGTGCGAAACATAAATGGAAACCACGGCAGTGTGAGACGCGGCGTCGTTTTGATTACCAGGGGTAGATTCTCTCTCAGTTGGGACCGTTTGATAGCAAGGCTGCAACGAGTGTGAGGTCATGGCTTTGACCCCACCCATCGACTGATGGGTTGGATAACTTACGGCCCGAGGCATCAACCACCCTTGTCTCACCTGGCCATGTTTTAAACCACATGGCACCACACCTGCTGGATAAGCAGTTTGTAGCAATAATTTCAATCCAGGTCAGGCAATAGCGGGTTGGGGGTGGAGATAGTGATAGGTAGCTTACACCGCTTACGCCGTCAGCCATTAGGCTGCCTGGCCGCCCTCCCCTTCCAGGGGTTCGGGACTTTCTGCAACGCACTTCAAAGCAAGGTGCACAAACAAAGGTGCACATGGGCTCAAAATGAAGTCATGGAAGTTCTCATTGTTGTTCTGGAAGGACATGGCTGCTCCCTGATGGAACTCGTGGCAGTGCACTCAAGATGAAATGCATGGCGTCATCCACTACCCCCTCTGTGCATCTTGTGCATGTGCGATAATAAAAGTAACCCCCTGGAAGACTCAGTTCAAGTGGGTTCACTTAACTAACTGCACATGCATAAGAGGGGTAAAGGAAGGGGCAGTGCGCATTCGCTGACAGCGCATGGAAGGGCCCAGGCATGGCTGACAGCTTCAGCAATGTAAGCCATCATCATCATCATCATCATGTGGGGGCACATCTCAGTGGTGGGATCTCCCTCCATTACATGAACATTGAACACACTGCCTCCAGCGGTGAGGGAAGAAAGCAGTATGCACAGAAAGCATCAATCCTCAGATGAAGGTGTCGCACAGAAGGCATCAAGCTGAGCTTAAGGACACAACTGTAGCTGCAGACATTGCATAATTATGCATGCATCATGGCTGAAGTGTACGCTGGAGCCAAGCCATACATGCCACCCACCCAGGTCTTGTGAACCATGCATTAGTGCAAGCACTGCCTTGGAAGAGCACCGCACGCTCATCACGTGGCAGCATGGCTGTTGGCATGCCAAGTGGCGTTATGGCAGGTAAGACATGCATGCATGGTCACACTCATGGCTCTGTGACAGCCCCCTCGTCCCTCACTAGGGCCTCCATGTGAGCCGGACCACGGCTCTGTGACAGCTTGGCTCGACCCCAGAGACCCCTGGCTAGCGCCTCTAGCTCCTGCACACTCTGTGTCTCAGCCTCTGGACAGCGCTCCAGCCTCCGCCCACACTGCACGATGCACCAGGCATACAAGGCGGGGTGGCGTCATGGTAGAGGCACCCCAGGTGTGGTGACGAGACGCAGGGAGGGGGGCACAGGGTGCAGGCCGTGACGCAACCAACCTTCCCTTCCGACCTGCTGCCTCCCTCCCTCCCCTGGCCCAGCCCCCCTTTCCCACTGCCTGGTCCAGGCTTGCTGGACTAACGCCCCAGTCACTGCTGGGGCCTCCCTAGGCCGAAGGCACTTGCCTTGTGCCACACCCCAGGCGGCCTCATTGGCTGCCAGGGTGGTTTTCTGCCTATGTCCACATGCTTCCCGTCTCTATGTCGGCATGAGTGAGGCGGCCTCACTGGCTGCCAGAAGTGAGGGAGAGAGGAGAGTAAAGAAGAAGGAGGAGGAGGGGAAGAAGAAGAAGAAGAAGAAGGGAGGAGGAGAAGAAGGAGGAGAAGGAGAAGAGTGCTCCGACGTGAGGACCGGCGTGCATCAAGGGAGGAGCTTCCGCCTGGGGCACTGCCTGCTCCCACCACCACCTAGATGGAGTGGCTGCCTGGTGGGTGTATACGCCCTGCAGCGGGGTGCTGGCAGACGGGGCAGCGGCCAGCTGCTGCAGCTGAGGCTGATGGCTGCAGTCCACAGCTGTGTGGTGTGGTGGGCCAGGTGTCGTCCAGCTGCCCTGCGCCTCCACGGCGCCCTGCTCCCTGTGAACTGGTCCTGGCTGCCTGCTCCAGTGGCAGCTGGCTCATGGCAGGGTGCCGGGCTCCATGGACTGCTCCACTGCTTGTGTCATGCCTGGGTCGCTCACCAGCAAAGGAGCAGCGTGGCAGTGGCTGTGGCTGCAGCTGGCTCATGGCAGGGAGCCGCAGTGCCGCAGTGCTCCAGGTGCCTGGCGAGAGTACGGCATGGACCCAGCGCAGACCCCATCCGTGTGGCTGATCCAGGCTCAGGCTCAGGCTATCAGTGTGTGGCTCAGGCTGGCGCTTCCAACTGGTGCCAGCATGCCTTGAAGCACCTTGGCACCCCAGACCTTGCTGCAGCTGCCGTGGCGCTGCTGCCTGCCCACCGGCACAGCTCCTCCTCTGCAGCATCTTCACTCGCTGCTGCCATGCTCCCTCCGCACTGGCCCCTAACCACCCTAGCACCCTAACCACCCTAGCACCCTACCACTCGCCCTGCTGAGGCACTGAGGCCCCCTGTGTTGTCAGTGGGGCCAGCACCGGCCTCTGCCGGCAGGCCAGTGGCGGCAGCGTCACAATGGGAGCTGGGTTGCTGTCCTTATAAGCCACGCTTCAGCTCCCGCTGGCCCTCCCTGCCCAGCCCCCACCCCACCCCTGCCCCCTTTGGCACCTCCAAACATCAAGCCACAGAGTCCTGTCGCTCTGCGGTGATCCAGCCCCATTGTCCCTCACTAGGGCCTCCATTTGAGCCGGATCAGAAGTACCTACTAGCAGCCACTAGCAGCCACTAACTGACCCGACTCAAACAGTGTTATTGGGCTGTGTGGAGTAAACCCAGTGCACATGGCACATGAGCCGCCTACCACCTACAATATTGCCTGACCCGAGGGCTATGATGTGGAGTTGGCATGACCTGCATGTACTAATTGTAAGCTGATGACAGCTCAACAAAGGGGGCACACATCACTGTGCCTCAGCAGGCTGCTGCTCCTGCTCCTGGGCCTTTGGTGGCTTGTCTCGCAGTCGCTTGTAGCCCAGGCCAGGGTACTCCTTGCCCTTGGCTGGCAGAGCTCCCTGGTCAGGCCAGTAGCACAGCTCCAGCGGCCGCCACCTGCTCATCAGCCCCACGCCACCTTGGGGGTGGCATGGTCCGGGTGAAGCCTGGGTGGCGAGCTGGGAGTCCACACTGGGCCCCATGTGGGGAGGGCGGCTGTGCTCTGCTGGGGTGTGGGGTGTGGGTGCACCTGGCCCAGGGTACCTGGGCTGCTGCGCCCAGCTGCAAGGCCGTCAGCTGCAGGCTGCATCCCCAGATTGACCTGTAGGGCAGGGCAGCGTGCAGGAGGCAACATGTAGGTGTGCATGTTTACTCCAACAAGAGTAACACCGGCAGCTGACTGGTTGCAGCGTGAGCTCCGTTCCTGCGTCTCCGTTGCATCTGTAGGGCAGAACTGTTCGACTATAGCTCCCTCGCTTCAGCTTCATGAATGCACGCTTGATGCCTACAACCCCATCCCCGGTAGGGGCAGGCCTGGCTGGTGCTTGCTGAGTCACCCAGTCTCCTTACCTGCCGTGCTGCCTGGACCCGTGCTGCCCGGACCCCTGCTGCTTGGCCCCTCACCTGGTGCCCGGGAATGTCACTGTGGCAGGGCACTTTACCAGGGCCTTCAGGGCCTGCAGCCTCACTTGGAACTGGCTTACGGGATGCAGCGCAACAGAGTGAGATGCCAACAACCACGATGGCCAGGGCGACAAGGCCTCCTCCAAGCGCTATGACGGAGGTGCTGTGGTCTGTATGCACAGGAGGGGGCGTCGACAGCTGTATGGCATGGGTGTGGGCATGTTCCTTTCTGCTGTATGTTTTCGGGGCGGTTCCCCTGGCCTATCACCAGCTTGCAGGAGCCACGGAGGCGATGCTGTTAAAAGGCGGCACAGCAAAGCAGTGGATGTGAAGACGTAGGACGCGGTTCTACCTGTCACCCATAGTCCGAAGTCCACGGGCATGTCGGTCAACTTTGGTATTCGCTCCACGGAGCAGCCCGTGCTGATGACGGAAAGCCAGCATAAACCATGATATGCAAGCTACGCAGCCGGGGAGGGCAGCCAAGTCGCCCGTGTGTCGCCCATGCAAGGCTTAGATTGTTGACATCAATACAAGTGATGTTGACCTACTCAATCATGTGAAGCACACATCGAGGCTGCTCAGCTACCTCCCTCATCACCCCAGCGGGCAAAAAGCACCAGCGCGAAGGCGTGGGTTGCATGGGAGTGCACATTACATGGGCTGCATAGGCTGTGTCCGCCTACAGACAAACAAAACTCATCCAACATGGAACAACACGTTTGACTGTGGGTTATCTTACTCAGCTACTCCAATCAAGTTGAAGCATCCTCGGTCGCACCCTTGATGACTACAGCCCCCACTCCGGTGGCATTTTCCCACTAAACCACTGGGCACCTCACCAAATTAAACAGCTTTTTGCTTGAAAAGGCTTACAAGTTGTAAACTACAACCTGCTCAAAACAGGCAAACAACCAACCCTAGAGTTCGCCATGGCTCTTGGACTGGGGAGGGAGAGGTTCTTCCCATGGCCTTTTACCTACACTATTGCCTGCCCTGTTCCATGGGATTTGTCCATGCAAGCTTATGGGTGGCTCCGGCATTCCCAACATGGGGTGGGTATAACAAGACTATTCCTCACCAGCCCACCGGGCAAGAAGTCCTAGCGCACAGGCGAAAATCATAGGACCCCCACAAGGTACCCCAACAAGGGTTCCGTCTAAATGAAATACAGTTTCCATGCACACTGCATGGGCATTTTGTAGCTACACTATTGCCTGCCCCTGTACCATCAGGACAAACATGGCCTGACAGAAGCTGACAACAGCTCCAACATGGCGCAAACAACAGTGCCCCTAGCACACACTACTGTGCCACAGGTTGGGCCTATTGTGGACGGTCTCACAGCCGCTTGCAGACCAGGTCGTTGCACTCCTTGGGCTTGTCTAGCAGCTCGGGCAGCCCAGGCCAGCAGCACAGCTCCTGCGGGTGCCCCCTGCTCCTCACAAGTGCTGCATCTGCAAAGTCGCAACGCAGTCCCTGTCACTGTCTGGCCACCTGCACGGCTGTGGTGCATGGGGGTGGGCTTGGTAGCCATAGCCATTGCCTTTGGCCTTGCCTTCGCCCTAGGAAGGCTCAGGCTGCCTGCTGAGCCCACAGGTCCAGATGCGCCTAGGTTCAAGAGACGACGTCCAAAGTGGTGTTGATGTGTTGCGGGTTGGCCACCAGGGAGGGTGTCTCACGAGCTTCGTTCAGGCCGCCGGGCCGAAGGGTGTCATGTACGATGCCCCTTGATGAACCAGGCCACCCCTAAGGCTCATGGCAGATGGGTGGACAGCGACTGTAACTCAGCCCTCAGCCTCTGGCGCAGGGGAGGCCCCATGGCGCCCAGTGGAGCTGTGCTGGTCGCTGCCGCATCTTGCCCTTGAATCAAGTTCGACCTGTCCAGCATCTAACTGTGCAGCTCGGTTATCACTAGCAGCTCTGACTCCTAATCCCACAATCTAGCTCACGGCTGCTGGTGCTGCCGCTGCTGAAGTGCTGATGCTGTATGAAGGGGCCGGCCGGGGGGGGTGGATCGGGGGCAGCAGGGGTGGGAGAGGAGGGCTGGCGAGGGGCCATGTGAAGGGCACGCACATCTGACATCACCCTGTCCTGGTCAGAACCTGTCATTAGCTTACAACACCGTTTTGTAGTGGTCCACAATTAGTGTGCACGACGGCAATGAGGACGTATGCCTGCGCCAAGTAAGATGACAATCTGCGGCAAACGCAGCTTTTATACTGTCCGTTGTCACACAGTGCGCTGTCCGTCCTTTGACAGCAGTTGCATTTGATGACGCGTCCTTAGCTGCTGGTTAGCTCCAGACCAGTGCTGGGCGATTGGGTAATAATGTAATAAGTCGGTAATAATCCAGCGCAAAAAACGGTAATAACTCGAAAAAACCGTCCTCAAAATCAGTGAACTTTATTACATCGGTAATAGCTCCACCGCCCGTCTGGTACTCCGCTTATTACTTATCCCCCAACAATGTATCCCATCTTCCGCAAACCCCAAAGCGTCTGGTACTCCGCTTATTACGTATTACAGCTCAGCGAGTTCTGCAAGGCAGCCACAATGCTAATTGTGACAGTCCCAGGCTCAGTGGAGGAGGAGCGCTCCTTTTCTGCCATGAACTTCATCAAGGACGAGAGGCGCAACAGCCTCAGTGCCAACCTGTCCAGCACTTTGCGTGTGTACCTTGACAAGACCTTCACCCTCAAGACGTTCCCCTACAAAGAGGCCATTGATTACTGGATGGCTGGGGCATCTACCAGGGGCCGTTACCTAGGGCACAGGGTCTAGGGCTACAGCCCAGCCTGTTGCATGCTGACCCACTAGGGCTAGGGTGTGGGGCTACAGCCCAGCCCTGTTGCATGCTGACCCACTAGGGCTAGGGTCTTGAGCTACAGCCCAGCCTGTTGCATGCTGACCCACTAGGGCTAGGGTCTTGAGCTACAGCCCAGCCTGTTGCATGCTGACCCACTAGGGCACAGGGTCTAGGGCTACAGCCCAGCCTGTTGCATGCTGACCCACTAGGGCTAGGGTGTGGGGCTACAGCCCAGCCCTGTTGCATGCTGACCCACTAGGACACAGGGTCTGGGGCTACAGCCCAGCCTGTTGCATGCTGACCCACTAGGGCTAGGGTGTGGGGCTATGTGGGATGTATTGCATCCAGGTCCTACAAGGGAGTATGCTGTAATTGTATAGAGTTAATTGGCGATTTTTGCGGTTTCTTTTGGTGTGTATTTAATAACCAATTAATAAATTAACTATTGTATATTAAAAGTAATAAAAAACTATTGTTTTGATGTTTTTTATTACACTGAGTAATACGTCTTTGGCGAATCGCCCAGCACTGCTCCAGACCTGCAGCGAACCTGCAGCGGACTGCTCCAGACCTGCAGCGGACAGCTTACAGTGCGTCCGCAGTCGTCCTGGTTAGCCAGCTCATAACAACTAGTCACAGCAGGGCCGTGGCCGCAGCAGCATGGCAGCAGCAGCAGCATGGCAGCAGCAGCAGCGCAGCAGCAGCAGGGCAACAATGGCAGCAGCAGCAGGTCAGCAGTAGCAGCAGCAGCAGCAGCAGGGGCAGCAGGGCAGCAGCAGCAGCAGCAGGGCAGCAGCAGCAGCAGCCGCAGCAGGGCAGCAGCAGCAGCAGCAGGGCAGCAGCAGCAGCAGGGGTAGCAGGGCAGCAGCAGCAGCAGCAGGGCAGCAGCGGCAACAGCAGGACAGCAACAAGGGCAGCAGCAGCAGGGCAGCAGCAGCAGCTGCCTCAAAGCATCAAAGTCCTGGTTAGCCAGCTCATAACAACTAGTCACAGCTAGTCACAGCGCATTCACAAGGCATGACAACCATTCGTTCTGGCACTGGCAGCAACCAACGACCATATACCTGGCATCCTGTCCCTTGGCTGAGATATGTTGCATAGTTGTTTTGCATGTGTGTTTGTGATATGTAGCCTAGGGCCAGACTGATGCTTGCTGATGCGCATACTAGCTGATGCGCACTCTAGTCTGGGACTTGTCGCCGCAGGCGAGCAAACAGCAACGAGCGGCAGCAGCAGTGACCCAGCCCGCATGAATAGCTCGGACGGATGCCTGAACCACATCGGATTCGCGTTGCTTGCGACTGGTTACAGGAACAGCGGCTTCTACTCGCTGTGACGGTTCGTGACATTCCGCTTTGCGTGTGACTACGCTTTCCACATGCACACATTTCATGCGAGACAACCTGCATCGCTTCCCCTGCCCTCAGAGGTCGGCCATCCGACAATGAGAGCGACCGATGGAGCCCGTTGGACGACACCAGGCTCACCTGGCCTGCTTGCTCCAAGCCTGCGATGTACACGTATCAGGCCATTCTCGTCCTACAGCCCTGCCACAGAGCTGCGTCTGCGTGGCCCGCTGTGTGGTGCGGCAGCGGACATCCAGGCACCAGTTGCAGTAGTGCAGCCCTCCAACAGCGGCAAGCAGAAGCAGCAGTCGAAGAAGGTAGAATGACAAAGCAATGAGGCAGCAACGAGGCAGCAACGACTCCACCTTCCCTTCTCAGCGCTGCCACCACAGCCCCTCTCTCTCAGCACTGACACTGACCTGCCCGGTCCTTGTGAAGGGCGGCAATGAAGGCAAAGGGGGTGCAGGAGGCAAGGCGGTTGAGGCGGGCATCACGCCTAAGAGCGAGGACTTCAGCAAGTGGTACCTGGACTTGGTGGCCAAGGCTGAGCTGGCAGACTATGGTCCTGTCAGAGGTGTGGGGAGCGGGGCTGAGCAGCTGCCAGACAGCAGCAGCAGCAGCATGCGTGAGGCAGCTGTTGTGGAGCTGGGATGCAGCTGGGGCCGGCTTGAATATGACTTTGCATCTTGTGGCTGGTGTGAAGGAGGGGAAGGAGGGTAGTAGTAGGAAGAGCAGTATCCGCATGACAAGGTGGAGCAAGAGCAGCAGCAAGAGGGGAGGCACAAGCAGTGGCAAGGGCAAGGGCAGGAGCAGGAGGAGCAGCGGCAGGGGCAGGGAAAGCAGGAGCAGCCGCAGGAAGGGGTGAACTGGTTATGGGGTGAGGGCCTAGGGGTGAAGCCAAGGCCCAGGCCAAGCAAGTGTGAGGAGTGAGGAGTGAGGGGGTGTGGTGTGCAGGCACCATGGTGATCAGGCCCTACGGTTATGCCATCTGGGAGGCCATCCAGAAGTACTTGGACGCTCGCTTCAAGGAGGTGTGCTGGGGGTCGTTGGTGGGGCTGAGGGGGTTGTTGATGGTCCTAAGGGGATTGTTGGTGGGGCTAAGGTAGGGGCAGAAGGTGCTAGGGGCTGGGCAGCAGTCATAAGAGCAGCAGTGGCACAAACAGCAGCAGGCAGCAGCAGCAGCAGGGCAAGATTGGCAGCAGCAGCACCACAGGAGGGACAGCAGCAGGGTCAGCAGCACAACAAGACGTTGCTGAATACTGCTGGTGGCAGGCGGGCGTGGACAACGCCTACTTCCCTCAACTCATCCCCTACTCGTTCATTGCAAAGGAGGCGCAGCACGTGGAGGGATTTGCTCCGGAGCTGGCCTTGGTCACCAAGGGCAAGTGCTGGAGCCCCTGCCCCTGCCCCTGCCCCTGCCCCTGCCCCTGCCCCTGCCCCTGCCCCTGCCCCTGCCCCTGCCCCTGCCCCTGCCCCTGCCCCTGCCCCTGCCCCTGCCCCTGCCCCTGCCCCTGCCCCCACCCCCGCTGGCCCCCTCACATTTTGAACTTATCGGCCACACTTCGCATAAGATCGCCTGCGCCAGCCCCCCCGGCCCTGCTGCCCTGCTGCCCCCCTCCTGTTCCTGCCCAGGGGGAGGCAAGGACCTGGAGGAGGCGCTGGTGGTGCGGCCCACCAGTGAGACTATTGTGAACCACATGTTTGCTCAGGTGGGGGCAGGGGGGAGGGGGAGGGGGAGGGGCAGGGGAGGGGAGGGGGAGGGGGCAGGGGGGAGGGGCAGGGGCAGGGGCAGGGGCAGGGGGGAGGGGGGAGGGGGGTTGAAGTAACCCTGATTGATGTCCTGTCACTGCTGCTGCTGCTGTCACTGCTGCTGCTGCACTGCTGCTGGCCCCTGCTGCTGCTGCTGCTGCCCCTGCTGCTGCTGCCCCTGCTGCTGCTGCTGCCCCTGCTGCTGCTGCCCCTGCTGCTGCTGCTGCCCCTGCTGCTGCTGCCCCTGCTGCTGCTGCTGCCCCTGCTGCTGCTGCCCCTGCTGCTGCTGCTGCCCCTGCTGCTGCTGCCCCTGCTGCTGCTGCTGCCCCTGCTGCTGCTGCTGCCCCTGCTGCTGCTGCTGCCCCTGCTGCTGCTGCTGCCCCTGCTGCTGCTGCTGCCCCTGCTGCTGCTGCTGCCCCTGCTGCTGCTGCTGCCCCTGCTGCTGCTGCTGCCCCTGCTGCTGCTGCTGCCCCTGCTGCTGCTGCTGCCCCTGCTGCTGCTGCTGCCCCTGCTGCTGCTGCTGCCCCTGCTGCTGCTGCTGCCCCTGCTGCTGCTGCCCCTGCTGCTGCTGCTGCCCCTGCTGCTGCTGCTGCCCCTGCTGCTGCTGCCCCTGCTGCTGCTGCTGCCCCTGCTGCTGCTGCCCCTGCTGCTGCTGCTGCCCCTGCTGCTGCTGCTGCCCCTGCTGCTGCTGCTGCCCCTGCTGCTGCTGCTGCCCCTGCTGCTGCTGCTGCCCCTGCTGCTGCTGCTGCCCCTGCTGCTGCTGCCCCTGCTGCTGCTGCTGCCCCTGCTGCTGCTGCTGCCCCTGCTGCTGCTGCTGCCCCTGCTGCTGCTGCTGCCCCTGCTGCTGCTGCTGCCCCTGCTGCTGCTGCTGCCCCTGCTGCTGCTGCTGCCCCTGCTGCTGCTGCTGCCCCTGCTGCTGCTGCTGCCCCTGCTGCTGCTGCTGCCCCTGCTGCTGCTGCTGCCCCTGCTGCTGCTGCTGCCCCTGCTGCTGCTGCTGCCCCTGCTGCTGCTGCTGCCCCTGCTGCTGCTGCTGCCCCTGCTGCTGCTGCTGCCCCTGCTGCTGCTGCTGCCCCTGCTGCTGCTGCTGCCCCTGCTGCTGCTGCTGCCCCTGCTGCTGCTGCTGCCCCTGCTGCTGCTGCTGCCCCTGCTGCTGCTGCTGCCCCTGCTGCTGCTGCTGCCCCTGCTGCTGCTGCTGCCCCTGCTGCTGCTGCTGCCCCTGCTGCTGCTGCTGCCCCTGCTGCTGCTGCTGCCCCTGCTGCTGCTGCTGCCCCTGCTGCTGCTGCTGCCCCTGCTGCTGCTGCTGCCCCTGCTGCTGCTGCTGCCCCTGCTGCTGCTGCTGCCCCTGCTGCTGCTGCTGCCCCTGCTGCTGCTGCTGCCCCTGCTGCTGCTGCTGCCCCTGCTGCTGCTGCTGCCCCTGCTGCTGCTGCTGCCCCTGCTGCTGCTGCTGCCCCTGCTGCTGCTGCTGCCCCTGCTGCTGCTGCTGCCCCTGCTGCTGCTGCTGCTGCCCCTGCTGCTGCTGCTGCCCCTGCTGCTGCTGCTGCCCCTGCTGCTGCTGCTGCTGCCCCTGCTGCTGCTGCTGCCCCTGCTGCTGCTGCTGCCCCTGCTGCTGCTGCTGCCCCTGCTGCTGCTGCTGCCCCTGCTGCTGCTGCTGCCCCTGCTGCTGCTGCTGCCCCTGCTGCTGCTGCTGCCCCTGCTGCTGCTGCTGCCCCTGCTGCTGCTGCTGCCCCTGCTGCTGCTGCTGCCCCTGCTGCTGCTGCTGCCCCTGCTGCTGCTGCTGCCCCTGCTGCTGCTGCTGCCCCTGCTGCTGCTGCTGCCCCTGCTGCTGCTGCTGCCCCTGCTGCTGCTGCTGCCCCTGCTGCTGCTGCTGCCCCTGCTGCTGCTGCTGCCCCTGCTGCTGCTGCTGCCCCTGCTGCTGCTGCTGCCCCTGCTGCTGCTGCTGCCCCTGCTGCTGCTGCTGCCCCTGCTGCTGCTGCTGCCCCTGCTGCTGCTGCTGCCCCTGCTGCTGCTGCTGCCCCTGCTGCTGCTGCTGCCCCTGCTGCTGCTGCTGCCCCTGCTGCTGCTGCTGCCCCTGCTGCTGCTGCTGCCCCTGCTGCTGCTGCTGCCCCTGCTGCTGCTGCTGCCCCTGCTGCTGCTGCTGCCCCTGCTGCTGCTGCTGCCCCTGCTGCTGCTGCTGCCCCTGCTGCTGCTGCTGCCCCTGCTGCTGCTGCTGCCCCTGCTGCTGCTGCTGCCCCTGCTGCTGCTGCTGCCCCTGCTGCTGCTGCTGCCCCTGCTGCTGCTGCTGCCCCTGCTGCTGCTGCTGCCCCTGCTGCTGCTGCTGCCCCTGCTGCTGCTGCTGCCCCTGCTGCTGCTGCTGCCCCTGCTGCTGCTGCTGCCCCTGCTGCTGCTGCTGCCCCTGCTGCTGCTGCTGCCCCTGCTGCTGCTGCTGCCCCTGCTGCTGCTGCTGCCCCTGCTGCTGCTGCTGCCCCTGCTGCTGCTGCTGCCCCTGCTGCTGCTGCTGCCCCTGCTGCTGCTGCTGCCCCTGCTGCTGCTGCTGCCCCTGCTGCTGCTGCTGCCCCTGCTGCTGCTGCTGCCCCTGCTGCTGCTGCTGCCCCTGCTGCTGCTGCTGCCCCTGCTGCTGCTGCTGCCCCTGCTGCTGCTGCTGCCCCTGCTGCTGCTGCTGCCCCTGCTGCTGCTGCTGCCCCTGCTGCTGCTGCTGCCCCTGCTGCTGCTGCTGCCCCTGCTGCTGCCTGCTGCCCCTGCTGCTGCTGCTGCCCCTGCTGCTGCTGCTGCCCCTGCTGCTGCTGCTGCCCCTGCTGCTGCTGCTGCCCCTGCTGCTGCTGCTGCCCCTGCTGCTGCTGCTGCCCCTGCTGCTGCTGCTGCCCCTGCTGCTGCTGCTGCCCCTGCTGCTGCTGCTGCCCCTGCTGCTGCTGCTGCCCCTGCTGCTGCTGCTGCCCCTGCTGCTGCTGCTGCCCCTGCTGCTGCTGCTGCCCCTGCTGCTGCTGCTGCCCCTGCTGCTGCTGCTGCCCCTGCTGCTGCTGCTGCCCCTGCTGCTGCTGCTGCCCCTGCTGCTGCTGCTGCCCCTGCTGCTGCTGCTGCCCCTGCTGCTGCTGCTGCCCCTGCTGCTGCTGCTGCCCCTGCTGCTGCTGCTGCCCCTGCTGCTGCTGCTGCCCCTGCTGCTGCTGCTGCCCCTGCTGCTGCTGCTGCCCCTGCTGCTGCTGCTGCCCCTGCTGCTGCTGCTGCCCCTGCTGCTGCTGCTGCCCCTGCTGCTGCTGCTGCCCCTGCTGCTGCTGCTGCCCCTGCTGCTGCTGCTGCCCCTGCTGCTGCTGCTGCCCCTGCTGCTGCTGCTGCCCCTGCTGCTGCTGCTGCCCCTGCTGCTGCTGCTGCCCCTGCTGCTGCTGCTGCCCCTGCTGCTGCTGCTGCCCCTGCTGCTGCTGCTGCCCCTGCTGCTGCTGCTGCTGTCACTGCTGCTGCTGCTGCTGCCCCTGCTGCTGCCCTGGTGTTGTGGGGGTGCAGTGGGTGCAGAGCTACCGCGACCTGCCGCTGCGAGTGAACCAGTGGTGCAATGTCCACCGCTGGGAGATGCGCACCCGGCCCTTTGTGCGCACCCTGGAGTTCCTGTGGCAGGTGCGGGGGAGGAGGGGGAGGGGAGCAGAGGGAAGTGGGAGGGGGTGGGGAGAAGCAGGCCGCAGGCCGCAGGGTGTGGGGGTAGGGGGGAGAGGGGAGGAGGCAGGCTGCAGAGGGCAGGGGGCCATGATGCAGGTGGCAGGAGAGCAAGGGGGTGCAGACCCTGCTTTGTTGTCCTGCACGGTGGTGGGAGGTGGGAGATGGGAGCGGGGGAAAGCAAGGGGGTGCAGAGAGAGGGTGTGTAGACCCTGCTTTGCTGCACGGGGGCGGGAGGAGGGAGAGGGGGTGGGAGGAGGGAGAGGGGGTGGGAGGAGGGGAAAGTGGGCACCCCCCCACCCCCTGCCCTGACCCCTGAGAGGTGACACAGCTGCGTTCCATCACCCTGCGCTGACCTCCAGCTAACCTTTTTTACTCACACCCTCCCCCATGCCTCCCCCGCACACACCTTCCCGCAGCCCCTTTCCCCCCCCCTTTAGCCCACCCCCTAGCTCTATGCCACCCCACACTCCCATGCCATGGCCCTGCCACCTCCTCCCCCCCTGCCCCCCTGCCCCCCTGCCCCCCACCCCACCCCTGCCTGCTGCCCGCAGGAGGGCCACACTGCACACGCGACAGCGGAGGAGGCGGAGGCAGACGCCCTCCACTTCGTGCATGTGTACCAGCAGTTTGCGCTGCAGCAGGCCGCCATGCCAGTGGTGGCGGGCCGCAAGTCACGCATTGAGTCCTTTGCGGGTGCGCGGGGCTGGGATGTGACCTGGGTGTGACGTCAGGTGTGACCAGAAGAGTGACCTGAGGTGTGGTGTGACCTGTGGTGTGACGTGATGCCTTAACCACAGTTACCCCACAACCACAATTGAGGCAGCAGCGGGAGGGGCAGCAGAAGCAGCAGTAGCAGTAGGCTGCTCAGTGGGAGGGGGGCATGTCTGCTGCTGCTCCTACCATGGATCTCCCGGCACCATTGTTGCTGCTGCTGCTGAATGCCCTCATTGCCCTGCCTGGTGGCTGTGTCGGTGGTGCCTCAGGCGCCAACACCACCTACACCATAGAGGCCATGATGGGTGACAGGCGGGCCCTGCAGGCAGGCACCTCACACAACCTGGGGTCCAACTTTGCCAAGGTGGGGCAGGGCGGGGCGGGGCGGGGCGGCGGCTATTGCTGCAGGCGGGGTTAGAGGCAAGGCCAGACGCAAAAGGAGAGGGGGAGGTAGATGCTGCTCCCTGCCAGATGCCTCAACCAATGCCCCTGCTGCTGCTGCTGCTGCTGCTGCGGCTGCTGCTGGCCGCAGGCGTTTGGCACGCAGTACCTGGATGCTCAGGGTCAGCAGCAGCTGGTGCACCAGTCCAGCTGGGGGGTCAGCACCCGCATGATAGGCGGCATCATCATGACCCATGGCGACGACAAGGGCCTGCGCCTGCCGCCCCGCATTGCACCCATTCAGGTAGGTTACTCCCCCATCACACATCACACTGTCACACATCACATCACATCACACCCTGGAGGGTCACTGATAGTGCTAGCTGGGCTAAGAGGCTGGCTGGCACTGCCGCCGCCGCCGCTGCCGCTGCCGCTGCTGCTCTGTAGTACCCACTGGCAAAGGCCGCCCAGCCAAGCTTTGCATGCGGCTCCATGTGCCTGCGTCTCATGGGGTGTGTCTGGGTGCGACTCCAGGCCGTGATCATCCCCATAGCCAAGAGTGAGGAGGACAGGGCCGCTGTCATGGCCGTTGTGGAGCAGCTGCAGGCGCAGGCCAAGGCTGCCGGGCTGCGGGTTAAGGTGAGGGTGGCGGTGGTGGGGAAGGTGGTGGAGGAAGGTGAGGGTTGGCCAGCTGGTGCCTACAGTCTAGCTGCACACCTTTCAGGGTGCACCCTGCAGACCACTACTGCTCACCACAAAGCTGTAGGCCACAGCCGTGTGTGGAGTGGCTGGAGCGAGTGTGCAAAAGGGTGTTGTTCCAGGCAGGTCTGCTGGCCCGTGGCCAGGGGTTTCCCTCCACCATCTCCCCGCATGCAGCATCATAGAGCATCTGGTGGTCAACAGGGCCTCTGGTCCCTAGCCCCTGGCCCCTGGCCCCTGGCATGTGGGCAGGGCTTGTGAAAGGGCATGTGTCGATGTGGCTGTAAGCTGTGCTTCCAAGCAGCCCCTGGCAGCCCCTGGCCTGGCAGGTGCTGTGGGCTGTGCCTTACTGTGTCTCCCACACCTCCTGTGGCTGAGAGTGACCAACAGCAACTGCGTGCTGCTGCTACTATAACTGCTTCCTCCTGGCTCGCCCTGTTGCTGCCACCTTGCCCTGCCACTGCTGCCCTGCTACTGCCGCCACCACCGCCGCCGCCGCTGCCCTGCTGCCACCGAACCCCTGCCTGCCCTGTTGCCCATGCGGCCAGGGCCTGTCTGACCTGGTCACCACGCGACCTGCTGGCACCTGGCCTGGCCTGGCGGCATGCAGGTGGATGCCGACACCCGGCAGACGCCCGGCTGGAAGTACAACCACTGGGAGATGAAGGGCGTGCCGGTCAGGGTCGACCTGGGGCCACGCGACGTGCAGGCAGGCACCTGCGTCATGGCACGCAGGGACAGGCCAGGTCAGTTGGGGTGGTTACAGGGGCTGCATGCAGGCAAAGCATGGAGGCATGGTAAAGCATGGAGGGGCAATGCGTTGAAGGGTGTTGAAGAGTGAGGAGGGGAAGTCTGGGGGGAGGGAGGGAAAGCATGCGCCGTGTCATGCTCATGCATGGGAAGGCAGGAGGGGAGGGCGCCCAAACATTTTCACGGTCGCTGGCTTGAGTGGTGGGGTGCGTCACTGTGGCTCAGGCTCAGACTTAGGCGCAGACTTAGACTCAGCAGTCCAGCACTCAGGCTGCCCCTGACCTTGTGTGCACAGGCAAGGAGGGCAAGCAGGTGATCCCGCTGGAGGGTTTCGTCCAGAGCCTGCAGGCGCTGCTGGACGAGGTCCAGGTGGGTGGGCTGGCACAGCACCAGGGATCAAACCCCGGCACGGGCCCCATGTTTTTCACCCTTACATACCAGACACCGCGCTCATCACGTTTTGAGAGCGACTTGCTCCCCTCGCTGGCACATGCTATCTTACATGCTGAGCGCGTGGGCGGTATTTGCTTCTCTACTTATTGTGCGCAAAAGCCTGATGTCCATTCGGCATGCATACGGCAGTGTTGCCTGCCTCGATGTCCTCTCGCAGGCGGCATTGTTAGCGGAAGCTGCTGCGTTCCGCGACGCGAGCATCGTGGACGTGCATTCGTACGACGAGCTCAAAGCGGCCATCACTGCCGGCAATTGGGCGCGCGGGGGCTGGGCAGCAAGCGACGACGATGAGCGCCGGGTGAAGGAGGAAACGCAAGCCACTCTTCGCTGTTTCCCCTTTGAGCAACCGCCGGGGCCGCACACTTGCTTGATGACAGGCCAGCCAGCGACCGAGGTGGCCATCTTTGCAAAATCATACTAGTGTCGCCATTTGCGCCGCGGGCATTGAGCTTCTACATGTCGCCCCTTACATGCAAGCCCTGTCCACATCCCCTCCACACAGCTTCACCATATCTTTCATCGCAGCCTGCTCAGCGTCGCACTATCCGAGTATGCTCTTAGCAGCTGCCTTGAGTGCAGACACCACCGCTGTAATGTCCGCGTCCTCCAACGCCGAACTGCAGCACAGTCGTATCGACGGCCGGGGTTTCGTCCGCTCAATGGCTGCGTACTGCGGCACCGCTACCAGCACCCCGGACTTCTGCAAGCACGAAGTGCCACCCGTCACCCACACCCAGGGCGGGCGCACATCGCACACCACAGGCTCGTCGCCAGCCCAACCCACACCTCGACGACCCGCAGGAGCCAACATCGGCCCTCCTGCAGCTCTGTAAACGGCGAAGCCCTCCTCGCCAATGCCTAACTAACGACTCCAACACGCCACCCCACTGGGCAGTGCTGGGTCGGGCTGATTGGAAGGAAACAAGGCTGTCGCACATCAACACACAGCACCTGTGAGTGCCCTGCGCTTTGGCTTCCCACTCACATGCAATGCATGGTCTGCAATGCGCTGCAGCAGGGACTGGGCTGTCGCCCGGTCCTTCGGCGCTTGGGTCAGGTGCAGGTGTATGAGCGGTGACACCTCCGTCCCGGGCCCCTCCACCAGCTTGAAGGCTGCAGGGCAGGAAAGGTAGGCAGGCGTACAGGCTGAGGCAGGTGAGGTGTGCCTGGCAGGTGTGGCGTGCAGGCTGTGAGGGCTGCAGCACAGCAGGCAAGGCAGGCGGGTGTGCACTGCATGCGGGTGCCATGCACTGGCCGCGCTTGCACATCATGTGCACAGGGGAGGCACAGCAGGCTGCAACAGCTTACCCTCTGCTGCTCATTGCCTCTACACAGTCCACATAACCCAGCCAGCCACCCAGTCTCCAACCCAGCAAGTCAACCCACCCAGCAGACCTCCCTACGCCTTGTCTCCATGCAAGTCTCCATGCAAGCCTTTGTACCCCTTGTCTCCATGCAAGCCACCCAGCCCCAACAGGCTGGCTATGAGTATGGATGTGTTGAACACTTGACCTTGATGACTTAGCAAGAGGTGCTGGGCTTAGAGCACTCTACCTGACCCTCCTCCCTTGCAGCGCCCAGCTCTCCCACACACCCTGCCTCTTCATCCTCTACACCCAGGCAACCACCTCAGGCCCCCCCCTCTCCCCTGCCAACTGCCTGAACCCCCTCGTCCAGCTCTAACCCCCCCCCCCCCACACACACCTGCCAGCTGCCTAAGCTCGCGACGCAGTGCCCCAGCGTTGCTCCGCAGCCGCGCCAGTAGCGGCGCACCAGAGGTCTTCAGTGTAGCCAGCGCTGAGCTAGCGGCCACGGCCAGGTAGGGCGGCAGGGAGGCGGAGAAGCAGTAGCCGCTGCCGCTGAGGCGCTGGTGCTCCACGGTCTGTGGCCAAAGGGGCCGGGCCAGGGGGGCAGGGGGGGCAAGGGGGTCAGGGGGGGCTAGGGGTCAGGGGGGGCAAGGGGTCAGGGGGGGCAAGGGGGGCAAGGGGTCAGGGGGTCAGGTTCAAGGGGGCAAGGGGGGGGGCGAGGTGGGCTTGCTCAGGGGCTTAACAGGGGCAGGAGGGCGGATGCCTGGGCAGAGGCCATGCAAGGGCAGGGCAGCGAGCAGATAGGGGTGGGCTCAGTCTACACAGTTCAGACCAGAGGGCAGGGGGAGCCTGGTGCAATTGTGCACAAGGCAGAGGGGCAGGGTGCAGGTAAGGGGTGCCACCCTGGTTCCAGTCATGCAGCATTGCTCATCACAGGTGCGCTGCCCCTGGCCCTTGCCCTGCCTGCTTGCTGATCCTTCGTTGCCGACTCCTGCCACCCACACTCTCCCTGCCCCTCACCTTCTTGCCCTGACCCAGCTGCTGCTGCTGCCAGTCCCACCACACGCTGCCAGTGGCTAGCTGCCCCACTGGCTGGCTCAGCCACCCGCCTGCTGCTGCTCTGCATGGCCTGCCATCACCAAGGGACTTGCCAGTAAGGAGTCCTGACCTACCTGTGCCCGTTTCTCATTTCACTGTATTTCCCATTTATCCTTTTCATGCATTTACCCATGAAAGATGAAGAATTAGAGACGAGTGCCAGAGCTGGGTGACTAGCCTCAGTGCACTAAGACTGAGGACACAAAAGCCAGGAGCAGTGGCATAGCAAGGGCGGAGCAGGTAGGCTCCGTCTACTCCCTCTGCACCCCGTGTCTAATGGTGTTGCCGGGAGGTGTGCAAGTAATGGGTGCAGGGGCAGGGGGAGGGGGAGGGGCAGGGGGAGAGGCAGGGGCAGGTAGAGGGGCAGGGGCAGGGGCAGGGGCAGGGGCAGGGGCAGGGGCAGGGGCAGGGGCAGGGGCAGGGGCAGGGGCAGGGGCAGGGGCAGGGTGCAGGTGAGCCCACCACCTCAGGGACCAGGTCCTCATGGGTGGGTCGGAAGGTGATGGTGCCGTGCTGATGGTTATGGTGAGGGGCAGGGGCAGGGGGAGGGGCAGGGGGATGGGGATGGGCAGGGGTTAAGAGCAGGGTGCAGGTGAGCCCACCTCCTCAGTGCCCACACAAAACCCCCCCACACTGCCCAGGCTGTTGCCCAGGGAAGCGCACACCACATCCACCTGCAGCCAGGCCAGGTGCAAGGGCCCCCTTATATCCACATCCACAGCAAGCAGCTGCAGCAACAACGGCAGCGGCGACAGCAGAAGCAGAAACTGTTGCAGCGGCAGTGGCTGCTGTGCTAGCAGCAGTATCATTGAATGCAGCAGCAACAGGTAGACGACGTTGGAACCTAGGGGTCCTCCGACTGCTCCTTTGCACCTGCTGCTGCTGCTGCTGCCGGCGAACCCGCTGCTGGGCAGACTAGCTAGACTAGGTTGCCTGGCTGGCCACCGGCCTTGCAAGCTGCCTGGCCTACTGCCCATCCCCTGCCTCCCTCCCCCTGCCCCTCCCCCGCATGCCCCTGCCCATCCCCCTGCCTCCCTGCCCTGCCCCTGCTGCCATTGCAGCCCGTACAGCCTGTGCTGGCAGCCACCTGGCAAGGGTCCACCCCCCAATGCTCAGTGGCCCCGCGCCCAGTCTTGCCCAGCACGCCAAACGAGTTGCTCTCCTCCACCAGCAGCCGGTACCTGCAGCAGCCAGCTAGCCGGGCGCTGAGGCTGCAGCAAGCCTGCTCTGTCTCCTCCCTGCTCCCTGCTCCCTGCCCCGGTCCCTCATAGCCAGGCCTCAGCCGCCTCCCTGCTGGTGGGAGGATCACCATCACCACCACCACCACCACCACCACCACCACCACCACCATCACCATCATCACCATCAGCATCATAGCTGAACTCGACATGGCTCTGCTTCACACTCCAAAGCTCAAAGCCAGGCCTAGCTGCTCTCCGCTGCTGGCGGCCCCGCTGTCGCTGTGACTGAAAGTCTGCAGCCTCCCTGCCTGCCGGCTCCCTGCCTACCTGAAACCTGCCTGAGTCATAGCTGAATTGGCCATGGCTCCGTTTCCTGCTCCCAAACTCATAGCCAGACCCAGACCTGTGGCTCAAACCACGCCTGCTGGCAGTGCTGATGTAGCCGGAGCAGCCAGACAATGACACGGGCAACTGGTCTTGCCAGACACTGGCACCTATGCCTGCCTGCCTGCTTCACCTATTTCTCAACCTGCCGGCCCAGCTGCCGCTCCCTGGTTCAGAGCTCTGATTACGATTCAGGACCTGCTGGCCTGCCTGGGGCTCCTCCTCCCACCCTGCTGTAGCCACCCCCCTACTTGTATTTGTTCTTCAGGGCCAGCAGCTGGGTCAGGGGCGCCAGCTCCCCCGTGTTGCTGTAGATGCCTTCCACCACGATCATGCGCCTGGTCAGCGGCTTCCTGTGGCCAGCCACCCACCACCACCAGCTGCCACCACACCCACAGCTGCCACAACACCCACAGCTGCCACTACAACCACAGCTGCCACAACAACCACAGCTGCCACAACACCCACAGCTGCCACAACACCCACAGCTGCCACTACAACCACAGCTGCCACTACAACCACAGCTGCCACCACACCCACAGCTGCCACTACACCCACAGCTGCCACTACAACCACAGCTGCCACAACAACCACAGCTGCCACAACACCCACAGCTGCCACAACAACCACAGCTGCCACAACAACCACAGCTGCCACAACACCCACAGCTGCCACAACACCCACAGCTGCCACAACAACCACAGCTGCCACAACAACCACAGCTGCCACTACACCCACAGCTGCCACAACAACCACAGCTGCCACAACACCCACAGCTGCCACAACACCCACAGCTGCCACTACAACCACAGCTGCCACTACAACCACAGCTGCCACCACACCCACAGCTGCCACTACACCCACAGCTGCCACTACAACCACAGCTGCCACAACAACCACAGCTGCCACAACACCCACAGCTGCCACAACAACCACAGCTGCCACTACACCCACAGCTGCCACAACAACCACAGCTGCCACAACAACCAGAATGCTGCAAGGTAAAGTCAGGTCGTGTCGAGTCAATCCAACCAGACGTGTACGCAACCGTGATGCAAACTTACATGACTTGCTGACGACTATGGTGATGAGTGCAGAGCACGCCCTACCCTTCCCTGACACAAGAGACAGACATGCAACAGGCTCAACAGCACAGCAAGCACTGCCACACTGCCTCATGTGTGACACCACACTGCCACGCTGCATGCACATACTGAAGACTTTGTCTGGCTTCAATGCAAGGCTGACCTAGTCCAGTTCATTGCTGAGCTCTGTTCAACTCTGACAGGGCGAGGCAGTTAAGGAGTGGGAGCGGAAGGCGGCCAGGCTGGGGGAGGGAGTGGCAGGGTGGGGTAGAGCTAAGAGTAAGGGTGGGGCAACGTAGGCAAGGGTGGGGCTGGACGGGCCGTGGAAAGAGGGCAGGACAAGGCAGGTCAGGTCAGGCCAGGTCAGATCAAACAAGTCAGGGCAAACAGGGCAGGGCAGAGGTAGGGCAGGGCGAATAGGGCAGGGTAAGGCAGGGGTAGGGCAGGCAGGTTGTGCCCCGTGTTCCAGGCAGCCACTAGGTGCTCCCCGCACCTGTCCTTCCGCTCCTGCACCTCAATGGCTTGCAGGATGCGCTCCAGGTCCGCCATGTCATTGTGCTTGAAGTAGTGCAGGCTGGCCCGGCTCAGCACCGCGCCCTGCTGGATGGGGAACGCGCAGCACTGCACCAACCAGCAGCACCAAGCACAGCACAGCACAGCTGCAGCCCAGAAGCGGCAGCCACGACAGGCACAGCAGGCACTGCAAAACAGCAGGACCAGCACCAGCGGCATCAGGAACCACCACACTTTGGGGCAGCGCAGGCAATCTCTAGGTACCGGCTGAGTGCCTAGCTAGGCTGCTGGCCCACTGCAGGCGAGCTGCACAACTGCCCTGCAAAGCACCTGGCCCTGACACCGCCCAGGCTGTTCGCAGTGAGGCCGCCCGGGCGCCCGCTCCCTCCAGGGGTTGGGACTGTCTGCAAGCTGGGTCAACACAGTGCCAATACAACCCCCCCCCCCCCCCAACTGTGTCACCCAGGAAGCTGCTGCCTGACATGTCAGGCCTAACTGATCAGGGTCAGGCCACATGCCGGCTCCCGTGCCAGGTCTTTTCATGAGGGGCATGCCTTCACGCCACCTGCCGGCGCGGCTGTGGCTCCGGCATGTCCACCACGCCTCCAATCAATCCAACCAAGCCAACCGTGAACCCCACAGCCACCTGCCTCCCCCCACACTGCAGGTGATCGGCTATGTGCTGCTTCCCTGCCTGCCTGCCTGGCTATGCTGCTTTGGCGCCAAACCCACCACCAGCAGCATGCCCCTGCCACTCACATACCACCAGCAGCATGACCCTGCCCCTGCCCCTCACCCACCTACCCACCCTGCCCTGGTGCTCACCTCATCCACCACCAAAGTGTCTTTGCGGTTGGCAAAGGCGGGGATGATGGAGGACACGGTGGCAATGTCATAGCTGTACATGATGGCCTGAGCGGTGCCCATGAACCGCGCCAGCTCGGCCTCCAGCTGCAGCCACACCCCACACATCACACCTGGGCATCACATGCATCACACCTCAATGTCACCCCCCCACATGCTCTGACGCTGCTTTCCCATGTGGAAGGCGCATGAAGTCAGTAGGATCAACTGATGTGATGGCGATGGAGTTGGCCAGGGTCAGCTTGCAGGGTCGTCAGGGTCAGTCTGGATCAGGCTAGTAAGCAGGGCCAGTCAGGGGGAGGGTGAGGGGGATGGATGTCTGGGGTGACCCTGCCGCCACAACCTCACTGAATCCTACCTAGCGTGCTCGGGACCGACTGAACCAGGACCAGGTGCTGGCCCAAGACTGACTGTACCAGGACCAGGTGCTGGCCCAAGACTGACTGTACCAGGACCAGGTGCTGGCCCAAGACTGACTGTACCAGGACCAGGTGCTGGCCCAAGACTGACTGTACCAGGACCAGGTGCTGGCCCAAGACTGACTGTACCAGGACCAGGTGCTGGCCCAAGACTGACTGTACCAGGACCAGGTGCTGGCCCAAGACTGACTGTACCAGGACCAGGTGCTGGCCCAAGGCCACGCAAGTGAGGGGTGGCGTTTGTGGTGTATGGATGCCCCTCATCATGCCTTGATCTCCAATGAGTGCAAGTCATGCAGCCTAGTCCTCCCTGCTGGGTCATAGTCTTAGCCATAGTCACAGTCATGCGGCCTAGTTCCCCCTGCTGGGTCCGACTTTGCCGCCTGGGCACTGGTCAGATAGAGCTGGGTGTCCCTTAGCAGGATGAAGAAGGATGAGATGAGACGGGTTGCCTGGCTCCAGGCACATCCAGATGAAGCTGCATGCTGACCATGGTCATGGCGAACTGATGCTGGCTGCTGGTGGGCCTGAGGGGTGATGGGGGGAGTGGGGGGAGGTTGAGGGGGTGAGGAGGAGTGGGAGGGTGAAGGGGGGAGAGGGCTGAGGGGGCTGAGGGGGAGGGAAAGGGAGGGAGGGGGAGGGAAGGAGGGGGCTGAAGGTAAGGGGGCTGAGGGGGGCGCACCTGCAGGTGTACATCTATGGTGCCATAGAAGCCGCGTGGTCCGCAGGACCCCACCCCGTACTTGTCTACCGCAGCATGTGCCACAGACTGCAACGCACATCAAGGCGCACGTGCAGTCTTTCGCTCCTTACTTGCATGAGGCTGCAACTGTGGCGATCTGCTGCCTAGGGTGCATGACGGTGGCCCGGGTGAAGTGGGTGATCCTGGCAGCATTCTTGCTTTTTTGGTCAGGCAGTCAGTCCCACCAGTTGCTCAGCGGTGCCAGACAGGTTGAGAAAATTGAAGGTAGCCAAGTTCAGGGCCTTGCAACCGTCTGCTATGATGTACTTGCCGTCGTATCTGCACAGCCGCAGCACATGCCGTGAGCAAGCCACACGGGACATGCTTGAGCTGGTACCGCATGCAGGCCGCTGGCCCTACCCGCTGATTAGACGTGACTTGGGCACATCATGCTCTAGGAGCGACGGCACCAACGGTTCGGGTTGCCATTCCCGGCACAGCTGATCAATTTCCTGTAGGCAAGACAAACTTGATTTGGACGTCAGCTGTCGCCGTTCCTCACTGCTGACTACGTGGTTCTGACCACGCACTAACCCGCTCAGTCAACGAGTCTTCCGACTTTGCTCGAGGCTTAAAGCTATGCTGCAGGAAAAGGTAGCAAATGATTGCCAACAGCAGCGCCTCCACCACGATGTGACCCTTGTGCTCGAGGAAATATGCGGGGTGCAGCGTCCCCCCGGGACCGATGAATGCCCAAAAGTCCCGGGCGGCATGTGCAAGCTGCTTCACGCCAGGGACAAGGACACCGTCGACTCCCCCGGCAATGCAGGGTATCGCCCAAGCACCGATAACAAGGAGCACACCAAGCACGCAAAGGCTAGCATTCTTCGGCACTTTTGCGCCGTCCCTGCTCATTTCTCCCAGCAACTGAACCTAGGTCAGAGTCCTTCTTTACGCTCCAGGTTCCAAGATCACACCGGTCATCCGCCCGTCAAAAATTTCGAGCTGGCTCGGATTACGACCCAGCTGAGCAGGGTAGCAGCGACTGAGTCTTTTCGTCCAAAGACCTCAGCCGTGAAGCGACTGAAGGGCCCAGCTCAAGCACCCACTCGCTAGGCACGTCACCGCTCGCATCCAGATGCTGCGCCCGGGCACTTGAGCACTACTAGCTGGCTCTGCAGAGCAGGCATCAGCTTTTGCTCCACCTCGGCGCCAGCTCCTGCGCGGCCGGCAGATTGTGCACATGCAACCCGCGCGCGCAGCCCAAGTCATACGATAGCACAGAACCGAGGTTGTAGCGCCCAGCGATGGCATCTAGCCTTCCACCGGCGGGGAGGCCCCCACAACGGCGCTGCCTGTTGGGTCTGTTCTGCTTGCTGTGTGCGCATGCACTGGTGGACGGAGTTGCTGCTGCTGCAGCAGCTGCCATGCCACCCAAACAAACCGACTTCTCCCGCACCCTGCTGCAGCAGTCAGGCAGCCCCTCACCCCCAGGCAGCAGAGAAGGCGGGCTCCCTGCAGCCCCCCCTCCGGGAGCACCCAGGGGTCCAGACCAATGCCTAGTGACCGCCACCTACCTCACCAACCTCGAGCTGGGGGGTGTGGACGTGCCCCTGTTCATAGGCACCTTCAACATGCAGGCAGCGCCTTCAGTGAATGTCAGCAGCTGGGTGCTCAGCTGGCGGTTCACAGAGGGGGAGGTCATCAATACTCGCGGAGACATCCTGCCCACAGGCAAGGCCGGCTGACACTGGGGGGTGCTGGAGCAGGGGCAGCAGCAGGGGCAGCAGCAGCAGTGGCAGCGGTGGCAGCAGCAGCAGCAGGGGCAGCAGGGGCAGCAGGGGCAGCAGGGGCAGCAGCAGCGGTGGCGGCGGCAGTGGCAGTGGCAGCAGTGGCAGCAGCAGCAGTGGCTACCCACCTTGTCTAGCACCCTTCCTTGTGCTGAGGCACTAAGGCCCCAGTGGCATGCAGTAGGGGCAGTTGCAGCAGTTATAGCAGTTGCAGCAGCTGCAGACCCCTAGCCCAGCCAACCCCAGGCATGGCTGGCGTGGCGTGGAGGGCTGTGCTGTGCTGTTCTGTGCTGGGCTGCGCCGTGACTCCCCTGGCTCCTAGTTTACCCTGACCTGACCCTGTCTGGCCTGCCTGGTGCTGCCTGCTTGCTGGTGCAGGCGCCGTCAACGTGCTGGCTGCCCTGGCCCTGCAGCCGCAGCCCATCAGCTCAGGGCCCCAGGGCCTAGCCATCTTCAGCAACAGCACACTGCCACAGCTGGCCCCAATCACCACCAGCAGCAGCAGCAGCAGCAGCAGCAGCAGCAGCGCCCTCCCCCCCCTGGCCCTCAGCTTCATAGCCCACAAGGGCCCTGTGAACAGCTCTGGGGGGGGCCCCCCCCGGGCGGTGGCTGGGGGGGGCGGGGGGCAATGCCTCCAGCTCCACCTTCATGGGGGTGGGTCCGCCTGCTGACGTGGTGTTCAACGGCCTGCAGTGCAGCCTGCTCCCCCCGGGTGCGGGGGCGCCAGCAGGAGCAGCAGGGCAGGGCGGGGGGGCGGGCCTGGCCATAGCTTCCAGGGCGGAGCCGCTGCTGCAGGGCACCTGGCCCCAGGTGAAGGGGGCAGGGGGAAGGGAGCAGGGCAGGGCAGGGGGGCAGGGGGGAGTGGGCAGGGGGCAGGGGGAAGGGGGGAGGGCAGGGGCGGTTCAGGCAGGGGGGGGTAGACATAGGGGTAGGGGTAGACATAGGGGTGGGGGCCAAGAGCAGGGTCGGAGCGGGGAGGGGGGTCAATGTCTGGGGCTTGCCTAAGGTCTCCAGGGAAGCTGGGAGGGTGAGCAGGATTGCATAGGGCAGGGCGCGGGGATAGAGAGGGCGAGGTGTGACTTTCAGCTGTTTGGGCCTCCCCACCCACCCTGCTTACCCACCCTCCCCACCCTCCCCACCCTCCCCACCCTCCCCACCCACCCCACCCTCCCCACCCACCCTGACCCAGACCCTTGACCTTGACCTCCCCCCCCTCCCCCCCATGGTCCACATCCCTGGCCTCTGCTGTTGCCCCGCCCAGCCTGCCCTGCCCCGCCTGCCCCGCCTGCCCTGCCCTGCCCTGCCCTGCCCTGCCCTGCGGCTGTGCTGCACCTCAGATCCTGCAAGTGCAGTACATGCCCGTGGAGTACCAGACCGCTCAGGGCACTGCCCAGGGCCTGTTTGCCCAGTTCTTCTCACAGTTCTTCTTCAGGTGGGACGAGCTGGGCAGCAGCAGCTGTTTCCCAACGCGGGAGTGTAACCCAGGAAGTGTAACATCAGCGTGCATTCTGTGAGAATAAATCCTTACAGTTGGTGTGACCTGGGAGGGTGCAGCCGGGTGTGTATTCTAAAAACAGTGTGAGCCTTCACTCTCCCCTTTTGGGTGAAAGTGAAAAATGTGTTGGCATTTGAGAGAGGTTTGAGGTGCATGTGTGACGCCCTGTGTGACCTGCAGTGTGACCAACAAGGGCAGCAACAGCACCATCAGCCTGGACGACATCATGCTGCAGTACTGGTTCGCCGCCCCCCAGGACGACACCCAGGACCCCGTGCCCTCCAGCGTCACCCTGGGCAACACCAGCAGCAGCGGCAGCAGCGGCGGCGGGGAGGGGGGCAGCAGTGTGGCCGATAAGTTCAAAATGTGAGGGGGCGGGCAGGGGCAGGGGCAGGGGCAGGGGCGGGGGCAGTCTGTGTCACAGTCTCAGCTGCTGGTGGTCACACTCATGGGCACATGGCCTTCACTCCTCACTCCCCACTCTCCCTGGCACAGTGCCCACCAGCCTGCCTCGCTGGCCGCCCCCTGCACCTGGCCGCCCCCCTCGCTGCCCAGCTGCTGGGCTAGGCTAGGCTGCTGGTCTGGGCTGCTGGTCTAGGCTGCTGGTCTGGTCTGCCTGCCTGGCTGCAGGTCCTGTGCTGACGTGAGCAAGGAGCTGACGCTGGGCTGTGATGCGCTGGTGGCCACCTTCAAGCCCGGACTGCCTGGGGTCACTGGCGCCAGGTCGGCCCCGGCCTGGACTAGGCCACCTACACCACTGGGCCCCCCTCCCCTCCGCCTCCTCCCCCTCCCCCTCCTTCCCCTCCTGCTCCCCCTCCCCTCCCCTTACACCTCCTCCTCCCCTTCCCCTCCCTTACACCTCCTCCTCCCCCTCCTCTACACCATTAGCATGTCAAGTGCACCATGCAAGGCACTGCAAAGACACGGCATGGCACGCGCCTGCCCCCCCTCCCTGGGGCCTGTCTGGTGTCAGCTGACGTGGCTGCTGCTGCCTGCTGCCTGCTGGCCTGCCTGCCCGCCCACAGCTACGTCATGGAGCTGACCTTCAAGGCGGGGAGCGGGCTGCTGCTGCCTGCCGGAACCCCCCCGGACAACTCCTCCCTGGTGGCAGCGCTGCTGGCCACGGTCAATGTGCCCACACTGCGGGTGCTGCAAGCCATCGTCAGCATTGAGACGCAGAGGTGTGGGAGAGGCAGCAGAGACAGGGAGGGGGAGTGGAGGGGGAGGGGAGTGGAGGGAGAGAGGGAGGAGGAGGAGGAGGAGGGGTAGAGGGGGAGGCAGAGGGCGGGTGCAGGGGCGAGGGAGGTAGTGGGGGGGTGGAGAGGCAGGGGGCATGTGGGGAGGGGAGGGGGAGAGGGGAAGAGGGGAAGGGGGAGGAAGGATGATCCTGTGTCTGAAGCACATCTGAAGGGTCAGGCATGTGCCCCCTGCCCCACGACCCTAGCCCAGACCCAGCCCCCTGCCCCCTGCCCCCCAACCCCTGCACCCCTGCGGCGCCCTGTCAGGTACATGAGCTCTTTGGACGTCAACCTGGACTACTCCTACCTGGACACGCCCCGCCGCAATGCCCCGGATGTGGAGGTGCAGCAGAACAGCAAGGTGGGGCCACAGGGCCACACGGGGAGGGCGGGAGGGGCAGCTGGGCAGGCCAGGGGGGGCAGGGGGGCCAGGGGGGAAGGTGGTGGGGAGGAGACAGGGGTTCATGGCCTTGGCAGCGTGACCAGCCAGATCCGGGCTGCTGCCACAACTTGATCGTTTGCTTCTGGTGCCATCGTTCACCCCTGCCGTCTGCCCCTGCCACCTGCCCCTGCCACACACACCCAGGTTGTGCCCCGCTCGCCCTTGCCCAACCCACGGCTGCCGGCCTATGTGGCCGGCTTGTTGGCCTGGGGCAGTCCCCCGAGAGCTGGCGCTTCACAGCCACTGCCCCCCCCTGGAACGGTGGTGAGCTCCTGAGGCTGGGCAGGGGGCAGGGAGCCAGGGCCAGGGCCAGGGCCAGGGCCAGGGCCAGGGCCAGGGCCAGGGCCAGGGCCGGAAAAACCCCAGCCTTACCTGCCCTACCCTGCTGCCGTTGTGCAGGCCATGCTGCCCCCTGGGATGACTTGCAAGCCCTCCAGCACAGGCACCTCACAGGCAAGGCTCTGACGCTCACCCTCACTCCTACCTCTCACTCTCTTGCCCCTCACCACCACTCTTCGCGGGTCCTTACCATCACTCTCACCTCTCGCTCATGTGCCAATGGCTAATGGCCAATGCCATTGCTCTTGACCGGGCTGTTGCCTCCCTAGCTGCTGCTGCTGCTGACCCTTGTGCCCGCCGTCGCGCCAACTGCCGCCGGTCTGCTATCTGACGCCTCTGCTGATGGCGTGTGTGTGTCGCCTGTGCAGGTGTGCAGCATCAACGTGACGTACTGCTGCCAAAGCGATCCGCCAACCGTGCCAGGCACGCCTTTCGTCTCGTCCGTGCCTACGGATTGGCAGGAGCGATGGCGCGACAATTACGTCTCGTCGCAGGAACTCCGCGGTGCGAAAATACAGATAGCTAACCTGCCGGCTGTAGCCCTCGGACCGTTGTCACCGGCCGTCTCCGACAGCGTGCCGCCACCGGAACCGGGCGGCGGGCGATCGAAGCCAAGCAAGGGTGTCATCGCAGGCGCAGGTGCGTGGGTGTGCGACGGGTGTGGGCTACCAGCGTTGAATATGTCCGTGTCTGTCTACTGGTGTCACAATAAGAGTGACCCTTGCAGCGACACGCTCGCCTGGATTGGTGCGTCTGCTGTCAATTGCAGTCGTTGGATCGTTCGTGGGGGCCGGGCTTATCGCCTTCTTGGTACTGCTGCTGACACGCGGGCGTCGATACCTGGCGTACGTCGAGCGGCGCGACACCCAGTCGCAGGGCCTGCTGGGTCAGCAAGGCGGGACCGCGGGGCTCGCGCCAACGGAGTGGCCGGCCGAGTGTCTCGCGGTTACACCCCGCGAGACGGCGGCACGGAAGCTGCTCTCCTTGCGTATCACGACGACCATGAGACACGCAGCTCGCTGCTATCTTTCCTGTGCGGCTACTCTCCGCCAGACTCAGTCGATCGCGTGAGTCCCGGCCGCAATCACGACAGCGCGTTTGGTTTGTTTGGCGGCATACGGCGGTGGACCGGCCGCGGACAGAGCCAGGGAGGAGATCGCGGGGCGATGAACCAGGAGCCGGCCGGCTGGGACGGCGATCTTCGACAACTTCCGGGCGATCGATACCCGGGCGACGCGCACCTGGCCATGTCGATGATGCCGGGCGGAAACCAAGCCGCACACTTTGACGCCGCGATCTATCGGGAGTGCTCAGCCAATCTGGACCCGCACTGCCTGTCCGAGGTGGGGTGAGATGTTAGTGAGATGCTACTCAAGCCATAGCTAACTGGAGACCATCCCATCAGAAATGTGTCTTCCACCCACTTGCCGCATGGCCCCCCACCCCACCAGCCTCTTCTTCTTTGTTCTTTGTTTTCAGCAAAAAGTGCATGGTGTGTCCAGAGTGACCTCAGGCGTGGTGGCGGCCCCGACCATGTTGGTGGCGGCTCCAGTCTACTCCGTCATGCATGCATGGTGCTGGCATGCACACCCCACCCAACCACCCAACCACCCAACCACATCCCAGTCCCACTCGCACCCCTCCCCTCCCCACCCACCCACCCCACCCCACCTGGCTGGCCAAGTCAAGGCTCCCCTGACCTGCCTGCTGCCTGCGGGTCCCCCCCCACCCCCCCCCACCCCCCCCCCCACCCCCCCCCCCCCACACACACAGGAGGACAAGGAGTGGCTGCTGCAGGCCCCCCTGCTGTGGGCAGACAAGTACCCCCCACCATGCCTGCTGCTGTGGGCGACAGCGGCATGCCCCTGTCCATGCTGGCCCTGGAGGAGCTGCTGCCCCTCATGGGCATTGCAAGCGGGGGCTGGCCAGCCACCTGACCCAGCGGCAGCAGCAGCAGGAGGGGGCTGCCGCCTGGGGGGAGGGGGCAGCAGGGGGGAGGGGGGAGCCCAGCTCAGGGGGGGAGGCCAGCTGGTTCGGCTTCCCCTGCGGCTCCCCCCTGCGCCAGGCGCTGATGCTGCAGTGCGGGGGGGGGGCGGGACGGCGACCACAGGCCAGGGGGGGCGGGCCAGCCAAGCCTGCAGGCCACCCCCCCTACTGGCACGACGCCGCCAGCAGCTCCAGCACGCTGCACCCCCCTCCCCCCCCTGCCAGAGCCGCACAAGCCGGGGGGGTGCGGAGCTGCCTGCTCGCCGGCCCAGTGCCAGCACCAGCACTGGCACCGAGGCCCTGGGCCCTGCCGGCGTCGGGGGGGGAGGGGGTGGGAGCAGGGCCTGGCGGCAGGGGTGGGGGGGGGGGCCATGGGGGGGGTTGGCTAGCTGTGATGAGGAGGAGGTGCGGCTGCGGGTGCTCATGCGGCGCAAGGCCCTGACCTGGTCTGGCCGCCTGGCGCCGCCGCCGGGTGGGACTCCGACTACCAGCTGCCGCACGGGATGCTCAACCTGCTGCCGGCGCCTAGGTGGGGCAACTGGGGAGGGGGGGAGGGGGAAATGGGGGGAGGGGAGGGGGGGGGGAGAAGGGTGAGGTGGGGAAGAGGGGGGGAAGGGGGGGAAGGGGGGGAAAGGGGGGGGGAAGGGGGGGAAGGGGGGAAGGGGAGGGGGGGAAAGGGCTGGAGGGGGGTAGGGGTGGAAGGTTGGGGTTGCCCCCCTTCCCCTGGCTTCCTCCCCCCCCTCTCCCACCTTCCCCGCCCCCGCCCCCCTGCTGGCTGCAGGCGGGAGGACCCTGGCCCACCACCAGGGGGAGACAGTGAGCAGCCTTGCTGGCAGGGTCGGCCCCTGGGGGAGGGGGGGGGCCCTGGCCCGCGCCCTTGCCGCTAGGCCACCTGGCCTGCCAGCAGCCCCCAGGAGCAGGTGGGGGGGGAGAGGGGCAGGCGGGCCTTGTGGAGGGTTGTAGGGCTTGGGGGGAGGGGGGCCTGCCCTGCCCCCCCTGCCCCCTGCCCCCCTGCCCCCTTCCCCTGCCCCCCTGCCCCCCTGCCGCCCCCCTGCCCCCCTTGGCCCCCCTGGCCCCCTGCCCCCCCTGCCCCCCTGGCCCCCTGCCCCCCTGCCCCCCCTGCCCCCCTGACCCCCTGCCCCCCTGACCCCCTGGCCCCCTGACCCCCTGCCCCCCTGCCCCCCTGACCCCCTGACCCCCCTGCCCCTCTGACCCCCCTGCCCCGCCCTGCCCCGCTTGCCCAACCAGGTGGACCTGTACATAGACTTTGACGCGGAGGTGAAGCAGCACCTGGGCCGCCTCATAGGTGAGGGGGCGGGGGGAGACTGCAGCCACCCCCCTGGCCATGAGCTCGGCCGGAGCCTGCTGCTGCCGCCACTGCCGCCACTGCTGCTGCTGCTGCTGCTGCTGCTGGGTGTGGTGCGGGGGGGGTGGGATTGGGGGTGGGGGGGGGGGTGGGGGGGGTGAGATAGAGGGTGGTGGTGGAGGTGGTGGCGTGGTGGTGACGAGGTGCCGGTGGCTGTGGCTGGTGCCTCGGCGCAGGAGTGGGTGGCTTTGGCAAGGTGCACGAGGCAGTGTGGCAGGGTCAGCGGGTGGCCATCAAGATCATGAGCTGTGAAATGCCACGCATTACCAGGTACCGCTCGGAGGGGGTGAGGAGGCCAGGGGGGGAGGGGAGGAGGCCAGGGGGGGAGGGGGGGAGGCCAGGGGGGGGAGGGGGGGAGGCCAGGGGGGAGGGGGGGAGGCCAGGGGGGGAGGGGGGGAGGCCAGGGGGGAGGGGGGGAGGCCAGGGGGGAGGGGGGGAGGCCAGGGGGGGAGGGGGGGGAGGCCTAGGGGGGGGAGGGGGGGAGGCCAGGGGGGAGGGGGGGAGGCCAGGGGGGGAGGGGGGGGAGGCCAGGGGGCCCCAGCTGACCCCCCTGTCGCCTGCTGACCCCCCTGACCCCCCTCCCGGGGGAGACGGGAGAGACTGAGAGGTTCCGAGGTACCTGCACGTGCCCCTGCTGACCCCGCCCTGCCCCCCCTGCCGACCCCCCCATACCCCCCTGTTGACCCCCCCATGCCCCACAGAGCCTTGTGAAGGAGGTGGAGCTGTGCGCCCGCTTCCGCAACAAACCCCCACATTGTGCAGCTGCTGGGGGCATTGCATGGGCAACCCCCCCAGCCCCCCCACCTCCCCCGGGCCATGCCTGGGTCCTGGGCTGCCGCATGCATTCCCAGCCACCCGCTCCCCCCCGCTCCCCTGGACCCGGCCCCTCCTAGGCCTCCTCCCC